>NNCF01128672.1:398444-442378 GCA_002313205.1 Laupala kohalensis | reverse complement strand
TATATATATATAACATTTTAATTCAAGTAATAATAAATTATTCAAATTCAACGACATCAAAAAGTCATATTTCACTTCCTTTCGCTTTATTTTAAGATAATTTTTAAAAAATTGGCCGCCATTTTGTATTTTCAAATTTAAGGTTAGATTTGCGTTCAGAAATCCTATAAACCGTTATATAAAATTTTTAAATAACTCTCCTAATTTTTCGACTTCTGGACAGCTCGCTAAGCACTTTCAACCATTGTGCGCCGTTACAAACACTATTTGTATGTCAACATGTCACAAAATAACACTGCATACAACTAGACATTAATTCTTTGATTTTCTACGAATTATAGATATTTTTGTGGGGCTTTAAGGGCTCGTGAACAACAAGGTCATTAGAGCCCATGCAGGTGGGGAAAAATGCAGTTTCGCACCGCAGAGAAGAGCCGTAATGACTCCTCCCCGAGTGTGGGACTCGCCGAATATCTCGACCAGACCCACTAAAAAAACCCTCCTGAATTCAACAAATATCTATATACAAAGATAGAAAAAAATTATATCAAAGAAAAAGAAAAAAAAATCCAAAATATTATATTTTCTAATTACAAAACCGAAAATTTAAAGAAAAGAACACAGGAAAGATGAAAAAGGAATGCAAATTTTAAACCCTCCCAAAAACTTGTGGGAGGAGCCCCGATCTACTCATAAAATTCAATAGTTTATTAACATTAACCGTTTCATTTCCGAGAATTGTTGGTAAATCTGCAGCCAAATCAATTTGTCTCCGTAAACTCGAGTATCTTCTGCAATCAGTTAGTAGGTGACGCACTGTCAAAGAACAGCTGCACTCCTCGCAAACGGGTTCGTCATCAAGTAGTAAGAGATACCGATGAGTGAGGACAATATCCTATGCGCAGGCGGGTCAGCAAGACCTCGTCGCGCCGGGTTGGCCTACAAGAACTGCTCCATGACTTAACAGAGGATTTGATAAGACGGAGCTTATTCCTTTCAACGGCTAACCACTCATTGCTCCATTCACTCAGAATTCTTATCTTGACGGAATTTAAAAGATCTCGTTTTGGAATCGTGGAGAAATCCACGCGATTCTTGAGGCATCTTTGAGGAATCGTCTGCTTCCTCATTTCCTCTGATACCCACGTGTCCGGGAACCCAGCAAAACATTATGTTCTTTCCATCACTTTGCAGTGAGAAAAGTACATCCTGGATGTTCTGGATCAGCTTATCAGCTGGATACATGTTCTGGATTGATTGAAGGGTACTCAGCGAATCAGAACAAATCAGGAAATGTGATCCGCGGGAGCACTTTGTTGATCGCAATGCTCTCAATATGGCGTAGAACTCAGCAATGCAAACACTGCACACGTCGCCTAGACGGTAGCCACAGGTCTCACGGGGAAAAACCACGGAGCAGCCGACACCATCAGCTTGCTTCGTCCCGTCGGTAAACACCGGGATACGGACCCGGTGTTTGTCGAGGATTAGGTGAAAGTATACCTGAGGTGCGTATATTTAAGGTTTCCAAAATTTGTTTGGAGCGATATCCAAAAGGTTTGGTTGCTCTCAGTCTGTTGTTGTAGAAACGGATGGAAGAAGAGGAAGGATGAAAAACCGCGTTGTGCACCAGATTGTCGGGTAAAGTTTGCACGTGGCCAAAGTGTTGTAGCATGAGGAGTTGCCGCCGGAGGTAAAGAGATGGTTCGCCACTCTCGGCATACAAACTCGGAATGGGACTAGTGCGATAGGCTCCCGTTACTAGTCGAATTACTGCATGGTGGACACTATACAACTTCTTTAAATAGCTTGCAATAGCAGAGCTATATACTACGCAGCCATAATCGAGCCGAGATCTTATGAATGCTCGATAAAACTGGTGCAGGGAGTAGCGATCAGCGCCCCATTCCCTGTTACTCAGGCACTTCCATAAATTCAGAGACTTTAATGTTCTTGCTCTTAGGTCTGTCAGATGTTCAATCCAATTCAGTCTCTGATCAAAGATTAGACCTAAGAATTTGACAAAAGGATAGAATTTGAGAACGTTGTTCCCCAGGGCGAGGTGAGGTTCTGCCAGAAGGCTTGGTCTCCTACTGAAAAGAACACAGCGTGTTTTCTCAGCAGAGAAACGAAAACCTGTCGTTTTCGACCAGTGGTATAATCTATTAAGGACGAGTTGGATTTGTCGCTCCGCACCTGTGACACTCTGTGATGAACAAAAGATAGCAAAGTCATCGACAAAAGAGAGTGTAAAACAGGATTCTTTACAGAAGACGTTATGCTGTCTATGGCCACAGCAAATAAGGTTACACTCAAGACTGAGCCCTGAGGAACACCGTTCTCTTGGAGAAGGAGATCCGAGGTGTCTCAATTCTGTAGCGGAAGGAACGTTGATCCAAAAAGGACATGAGCATCAGAAGAAGACGTCCTCTAAATCCCCAGGTATAGAGTTGTTGTAAAATGCCATGACACCAAGTAAGCCTTCTCGATGTCAAAAATTGTTTAGATGACGTTGTCTTCGGACAAAAGCATCTTGAATTGCTGTTTCCAGGAGAGGTAAGTTGTCCAGGGTGGAATGGAACTTCCTGAAACCACACTGAGATCGACTCAGCAAGTCATGTCGTTCAAGATACCAGACGAGACGTCGGTTGATAATTCTCTCCAGTGTTTTACCGACGCAACTCGTCAAGGCAATGCTTCGATAACTACTTGTTCGTTTTGTCCTTACCTGGTTTTAGTAAAGGGATAAGCGTTGCTTCCTTCCACGAATTAGGGAATACTCCCTCGGACCATGAAAGATTAAAAATATCCAGAAGGTATTCTTTCGATTAGAGACTGAGTTGTCTCAGCATTTGAATTGAATCAGGGCCAGGAGCAGTGTCGAGGACTGTCGCTAGAGCTGACTCAAATTCCCACATAGAGAAGGAAGAGTTGTAGGGTCCCCAGTTGGTGGAACGAAAGTCAAAGGATGTGCTCTCTGCTGTTTCCCTTTTTCTCACGAAATCAGGATCGCAGTTTGCTGTAGATGTTAGGTAAGCAAAGAATTATAGATGTCTTGAAATATATTGTAATAGTAAATGTAAATTATTTTTTTTAATTGAGGTTTAAAATACAAAAATATTTGGGGGTTGTACAACCAAACGATACCACTAACTGCCATTGGTAAGTAGAAAATGCGCTTAATGAATAATAGAACTCTCCGCCCACAAGGTAGCCTCTAATTCTAATTAAAAACTGGGGAACTATTTATTTAATCTTATTAGGGAGTATTTTATAGTATGGTTTGGTGGAGTGGGTAATCTTTTTGCTACATACAAATGTATTGAACAAAATATTTGTTTGTTCACATGGTATTTATCTTTTACCCATACAGTTTTAACATATAACTGTCACAAGCTTAATGCTTACTGGAAGGTCCAGTTTCAAAAAGAAGGTTCTTTTTGTTTTACATTTCATTATACCACTGCAAAGAACAATGGAATTAAAATTATACAACGTGTAAACGGCCCCTACCTATCCATCGTTTACAACAAATTGATAATCAATTACTTAACATGATTGTGCAAGAGTACCGCCTATTTAAAATTGTTGAAGATACTGAGTTCCCTGATCGCATTCATTTATGGTATCCAACAAATAAGGTACCTGTCAACCAGGAAAACAATATATTGTAGTTTATTGGCATCCATCTACACAGAAGTAAAGGATTGCATCCAAGAGTTAAGCCATTTTAACTTCAGACTGATGGACGACGCAGAGCAACCAAAATCACTTTTATGCCGTATCACAGGTTATTTTATCGACAAAAACACTACATTGAAAGTTCTCTTCTGGCCTGGATCCACTATGAAGACAGACACAACAACAAAAATTGTAGCAGAATGGGGTATTCAAAATGGTGTCTCTGTCATGGTCACCGACAGAACCAGTTAAAAGCAGTTAGAAAACTAGGGAGGATGCTACATGCAAGGCGCACTCCTTAAATTATGGGATTCAATAGTGGTCAGCAGCAAAAAAGTAAAAAACGTCCATCATAAAAAATGGGGGGGAAATGTTGGATATTTTAAACGCAGTACATACACCACATCAACGCTTCAGGATAATAAAAAGAAACCTGCCAATATTGAAACTGAAACATGATATAGTAACTCATTGGAATTACAAGATCTCATGCCTTTTACAAATACCAAAATAACTCTAGCAATTAAAAACGGTGGATTAAATAATTTATCTGAATGGGAAATGTGTTCTAAATGTAGAGAAGTGTTAATCATTTTCTTAATTGTTACAGAGTCCCTTTGTTGAGATCTACACGTTTCTTTATCATAAGTGCAATACATGTCTCTTCTAAACACAACTACATTACATATCCTCATAACGGAACGCAACTGAAGCTGTATAACATAACTATGTGAGATTATAAAAATGAAATTGACACAAGATTACGAGATGTTACAACAAGGAAACTATTGCTTAGGTGATGTTGCTAGATCCAACACTAAAATATCATGGCTTACCTCCCAGAAATGCAGACGGAGCAGTAAGCGAGCTGAAGCAGACGTGTGCAAAAAAAATACGTTGAGAGGCAACTAGTCGCCAAGAAGTAACCAAACGCAAGTTCAACATTCTCATGAGAAAACCCAGTCGTGGTTGCGGAGAAATTTTGACCAAGAAATAAAAATTTTCATGGCCCACAAAACCCGACGGCAAATACTGTTGAAGGGAATATAAAATATTTCTTGATAGCACACAAAATTCTCTTATTCGATAAAAGCACCTTCATGTCTTTAAATAACAATGCTAAAATGACAGTATCACTCCCACTTCTGCACTATAAATATTTTTTTGCTTCATTACTTTTCTAATTTTTCTCTCTTTTCATTTCCGTTCAAATGTTCCAGACTGATTCTTTACTTCTGTTTTTTTTCTTTGTCGCACATTTTTGTCCATAAGTGTATAATAGTAGTCTGTAATGTTCATATTCTATGGTTTTGTTAGATACTCTTATGTATGTTCTTCGATTATCTTCAGTTTTCTCCCCCATGCGATTGGTAAATATTATTATTTAGATAAACCAAATTGTATTCCTGGAAACGTGATAGCTAATATGGAAGGATTTTATTTGAAGAATACGTAAGGATTCAGTTCTATGTATCACACAGACTTACGGTTTCTTGTAATACATGCGTTAAAATCATATCCTTATATCCATTCATTTGAAACTAAAAAAAATCATTATTTCTGGGCATTTTGGAAAATTTTAGGGACAAGAAATTGTTTAACAAAGTTGGCCTTTTTGCATTTGAAACATCTTGTGGACTATTGAGAAATAGGCTAGTACTGAATGTGTTAAATCCAGTTCAATGAAATAATCAGTAACTCACCCACAAGCGCTTATGTGATCAATCAAAAATTTTCTATACTTACTACGAATTTGCGGTTTGTTTGTAATAGATACCTTTCGTCCATATTTCGTTACACTTTTCAGAATTTTCCAAATTTAATATTGTTCATCTCTTTTGGGAACTTAAGAAAACTTCTGGGTCAAGAATTTTTTTAGAAAGTCTGCCTTTCTTGAATGCTATACATCTTGCCGATTTTTTGTGAGGCTTTACGGCTCGCCGACATCAAACGTGACATGACACTCCCCGCGTGTGGGACTCGCAGAATGACTCAAGCATACCCACTAAAAACCCTCCTGAGTTAAAATATAACAAAACATAAAAAAAAACGAGGAAAAAAGACAAGAAAATTCCTAAAACATTATAAAAATTGAAAACAAATAAGAAAGTAAATTCAGGGAGAGAAGTTTTGTACAGGTAGGGAAAAAGCTATTACGCACTATGGAGTGCCAAAATATCTCTCCTCACGTATGGGACTCGCCGAATGACTCGACCATACCCACCAAAAAACCCTCCTGAATTACAATATATCCAAACATATATCAAATAGGAAAAAGATCCTGAAAACATTATAAACCGAAAATAAAGAAAAGAGTAAATTTCGAGAGAGAGAGAAAATGTAAATTCAAAATGACGGGGGAGAAAAAAAAGATTTAAATCCAAACCCTCCCGAAAACTTGTGGGAGGGGCCCCGTTTAGTTTATGGATTTGAGTAATGACATACGAAGAGAGATCAGATACTGTTCCAGAGGCCACATTCCTGAAGGAATCTAAAAAGATATATTAAAATCGGTTCATTTTGTTCCAGCATCACGTTCAAACTGTTCGGTAGATTGTGTCGCCGTCGGCTGGTACTATATTTAAGACACTCCAGAAGAAAGTGTTCCACGGTAAGTGTTGTGTTGCAAGTGTAACAGACAGGGAGGTTCACCGCGTAAGAGATGACCATGGGTAAGATAGCAGTGGCCGATACAAAGACGCGTAAGAATTACTTCTTCACGTCTGTTCGCACGGGATGACACCCAGGTCTTAACGGAGTCTTTTACCTTCCTCAGCTTGAAGGTGCAAGTTCGCCATTCGGCTTGCCATGTCCCAAAAAGAGACGATTTTATGGCAACCTTTGAATCTGACCTAGGAACAGATGAAAGGTCAAGGACTGCCCTCTGCGTTCCCCATTTCGCTGCCTCATCAGCTTCTTCATTACCCAGAATACACACTTGCCCAGGAACCCAATAAAGGACTATTTCAAAATTTTTAGATACTAGATGGCTTATCAAATTTTGAATTACTAGCGTAAGACTGTCAGAACTATACAGTGAAGACACTGACCACAGAGCACTAATAGAGTCACTGCAGATTACCACACGCCGTATTGAAGATAGCTAAATGAATTTCAGCGCCTCAAGGATTGCAAATTTTTCAGCAGTGTACACGCTGCAAAAGGAATGGAGGTGAAAAGAACGAGTGGCACAATGGTAGTGGAAAGCAACACCCACGGAATTATTTATTGCTGAGCCATCAATGATATGAACGTATGATCCAAAGAGAGGCTTTTTAGTTCTCCAAAGTGCTGTTGGTACACAGCAGCAGAGTGTCTTGCTTTGAAAGTTGAGACAGCCGAAAGCCGATGGTTGGTTTCATGAAGGAGCAAGGTGGTGTACGAGTGTGTGGGTATTTCACTGGAGGAGGTAGTGTGATGACATTTTTCTCTAGTAGTTGTTTAAAACGGACACCCGCTGGGCGGGGTATCGAAGGTCTTGCAGCGTAACATAAAATAAATTTCGGAGAATGTAGGTATTGCCGAGTGAGGTGATATGAAACCCCCATCAGTTTCACCCCGTAAGATCCAAGTAGAATATCACGTCTTCTGTGAAGAGATGGTTCCCCAGCAGGAAGCATTCTATTCGACTGGTGCGGAAAGCACCAGTTGCAATGTGATTTCCTGCATGATGGATACTGTTAAGTGTTCTTAGTGTCGACGGTGATGCGGAAACACATACAATACACCAATAATCTAATACAGACCGGACGAGACTTCTATACAGACGAAGAAGGCAAGTGCGGTCTGCACCCCATGATGATGCGCTTAAGCAGCGAAGGAGGTTTAGGGAAGAATTACAACGGGATTGTAGTTTTCGGATGTGATTGCGTCACGTTAGTGTGCGGTCGAATGTGAGACCCGGGAATGAAAGGAANATCTTTCGCGGATGGGCACCGAGGTTGAGAGAGAGGCTCTGTTGGGAGCAAGTAACCCAAATGCTACTAATTGGCGAGATATTAAATAAATGATAGGGAGACTCCCACACGTGGCGAGAGGCCCTTTGAGGGAGGCATCATGTCGCCTTGTGACAAGACGTTGGCCCCCAAGAAAAAGATCTGGATCATTATGGAGATGGTATATCCTACAGAAATGTACATAGAATGACGGATACAGAAAAAACTAAAGCCGGTAGACATGCTCCACTCGTGTAAACAGTTTAAAACCAATTGCAGTTGCCTCCCGATGACAGATGCTGCAAGACAAACAATAGATGGCGAAGTCGTCAACGAAGAGAGACGCATGAACCCCTTCTCGAACCACTGACGTAATGCTATTTATGGCTATAAGAGTAACACTTGAGATTGAGCCCTGTGAAACACCGTTTTCCAAAGGATGATTCGATGATAAATAAGTACCAAGGCGAACGCGGAAAGAGCGTTGAGACAGGAAGCTCTCCAGGAACAGAGGAAGACAGCCTCGGAATCCCCACGAGAACTACATTGGATATTGGTCAGAAGGTTTCGCGATTCCAGAGACCAACAAGGTTACGATTTATCACTTTCTAACAATTTGCAAACGCAGCTTGTTGTCGGTCGAAAGTGCGATAGATTAGAACGATCTTTTCCCTCTTTAGGAAGTGGAATAATTATGGCCTCACGCCATTGAGCAGGAACGGTATGCTCATTCCAAATACAGTTATATAACTTCAGAAGGAATGTTAGGCCTATCTCTGGAAGATGGTTTAGCATCGCATTATGTATTTGATCACGACCGGGGGCTTTATCTTTCGAAGGGCAGAGGTCAGCTACGTCATAGAGAAAAGAATGTTACATTCCTCGTCTCTGCAACTGGAGAAATCCAAGCAACCGCGCGAGCTTTCTGTTGAAGAAACGTTGGAGAAAAACCGGAGATGAGACACTTTCGTAGTGCGATGCAAGTTCCTCAGCGATGACTTCAGGTGAAGTTTCGAGCTGTCCATTTACATTGAGACCAGGGACCGAAAAGGAGGACCATACACCTTGAATTTTCCGAACTTTCTGCCACACGACTGATGATAGAGTACGGCTTATAAGAGATGAAATGTAAGCCTTCCAGGAGGACGGCTTACTTTCTCGAAGAGTTGGTTTTGCTCCGGTTCTGCACCTTTTAAACTCAATGAGATTATCAACAGTGGGATACTTATTAAGTCGCGCTAAAGCTTTTTTTCTAGCGCTGATCGCCTTTGCGCAAGGCGAATTCCACCAAGGAACAGGGCAATGCCTTGGATTACGTGATGATTTAGGGGTGGCAACATTAGCGGCTTTTAAAAATGTTATTATAGCATCCACATTGGTGAAAGGCTGATCGCAAAGATTGATGTTGCATTTAAACACATCCCAGTCTGATGTTTTTCAAAATCCACTGAGAGGGGCGTTAAACCGAGGGGCAAAAGACGTTGAAATGTATAAGAATCGGGTAGTGGTCACTCCCACACAGATCATCAAGAACTGTCCATTCTGAGTGGGGAAAGAGAGGAACTGCAGATGGCTAAATCCAGCACCGAGAAAGATCGGGAAGCTGTACAGAAGTGGGTGGTGTGGCCCGTGTTAAGGAGCGCTATATCTCGGTTATCTAACAATTTTTCAATGATATCACCTTTGGGTAGTTATGTGAAGAACCCCACATTGAATTATGAACATTGAAATCCCCGACGATAAGAAATGGTGAAGGCAACTGGTCCATCAGACCGCCAAGATCTTTTTTCGTGAATGACTGCCCAGGGGGGGATATAAATATTACAAACCGTAAATGTAAGGGATGGTAGGCTCACCCTCAAACATACGGTCTTCAAAAAACGCATGATATAGAGACTTCTTTGGCATAGATTGAAGCGTCTATGAGCACAGCGACTCCACCGTGTGCTCGTAGGCCGTCTTCCAAGTCCATCCTATAATAGGTATAGCCACGAGAGTAAAAAGAGTGTTTTGGTAACATGTGTTTCTTGTAGACATACGATTTGAGAACGACGAGACATTAAGAAATACTAAAAAAGCCCTTCCATCCTTACATTGTACCAACAAATTCCAGACATTTCTCCTCTCCTAAAATGAGCCCTGCATCACCTGCCACACAGCACAACAGATGACGTCAATGGACAAACCCTAAATTCCTTATAAAAACCATCCTTCGCTCAGGTAACGGCGCATACGCCACCCGTTTCATCAATGGAGCCAGGTAATACTAGTTTCCTCAGTTGATTTTCCTCATTGAAAAATTGTTTCTTTTCCAAATCATTACATATACAACGTTTTGATACGCATTGGTTCGTTTGGTAAATATTGTTTTTCCTGAAAAAAAATTGTATCCTAGTATTTAATTCTTATTTCACAATAATTAGGATTTCATTTTCTATATATTTAATTTTCGTCAAAATCTAACATGTCGAACAAAAAATTGTTATTCTATATATTTTTATTTACTTGTAACAGCACTGATGATGGCCGCCATGCGGTCGAAAAGGTCTTATGAATTAAAAAATAAAGTGAATAGTATGACAACATATCCTTTATACAATGATTGTAAGAGTAATATAAATTTCAAATGCTCTCCTTTCAAGCGGAATCTTTAAAATGTGTGGGAATAAGAGAGGAAACGGTCTAGCTGTGTCAGGAATGGAGAATGCTAGAAGCAGCCACGTGAACTGTCGCATCAAATGTTGCCGAGTCAATAGACTGATTAAGTGGATTGTGAGTCGTTGAATGACACTAATTTGAAGAATGAAAACAAAAAATTTCATATCCTTTGTGAGGACATACAAGATTTAAGCAATCTATAACATTCCTATTTTACAAATATGATACGATAATAAACGAAATAAAAGAATTAAAATTTTTGAGGGAAGTTGTGAACAAATACAGAAAAGGGAGTAATTTATGGGGGTAAATAAACTGGGGCAAAACGACCTGTGTTCAAAGAAAGTATATAAAAAATGAGATTAACATAGACGGTATTTGTACAATTATTGATCATATAGGTTCAAAATTAATAAATTTGAACAACCAAAAAGTCAATAAAAACAAATACAAAACATTTTTTAAGTTTAACAACTAAATAATTCGAAACAAGATTCTAGAAAATTCTAAAGTCAAGGATTTAAAGTTGAAAACCAAATATCTATTTTTATGAACTGTTAGTTCCTTTTATGGGAAAACTATTTTGGAAAGTGAAGATTAAATCTAAAGAAAGTTTTAAATTTATATGAATAAACAAGGTAAATATTGTTTTGAAGAGAAATGGAGACTAAGCTCATTTGATTTACGAATTTATGTGAATTAGATAAAATGTTTAAATTTCTGGGAAAATATATTTTTAATAAAAATGGACATAGAAATGAACATAGTACCGGTTGAAATAGAGCAAGAACCAAATTTCTATTGTTTCAAGGCAGTTGAAAAGAATATAAAGTAAAAGATAGAAAACCTTAATATTATGCATACATGTAAATATTAATACACATGTATATACATGTAAATATAAGGCCTATTAAATACAATTGGAACACGTTTGCTTACAAAACCAAGAACACGTTTAAAATCTAGATGTAATAATGCTACCTTAAATAAATATGGAAAGCAGAGAAACAGTTGAGGAATATAATTGCTTAATTTTCAAACAAACAACTTTTCACAGAAGTGGTAGAAGAGAGTGGTACAATGATGTATCTGGAGAATTTGAAAACTGCTATCATAAGACCAATTTTTAAAGTGGAACATTTTCTTACTATAATAATTTCAGGCGGTTTTCAATTCTAAGCTCAATGGTGAGAATTTTTGAAAATACAAAAAAATTTCATCATCAATTGGTTCATTAATTATTACGATAAAATATTGGCGCCAAAAAATCCAAACTACGGATTAAAACTATGCTAATATTCGTCATGAATAGCAATTTCCTTTGTAAACTCTATCAAAGTTAGGTTGAAGAAAGAAATAATGGTAGCAACTATATCGTAATACGTGCATTGAAGCGGTAATTAAATAACGTACAGAAAAAATGAAAAAAGTTGTGAAATCATTTCAAAACTTTAATCTTGCTCAAGATACGTCACACGATAATTTCAGATTATGTCATAATAACACGATATTTAAAAGCCCTTAAATCAGGAATAGTTAATGACAAAATTTACGTGTTGTATTGTAATAGACAAATATATAATTACATAATTTAACAACCTATTTTCTGCTCTTTAATAAGTGACCGAAATCTTGACATGTGATATATAAGATATGCATTTTTCAAAAAAATATATATTACGAAGTATTATATGCCCTTTCTCGGATATGTCGCGGCTGTAACTCGAAGAGCAGTCTATAATTAATCTAGAGAAACCCGCGTACATTGCTTTTCGCGTACAAAATTGGTGGGTTCAATGGGATTAGCGGCTTGCTGTAAAAAGTCAAGAAACAATAGCAATATCTAGAATTAATTTTATATTTATATAATATAGCACGTTGTGACGACAATCTGCGGTCCACAGGTTAAAAATGTACCTGTTGATGTGAATCACCGGAAACCATTTCCACGTCTAGGTGCGCATCGCTAAAATGTAATTTATTTGTAAAATTATCATGATTGAATTGTGTGCAATAATTTTTTTAATTAATTTAAGGCGTATCACACTATTCTCGCAAAATGATATTCCAATATGGACTAATGGTGAACTTACAAAGCATCGGGGCCGCCCTTACCCATCTCAATGGCACCAAAAAGGATGGTTTTGAATCACATATCGGATTTTTTCCATTATTTTTACATGCCAATCTCTTCCCGCCCCTTTTCTAATGGTACAAGGGATGTCTTACCCCCATAGCGCTTGTTGTCCGAATCAGTAATATGTGTAACAAGTTTGGTTGAAATTGCTCCAGCATAGGCATGCACAACGGTGTGGCAGGAATGGCAGCTGCCATACCAAACAAATGCTACGGTCTTAATGCTGAAAAGAATGCTACGGCCTGAGGTAGAAAAGAACTCAACGAGACGAACTAATGATTTCCATATTTTTTAAAGCAAATTTTATTTGTCCAAAACGTGAAAAAAATCGATTCTGCAGTTCTACGCGAAGTAAACCTTCATTCTATTTCTAGGGCGTGAAGCTAGTTTACTTCCGAGAACGCGAAGATATATTTTACGTATGTCGAAGGGTACTTCGACCGCTCTCGTGAGCGCCTTTCTAGCGAGCAGCGGGAAACTGCGCCCCTCAGTTAATGAGGCGTGCCTCAAAAATGGATTGGAAAAAGTGTGGGAAAATTATAGACGGTCAAGGGGAAAATTTTTTCCTCAGGCCTGTCTTTATTTAATACATACAGTGGCTATCGGTCTTTGCTTTGAAAACGCTCGGTCGTTCTAGTGCTAAGCTAAGGCCGAACCTGCTAGTACCTGCCAGCGTTATAGACCAAGAACCAACGACAAAAATAGTCACTTGGTTTGCTCAAGTGTATAATACTTATCAATATATGGTAGTTTATTTGAAGTACCAGAAAATGCAAGCCTGACAACCAGTTCTCGTGACGAACATACATACAACTGAATTTATAAATTTAAAAAAAAAGTGGTTGAATGAAGTAGATAGAAGAACCACGTATACGAATTTCAATAAAGTAATATGCAGTTTCTCCTTAATACTAGACACTAGTTGCAAATGTGAAAGAAGCTTTTCAAAATGAGCAGCTATTAAAAATAAACTTAGATCTACGACAACGCAAGAGCGTTTGGAGCCTCTTCTTTCGGGTTCTGCTGAGAAAGATATATTGATAGCAAATGAAAGTGGAGATTTATAGATAAATTTGCGGAAATGGTTCCAGAAAGAAAATTTGCTCTTAAATCATATCCGACTTGTTTCTTCGAACAATTAAATAATACGACTTATTTTCTAGTTTAAATAATAGAACTGTATGAAATGTTTATAACAATAATTGCATATTCACTTTTCAACACAGTAAGGATCATCATCATAATTTGTATTTTTTTGTTTACATTTTTCTACATACCCCTATTTTTGGCGTCCCTGAAAACTCTGCCATACCTAACAATTCTCCCAGTGCACGTCAATGTGCACCAGGTTCTTCGGAGTTACGGTGGAATACATAAATAAAACATTCCAACCCCTATTTTACTCCTTTAGGAAAGGATTTTCGGAAAATCCTTTCTTAGCGGATGCCTACATCCTAAAAGGAAACTGCCTCTCACGTTTCAAGTTTGTATAGGTTTAACATTTTCTGAAATTTCGTGGTTGGTCAGTCAGTCAGTACATGTGTAATATTTCGTTTTTATATTTATAGACGAAGAAGATTATATACATTATAATGCATACTATTTTTCCTTAGGGAAATGAAATATTTATGTTTCTAAACCAAGAATTAATTAATTCTTCATGATTAAAATATAAAAACTCAAAATTGTTAAGTATTGCGGTGTTACTTTTCAATTTTTCTTTCTAATAAGTGAAATAAATAGTTTAATGTTCAGTTGATAGATTATTTTAAAGAACAGCTTGTTTTTGCATGAAAAAATAGCAACTCTAGTGTTCATGCACCTTTTCTGACGCGACACATCAATGTACGAACATGTTAATCCTGTAGAGAGTATTTTACGTTTTATTTACTAGCGAAACTGTATTAACTACGGTAATTCAATTATTTGAACGATGAATTGAAAATAAATCTATAAACATGTTTGTTTTGACGTGAAGAGAAGCCTTGAAAACATCTGACCATACTAAGAATGAACATTAAAAAAAACCGATTGGTACTTGATGGCAATGGCGAATCATAGTTTCAAGAATGATTCTCCGTCAACGCGATAAAAAAAACTCACTTCATGTGAGATATTTTGAACAACTCGCGAGACTCATAGTGGAAGAAGCTGCGTCATGCGCTAAACACCTGATATAAATATAACTATCGTGCGAATTTCATAAGCGACCGTCTGATGTCGGTTTTGACGTAACAGCGTCAATGTTTAGTGTCACAGAAACTGGCACGTTACACCCATGACGGCGCCTCGATTGGGTAAGACATGTCTCTGAGCTTTTGGCACATTGTATAGTACAATTAGCCCAAAAAAAACGACCATATCCAAAAATTTAAAGAGAAAAGTTCTAACCTGCGCCAAATTGTTCTATACCTTCCTCTTAGTTAATGCAAAAAAATTACACCAAATAGAGCGTCGGATTTTGGGGGTGGTGGAAAAGGGATGGAAATTACCCTTTTCAAACGTTTTTCGCAAATATCGCGAAAACTATGAGACCCAACTAATATTTTGCGGTATATTAAATTAATTTAAATTAAATTTTTAATAAAAATAGTTCTATACATTTTTGTACTGCGATCAACGGTTACGAAGATATGGAGGGAATAAAACTATGATTATTTCACCATTTCCTTGAAATTTCTCGAAATCACTTGAAAATCGCAAGTTTAAATATACTTAACTGCTATTTTGACCATAAATTTATTATTCATTATAATATATAGTCTCGGCAGCTCAAGGTGCTCACTTGCTACGCAGAAACCCCTTGTTCGATTCCCGGCGGGAACAGAAAATTGGTTGTGTTTCACTTCAATGTCTCAGTTCATGTAGTTAAGACGATGGTAAAATGACCCTCTGTGACTTACAAGTAATACCAATTCTTACTTGGAACCGGCAATATAGATTCTGGTATGAAGCGCGTTCAGATATAATGTTTCACGACGTGTCTTGAGTGTAGTACAATTACCTCAAATAATCACCAAATCCAAATATTTCAAAAGAAAACTATGTTCTACTCTATGTCAAATTGTTCTACACCCTCCTCGTAGCATGGGATAAAAAGTTACACAACACAGCGCGTGGGGTTTTGGTGAGAGGGTGTAGAAAATGGGTGAAATTGTCTTTTTCAGCTGTTTCTCGCAAATATTTTGAAAACTGCGAGGTAAAAGTTTCTGGTATATTAATCTACATTAAGTTCTTAGCAAAATTAGTCCTTTAAATTTTTTGTTCTGCAGTAACAATTACAGAGATAATGAAGAGGTAAATGTATTTTTTTCCGAATTGACAATAACATTGTGCTGCGTATAAAAATCTTTAACCATACGGAACGAAATAATGGAAGGATGAGCACTAGCAGTGACAAGTAATGTAAATCTCAGTTATGCTAACTAGGAACAGGGTTCTAGATATTGTAAATCAAATGAAAAATAACACTTAACGAGTTGTACGCGCTCCTTTATGTATTTTACAAAGTCAAGTCAAATTCCTGGGGGGGGGGGGGGGCAATCGCCCCTTGGATCCGCCACTGCAACACACTCAGGATGTTGATCCGAATGAACAACTACTTAGAATGTGCTTGAGGTTGGTTACACACTGTCTGGGTGTGTACCCGGCAACAGTAGCGTACCCACTATCGGATTTTTTATTATAGACTCCTGACTTCTAATAACTATGGAGATTACAATAAAAAACGTAGAAAAAAGTAACCATCGTTGGATTTGTCATTTTGTTCAGCATATACACAAGTGTAAAATTAGGTTTCACGAATGAATAGGAATTTTTTACATCAGAAATGACTGGAAAAAAACATGACATTTTTACGGCTTTTGCCGATACGTCTGCTTTATTATTATTTTTTAAATTATCTAAAACTGTCAAAAACAATTCTTAGTCAGCGAATGATCACTGTAGAGTTTGTGACAATTTTTAATAATTTCAGGCTTCTCCTTGCAAAATATAATGAGTTATTTATTTTTTCATAAACACTGTTAAAAACGACTAGACACATTATTAAGTAATAAAATTTATACTGTCACACTCAGTCAGAAAAATGCCGCTATCACATAATAATTGAAGTTAAATGTTTGAACCTGTTTACGTTGCCTCCAGAAAGTGATAAATAAAACTATGTTCTGAATAAGCTGCCAGCGAAGTATTAGTCCCGCCGCACGTTGGGGCAGAGGTTTCGTGGCTTCACCACTTGGGTGCTCGAAAAAGCATAGATTCTTATGAGGAACGACCACACCTCGTTTCCACCAGCACTGCAGTCACGGCAGTGCTGGTCGTCTGTGAACGAAACACAGATTTCCTTCCCCGTGGGTTGCTAGAACGGATGTCCCTCGCTACCTGCGGTACTCGACCCTCCTCACCCGACAGGCAGTCAGCGCCGCCCAGATGTTTGACTCAAATTTGATTCCTAATAGAAATAATGATTTTCTTTAGTTTTACAGACATTGTTCCAGTATTTTTAAAATATACGTAAAAAATAAAGAAAAATGGTACCAAACAAGACATAATTATCAAATCTATGATAAAATTAACCGTAAAATATGTGACGATTCAGAATCCAGTATTTTACGAAACACGAATTGCACTCAATTAAGCGAGATAAAAAAATGATTTTAATGATTTTATAAGATATCTCATTTGTCCCGGAATTTTTGAAATCTCCGTAAAAAATAAAGAAAAATCGACTAAACACGACGCAGTTACATTAAAGAATCAAGTACAAATTAACCATAAAATATGTAGTTTTACGTATTATTTATTCACTTAACATAAATACTACAGTGTTTAAATTTTACACACAATATTTAGACAAAACTCAAAGAAATATTTAAAAACTGCATTTTTAGTTGTATCATGTTTAGTTGTATTTGGATGTCCATTAATTTCAATAACGTTTCCGGAATACCGCGCGAATAGAATCTGTAAAATAAGCAAAAACTTTTCTCTGGGAACAACGTTTTCTCGAATTATTAATTTTCATTTGGACTTTAAGTGATACAACGTAGAAGTTAATGTGGTATTTTTTTTTCTAGAATCATAGTGACGTAAAATGGAAATAAAACATCAATTGATGAATTATGTTAATCACGTCTCTTTCTTCCATCTTTTATAGTTAAATGTATTCTACAACTGCATGATACACTTCATACGATCATCAATCAATAAATCTACGTTTACAGTAAGACAAAAAATAATAATAATATTTGAAAAAAATTTCGCAGTATGTCAAATTATTCCTCTTGAAGTCTTTGAAGTCAAATAAATCGTCCAACAGATGGTGAAATTATCGCACAAACTGATATTTTTGTACCCCTACCAAAATAAAATTTCCATTTCCTTAACAATAAGAAATTTCCATTTCCTCATCGTAGAAAATGCTACTCCCTCAGAGAAACGTCGTACCGTGATAGGTCAGTTTGCCAGGAAAAGTGGAGAGAGAAGGGCGGCCAGATGGTGCGGTGATATTTCCTCCGTGGGCCACTGCTCAACGTGCGGTAAAAATGAGAAACATGACCATGCAGGGACCCCGACAATGTACTGTTTCCTCTGCCAACGTGCGGCGAGTCTAATAGTCACGTGTGTTGTTGCCGGACGTATCATTCCACTGACTCGTGGTGTAACTTTGTCAGCTGGGGAGTCCAGTCTGTTGACTGAATATGGTATCGGCAATAACGCGTCTGACCGTAATGCACCGCGGGTCGCCACCGGAAAACATGGTTTTATTTATCATTTACTGGAGGCTGCCTAAATAGTTTTAACGTTTTACTTTAGTCTAGTTCAAGTGTTTAAACAATAATAAAAAATTAATTAATTATTTATTAAATATTTAACGTAATATAATAATTAATTAATTAATAATTTATATTACGTTTAAATATTTAATTACTTATACATTTTAATATAAATAATACTAGGGGGCCAAGGCGTCACTAGTGTGTGCGGTGTCTATTCCAGTTAAGAACACGCCAAATGGTCCGAATAATTTTTTATATAGATATATTGACTTGATTAAAATAATTATTTACGAAAATTGGAAATCTCTGAAATAGTACATGACGCAATTTGCGGACTGTCTCTTACCTGGCATAGTTGACAAGAGTGAGAAGTGTGGTTTCAAGCAGCTGCACAGCTATAAGAGGTCCTTCCACGCGTAGCAGCGGGACTCTGCACAAAACAAGATGACAGTTTAAAGGGGTAAAACGCAAATTGCTACATATAGATAAAACGGACACAATATCAATAGCACGAATATCATTTTCAATTAAATATTTTTTCAAAAACATTTCTTCATTTCTTTGTAGTACTTAGATAATATTAAAAATCGGCTTCAATCGTAAGTATAGCAAGACTTATTTTTTGAATACCCTTTATCATAATCACAAAGTTCAAAGGGCTAAATTGCATTTTCATAATTTTGGTTGTATTTTTGAGATGGGCAAACCATTATATCTCTTGATTGATTGTAACAAAATATTCCATTTCTAACGGGTATGTTTCCTAGAAATTTAAATGATTTAATTACACGTTTTTCCAGTTTCCTGAAAAACCTCTTATGTTTGAAATAGTTCTGATTAAATAGGCAGTTCTCAAGTTTATTAAGGACAATTCATGTAACACTTATGGACAGTGCGATTATTGAATTTAAATTTCACTCCCTCTAACGGAAAACATATTCTCTCCATTTCATAACAACCAAACTGCAGAATTATTCTCGCACACGACACTTCCCAAATATAGAATAATGAATTCCCCGAGTACAGTTCATTTGCTATTTTATTTAAACTACCATCTTCGTTGCAGTAAAACAGTTAAAACTAAAATAAGAAACAGAATAACATAAATGAATCTAATCTAAATCTTTAGAATACAATGCCTAAGCAAATTAACACGAAAGAATTTCCGAAATTTGAAGCAACAAGCCCTTACGGAGGAAAGAGTTGTGTAAGGAACTGGAATCATATAATTTACGAGGGTAGGTTGAAAAGTAATGCACGCATGCTTGTAGAGCGCGAACAAAAACAGATAGCAAGATCGGGTAAAAAGTACATTAAAGTACAATTCTCAAGTTTCAAAATAAATTGTTTTTTCAACAGTCACCGTTAAGACTAACACATTTTTACAACATGTAACAAGTTTTTTCATTCCGTTGCTGAAAAATTCTCCCGACTTTTCTCGAATCCAGGATTTGACAGCTGCCTTCACCTCATCATCTGAGGTGTAATGATTACCCTTGAGGTCTCTCTTGAGTAGAGGGAAAAAATAAAAGTAGCAAGGCGCAAGATCGGGTGAATAAGGAGGGTGTGGAATCGGTTCAAACTTCAAGTTTCGCAGAGCCTCTCTAGTTGCGCGCGAGGTGTGTGGACGAGCGTTGTCATGTTGCAAGATTATTGGCGCCAGGCTGCCTCTAACACGACAAACTACGTCAGAGGTGTTTTAGAGACCGTATGTACTGAGAAGAATTTACCGTTGGCCCTCGTTCCAGAAAATCGGTCATACAAACTCCGTGAACATCCCAAAACGAAGTCAAATACGTTCTTTTTGCGGATGGTTGTTTTGAAATCTTTCGATTGAGAAGACGGATATCGATATTCAGCGATCTGTCTTTCCTATTCTGGGTCGTAATGTCGTAATTCTGGGTCGACCCATGACTCGTCCCCGTCACAATATTCAAAAGAAAGTCTTCTTAGTCACGGTAGCGCTGCAAAAGCGTCACGGTAGTGCAACATTCCAATCGACGCTGTTTGTTCTCGTCTGCGAGACGACGTGGTACCCATCGTGCACAGATTTTAGGGTATTGTTCAATAATGAAACCGACTCGTTCCTTGGATATTCCAATATGGTTTGCGATACACTTTTGAGTGATTCGCCGGTCATTTTGAATCAAGTCGTCGATGAGTTTGCGATGTTTATCGTCTAAGGCATTGGTCACTCGTCCGCTGCGTGTTTCATCAACAATTATGGGTTTTACCAGGCTCGCAACCACGAAATTTTATTACCCACGACTTACAGTAGACCTAACAACATCTTTAAACGACGATGAATCTCAATGGGAGTCACTTTTTCAGCAGTCAGAATGTATCGATAGATTAACTCTCATCCATACATATCCACCGTAGCATACGAGGGTAGGCTGAAAACTAAAGCACACATGCTTGTAGAGCACGAACGAAATGACCTTCACAAGCGGGCCAGGTGGCAAGTGGAAGTAACATTCCTCCTCAATACGCATACGCAGGTTTGAAGTCGTTGCATTCATCCAGTGAATTTCGAGAAGCGGAAGTATGGAGGCGTGTTCTAGTGCTATGTCAACGCGAGTTAAACACCGTGCTGGTATAAGACCTGGTTTAAGTGCTAATTTCACTAATTGTTTCTATAGCTTTTTGCGCGTTCTTTTTTCTTTCAAAATTACATACCTATGCATATCTTTTGTTAACTATCCATAATCATAACTAAACATTTTGTTTTTCAAGCCTTGATAGATTTTACAAAGTTAACCAATAATGTATTGAGTTGCCTAAATAATAAAATAGTAAAGAAAAATGTCAGTTAAGTTAACCATATAAAAATTATGTGTATTATGCAGTCAATTTAACGTAATTGAACTTGATGGGACCTGATTTGGCTATGTTTTCTCTCGTTTTACTCTGCGTAATCAATGACGGAAATATGACAATAATTTAAAACTATCGGAAACTATAGACAATCGATAGCATATAATTATTGAATTAAAGACGTAATTACAATAGGATATAGTTATGGATATCTTTCAGTGAAACTATCAATAACATTCGATAGTGTCAACTATCGATACGTGTCCGCCCCTACCATATAATTTCAAAATCAGTGAGGTCACACTCATTTACTGATGCCTCCGATTATCTGTATAATCATTTACTGACCTTCAAAATTACGAAATGGTGAGTCTTGGTTGTTGCTCACGAGTTACCAGTAATGTTTTGTTCTTTTCTTAAACAACAGACCACTTTTCCTATTACATAGTCATTACAAGGCTCATTATAAGTACATATTAAATAGCTATATACTTATTAAAATCCTATTAATTGCTGCTAGGGTTTGTCAGACGCTCTTATACGATACAATATTTTTACCGGTAAAAATACAAATCCGAAATCGCAAGAGATAGACTGATCGCTCCCCGAGGAACCTTTTAGAGCTGGTATATCTATCTTGCGGCCCTTTCGTGGTTTTTCATGGCCCGCGATCACCATGCTCCGTAATAAGATGAAAACAGAACGATATGTTGCAAACAATGAACGATGGAATTGGAGGAGCGGATGTACTCGTTCAGTCGGTGAGCCACAGTGCCGGATCCAAGGGGGGAGGGGGACGATCAGTATTTTTACGCCGTATGGAGAATTTTAGAAAAATGTAATTTGTCTCTTGGCAAGCTTGTTTGTGAGACAACTGTCGGAGCTCAATCAATGACGCGTGAAACAAGGTTTTGTGTCAGACTGACAAGGAAATTACAAAATGAGTATTCAGATAAACCAGGGCTATTAACTGCCTCATTCACCAACAAAATCGTTGCTTAAAGACCGAATTAGAAGATTTCCTTATTGCTCAGAAGTTCACTAGTTCCTTGATTGTCCTGCCACAACTTCTATTTGCTTTTGAAGGATATATTTTTTAATGAAAAATGAAAACAACGAAAATATATTTTGTAAATATTCATTGTGGGTACAAGATCTAGCATTTTAATAGTGATTAATCTAGCATTCACGTGTGAAAAGTTAAAAGTACAAAATCAAAGTTGCTCGTTTTGACGAAATAAAAAAAATCGATAGAAGAATTTGTTTCTCTTTTCAATGGAAATTTGTCGTTGGAGTTGAAAAAGTATTTGTCGAAGGGGTTGAAAAAGGATTTGTCGAAGGAGTTGAAAAAGGATTAAAAAAGAAAGAAGTATCGAGAAGTAGGCACTCGCAATATGTAGGTGAAAGATACCCGGAAATGAAAAGTACTTTTCTGTACAAGGTTGATGCGGTTTTGGAACTACATATTCATGTGAGCCATTGTTTCCAAGCATTAAATAAAGCAGCTTACAGATCAAAATTAGCTGATAAACATCTATGAACCATAATGAAAATTGTTTGCTCACTAGCAAGAGGAAAGCGCTGGCAAGTTCCCGGAAAAAGCAAACTGTATGTTACAGATATACAATAAAATAAAATAACTGTTAAAATAAAAGCAACACTGTATCTATTGTATATTGTTGAACTGATTCCACTAAAACTCACAACGTTTTAATTATCCTGCATTTTTCTTGGATTTTCACTTTAAAATAAAATTTTAAGAAACTGAAAGTGTGATGTGGCCCGTGAGAACCTTACCAGTTGCATCATATGACCCGTTGTTTGAATGAGTCTGACCACGATTACTTAAGAAGATTTATGAAAAGCCGGAGATGCCAAGGGGAATAATGTCAAGATCCGTCTATAAAAAGAAAGAAACAAAAAAAAAAAATGATTGAACAAGGTGAAATATGGTTGACAACTAAAAGGATCCATTCTTTTTATTCCACTAGAAAGGATGTACTGACTTTTATCAAAATCTAAGATGGTGATAAATTTGTATCGGACGTGTGGATTTTACATGGAACGACTTATGGTTGAACTGCGAATTTCGAGGAAGGAGTCGGAGAGTTTAAGTTTAGATCAGTCTCTATTTTAAAAGGGTGAAATTATTTCCATACATATTTAATAGTAATAAATAATTGGAATAATATTTTTCTTTAAAAAATTGGAACAAAATTATTTTAAACTTTTCGGAAAATCGCTTTTTCACAAATTTTCTGTGCAGTATAAAAAAATTTGAAGTGTGACAGATAATGTATTATTTTGCGGACAAGTAGAAATCTCATCTTTTTTTGCGTTTTCCCAAAAATTGCATTTCTAAATAGTTTGTTAACACCACATGTATTAGCAGTGTTTTGAAGTTTGATTTAAGAATAAAATGATGAGTGTTTACATATTTGATGACGTGCCAGTTTTATGCGTATATCACAGATTAGAACCAAGGATCAATGTCCAAGATCAGTAAAACAAACATAACATAATTTAAAAATACACAGTAAATATTTTGATATTTCTATTCATCGATCGAGAATAAATAGAGAATGTACGGAGTGAAAGATAAGCAACCTGAAATCTGACTTACCACGGGACGACGTTATCATTAACGGCTCTCGATCGAGGTCGTGTAGACGTCATTAATTTAGTTAAGCGACCATACTGGAATCTTATCCGCGTCACTATGAGTGGATTATCAGACATTGAAGGAATAAGGCTTGTGGAACACTAATTGTGAAATATCTTCAGTTCGATACGCGTTTGAAACAAAATTCCACTAATCATCTTTGAAATTTGTACTCACTTGTTATATTTTACTTCGTAACTTAAAAGACTAGTTTCATGATACATGGGAACGGAGGAGTCTTAGTTGAGCTAGAAATATCAGATCTTCAATGTTTCTGCGGCGTTTAAAGTATGGTCATAAAAAAACTGACTTTGAGTCGCAGTGTGCTGTCAAGTATTAAAAATTCCTTGCATTTAATAATAAAAGTGAAGCATTTGGAATGTCTGTTGCACGGAAATCGGATAAAGTAATCAAAGAAATTATTTGAAATTTCAAAGGACTCTTTTTAAAGATTATTGCAACTATAATCTTTAAATATTGATGAATATCAAGAGCAGAAAAGCAATTTAAATTGTCTACTAATCAGTAGATGTTCATCTTCACTCGCATGACTGTTGATTGTGAATCTTACAAATTTGCCCTCCTGAGTTCGATTGCGTTACGTGAGGCGGACAATCCACTCGACGAATAATCTACGTGACCGAATCGTAGAGGTAAAATTGGCAGTGACGAACATTGTTTTCAAGTACATAACCCACAAGTGGAAAGAAAACCAAAGAATTCAGAGGTTTTAACTATGCGCTTTGTTTATTAAGCTTTTAGTGTAAAGTGTATTTCCCTTCTGCCTCGATGTTAAAACAATTCGTAATTATGTGCACATTAGCATACAATGGTGAAAATATTTTTATACTTTTCTTCGTGATATTTATTCTTGAAATTAAGAAAAATGAAAATGTAATACCACGAAAGTAGAGAAATATTGAAACTAACACATGAATTTAGAATATTATATAAGAACACCCGGCAAAATGGACTAAAAAATCCAGACCTGTTGCAAGAGGTTTCAATACTCACTTTGAGGTGACATATTTCAATTCTCAGTACCAATTTTTCTTTGAATATTGATGTAATTTCTGTGTGTTCATTTAACAATGCAAAGTAATATTTTTAAAAGTTTTGTTCTATTTGGGATTTGTTATAAAATGTTTGATGTCCAGTAACGACACTCAATTTCTTTTCAAATTCCAGGCACTTCTGCTATACTCGATACAAAGAAGGCTTGCTACCCTTCCGAATACTAGCTTCAGTAAATAACGACTATGTGAAAGTAAGTAATGGGTAGTTAGGCAAGTTAGTAAATGTCTCAATCTATGTATTCGCATTACCTGTGGAACAATGTAAGAGGATTCAGAATAACCTTTCTATACTCAATAGATATTTAATTGACAAAAACTAAAGTAATCACTTTATTTTGTTTACAACCCTTCACTCCAATCTCTAGTGCCAAGAGACAGAGAGATCATAAAAACGAAGGATGCTGAAGACAGTGAGGAGGACGACGCTCCTAAACCTCCAAAAGCACAAAATATAACTGTTTTCAATACTATTAGTTATAGTTTTCTTTCATATTTCAGTTTAAAAAGGAATTAAATTATACTTGCTGAACAACCGCATGACCCACAACTAGACGAACATGCAACAAAAATAGCATGAGATAATTTTAATAAGTTTAACACAACTTTTAATCAGCATACGCATGCATCTTAAGAGCGTTCAGCAAGCATAAAGTGCACCACGTAATTTACAATAAGGATTTTGTACAATTTTGAGAAGAAAAGGAAGAATACATCTGAAGAGGGGGAACATATATCCCCGAAACAATGTGAAAGTACGAACTGTACAAGAGTTTGTGCGTCCTTAATACATGTCATAAATAAGGGCACTGCCAACTAATTTAACAAGTTGAAAGACAACATTACTCTTATCTAATTTATATTAAAAGGGAATTCTTAAATCTGCTGTCTTAGCGTACCTGTTCGAACTTAAGTACTTAATATTTGAACTTAAGTACAAACCCTTTTGATTCCTCTAGATCGCATATGAATGTGACCACGTCTAACAAAATGAAATCAATAAAGAAAAATGAAAAATTATACTTCTATATCAGGGACGTTCCATGTATCGTCCATATTTGACGATAAATTAACAAGTTTCTAAACCGTCGAAAAACAACGATTCCGTGTGTTGAAAATTGGTTGAGTTAACAGTAAATACAAATATGTAAAAACAAAACACACAGGGTGTCCAGCGTTCTCCAACACGGCTATTATAGGTTTTCGCCTTTTTTAATCTTACACGCCACTTGAGTAAAAGAATATTTGTTTAATTACGCAAGTGGATTATTAACAACATGAATGAAAATATTGCTTTTGTTGAACATTATCATTCAACTGTAAGCACAGCAAAATAATTAAGACATATATTAAAACCGGCACGGATGTAAATAAACATTCACACACTTAAACACTAGGAAGTAATTCGGGTAAATCTTAAAGTCAAAAACTGAAATACATACAGAGAGCTAGATATGTTTGTTCTTCCCACCCACATCAATTTCAAGAAATTTTACGTAAGACGCAGTTTTTACACATGCTTGTAGCAATTGACTAATGTTATTGATCTAAGGGCACAATTTCGAACACTCCACATCGTTCATAAGGCGAGATGTTAATATACATACACGGGGCGAGGTAAAATCCTTTTCTCGTCATGACTAAAGTTTGTAGCAATAATAAACTGTGGTCAATAACACCTGGAATCTGTAACATGAATTCAGAAATAAAAAGAGGAAGTGATGCAATATTTAATAGTAGTAAATACTCCTTCTTACTCGGCAATCTCAGGAACACGCCTTATATCGGATAAGAAGATGGCAGAGTGTAAGCTGTATAATGTAAGAATGTAGGTTATAATAATTACATATACAATTTATGTGATCAATTTATGGTACACTTAAATCGATTATATGTGGTAAAATTTCTGGGCTATTGAGTCGTGGTCCAGATGAAGCGCTCTTCTTCACAGACGTTTCGGTCGCAACTGCGGCCGTGAAAGCCTGCATTCGATTATAAGATTGTTTGAACGATAGTATTGAACAATAGCATTCAGCAAGAGAGCTGTATTTTTTGTGTACTAGTCGTATAATCAGAAGCTAGAAAAACAGATTATCATCTGTCTCTGGAGAGACGTCTGGGCTATGTGTTTTTTAGGTCAGCCGAACCAACCAAGGTCGGATCAGAAAGAGCCTACTATAGATCCTAAATGAAAACAAATATTTACGTTTACATCCTTATAAACTGAAACACTCTCAGAAGAGAACCAAATATAGCATGCTTATGCATCTTGTTTACACGGACAATCAGAAATAGAGACGCAGTCAAAGGAGATGTAGACACCCTCTCCACATCCACGCAATCGATCCCCTTCCTCCCTGCCCACCATTGCCGATGAGACTCAACGACCCGTCGATTGGTCGATCCAATCTGCGCCTATCGTCAACACCGCACTGACGTAAGCGAAAAGATCTGATCCGAGGTCAAGATACAGCGAACAAGACACATATTTCTCAAAACAGTGGTCACAATCGACACGGAGTTAATTAATAAATACAGAATGTTATGCGTGCATACCTGTCCGCACGTAAGTATTGAACGACCTAACACACTAGTGTAACGAAAAAGACATACACATTTCAAATGATTTGAAACTAAGTTCTACTTTTTCACCACAACGTTCAATAAAGATTCTGACAAATGAGAGCCATTCTATAATAAATGGATGAAGATAAAACATTATTTCCGATACTCGAACCATTCCATTCACACAAAACGGAATTACACCATTTATCTTCATCCAAAAACGCAAATCCGTCGTACAAAAACTGTGCTCTAAGCGTTCCCCAACATTTTGTGTCAAGAAAAAGGATATCCAAAACACATATCCGAGGACTGGATCAGACATGTCAGACTTGAATACTCCGCGTCCTCTCGGCTGGCAGAAATCTTTCATCACAATTTTCTCGTTATGCACCATGGATATGAAGTTATAAAAGTGACGAATGCTGAATGTTCGTCTTCTTCTGTTCGTGATAGAGAAGCCTCTCTATATTGTCCTCCACGTGGTCATACGCAGTTTGTACTGTTTTTTGATAATAAATTTATTATTATCATATTAAAGGATAAGGATTCCTTGACCAAATCTAAATGTTATAAAGATACAATGAACTATTAATCATGGAAAAAATACTTTTAATGCAGGTATAACGAGCAAACAACAAAAACAATAAAATTATAAAAGTTATAAAATAAAATCCTAATCAAGAGATTTTTATGATATATTATATAAAACAACTGTCTTGAAGAGGTCGTCTTCTTAATCCGAGTACCACTGAATAAAGAATCTACTAGTGAGATAACAAATAGCTCACAATGTACAGGGAGACTATACAACGTGAGGAAGGAAAAACTGCATGCCTTATCTGTTGAGAGTTCGTCTAATGGGGTGGGTGGGGGGGGGCATCCAACTGTAGCGTTTTTTTTCATTGCCTACCTTCGACGAGAAAAGTGAGCCGCCATTGACAGTGGTGCACGGGGGGCGGGGGCTAAAGGGGATGGAGCCGCCCCCTCAAGTATCAATTTAAGAATAATGTGAAACGAAAAAAACTGAACCTACACCGAAACTACATAGAGCATAATTTTATGATAAAAATTGATTTATAGACATATAAAGATTATCCTCTGAAATTCGTGACGAACCCAGTGTCCAGCCACGAATTCTCCACTCTACCATGTGACAACTCGACCACTCTAATTCGTGGCGAACGAAGGATCCAGCCACGAATTCCCCATTCTCCACTCCATCACTGTAAATAACACAACGTAAATTAAGAGCAGCTTACTATCAGCTCTCATCCCCGAGACGCCCTTCACAACCTTCCTCTCAGGGGTGAACAGTTCCTTCATGCGGACGTGTTTTCAAAATTTTCACGCTTTGAGACGACATCAAAAATATTTCTCATTCATGCCAATACATTAAATCATTTTAATATCTTCGGACAGGGTTACTCTCTGTAGTATTCATAGGCCCGATTTTCTATTAGTAGAGGTTTTTCATGATATGTTCATATTTCCATGCTGCTCTACTGCTAGACGGTTTATCATCTCTTCAGGGATACATATAACTTAATACTGAATTCAATTATAAGTAGTTCTAGAACGATATTGTTATATCTTCTTCAAAAAATCCTTAGAAAAATCTATGAAGACACGTAATATATGAGTACCTAATCTGCCCTATTCCTGAATATTTAAAAATTACTTTTCTATTATTTTAAAGCACGATGTAACTGCCGTTTAAAGGAAACCTAAGCTGCAATATGTGCGCCATACCAAATTTCATGTTTCGTCCAGCGACCGATATGTTCAGTGACCAAAATGCCTGAATATGATAGTCCCCACGAATGTCAGCCTAGGCAGCTGTCGATTTGACGACGCCTTGGCTGGGTCATAGGCAAAGAAGCCCACGTGTGGAAAGGGATATGTATTTAGGAAGGTTCAGCAAAGCGATCATGTTCGCAGAAAGATAGTGATCATACTGTGCCAACTGGGCTGCCTCAATTCACAGAGCGGAGTGTTCATTCTTTTCGTGAAGGAAATCTGCTTAGTAAAAATTACAAACAAAATAATCAACTATGGAACGGCTAATGACAGATTATTTTAGATAAATGATTACAATTAATAGTGTGATGTAGATGGTGAAGGGAGTGGAAAAACAACAATCACACTTGGAAGCAGGAAGTCTAGTTATATATGAATATGCATTGGTAAAAAATGTGATCAAACAAATATCGGACAATTGGTGAGTTCTAATTAAATTTAATCAATCTCCAGGTCTGTTGTCTAAAATATTGCACTCTAGTCTACAGACTAATAGTGATTATTGTAAAGTAACTTACTAGTCTTATTAAAAAACACTTATAGAAATTTACCATATAAAAAATTAAAAATAGTAGATCAATTAACTGAAGTACTGAAGATAATTCTTTTTCTCGATTTTGATTGTGATTCCAATTTTTTTGCTTCGATTCCAAATTTGTGTCAGATGCCTGAAAACGCAATTATTTCAGATAATGGTCAATAGTAAATTGTCAAATGTGGCGAGTGAATTAACTTTTGGTCACCGCTTGATTATGAATTGGCAGAAGGAAACATTAACGAACACACGGATGAAAATTCATTTTGCCTAGCTTGATAAACAATAATTCATGGAAATGGTTTTTTAAGACGTAGTTGGCTCCTTTGTTGCGACTGATAGTCTACAATATGTCACACAGCCTACAACACGATTAGCCCCTCAGGTGGCTAAGGGGTTAGCATGATTGTTCACCACCAAGTCACCCCGGGTTATATTCGTGGCGGGGCCAGAAAAAATTTGTAGCTTTTCATTAATGTCCCGGTTCATACAGATGTAACTACTGAAAAGCGAACCATCCTTCTTCTATCCACCTCCTATTACTCCTAGTATCACTAACTCTTACTATTACTAACTACTACTCCTAACCCCTCCAAGTGGGTCAAGTTGTGGGAAAACCCAGCTAACTGGCTCACATACTAACATTAGCCCTACCACCCACCTCCTACTTCCTTACGTCCCATGTACATAAGCTTCAATAGCACACTACATTTCCCATTTACAAATGCTACAAAAATACGATTAGAAAGATGTGATTTACTGAACACTTAATCATAGATTCTGCTTGTCAATGTTTCTAGATAGAGCGTTTTCTTACCGAGAAAGTACTTTAACTTGATATATTTAAATTGTCTTTTATGTTCTACATCTCTCTATTGACTGGCCTTTTCGATCGCATGTTATGATAAGACTACGGATCTTTAGGTTTCAACCCTTTATAACCATCATTGAAGTCAGTTCACATTCATCAAGCCCCCCTCCATAAATAAATCCTGGGTGTGCCCCTGGTCATTGAGTAATGTTGAGAAAGTTTTTTAATTTTACCGCACTATGAAATATAAAATAGGATTTCTCTTAATTGCAGTCGGAAGATATCGGCTAGTATCCGGCTCAGCTCCGTCAAGAACCGATCGTTTACGTCAACAGTCGATTAAGGAAGTATCGTTACATTATGTTATGGCGGGATAGACGTTAGTCTTCATGTTGCGATACGCTACGTTTTTCGGGGTAATTTTAATCTTAAAGTTTGCGCCGTAATCGACCACTTAGTGATAAGCAATGAGGAACGAACAATTAAGTCAGTTTATCAAAATATGTCTCGCATTTTTCCGATCAGCAATAAGAACTTTCATTAGCTTGGGGCTAGCGTTACGTAATTATTGAGGCAGGGGTAAGAGGTATCATTACAGTTGTGTTATGGAGGGGAGGGGGTTGACATTAGTAATTTTTGCATTCAACCCTTTGGATTGGGCAGCCATCTTAATGGCAATTTTTTCTATCTTTGGTCAAGGCTATGCAAACACGAGCTTTTCCATTTCTCACACAAAATGAGTTAGAGCTTGAATTTAATAATATTTTCCCGCTCAATCCAAAATAGTCCGCTAGATACATTTTAAAAAAATCTTATAATGTCTATTTTAGATTAATCTATTGTCACCAAGCAAATCAGAGAACTTAAAAGTCACATGATCAATTGAGCTGTCAGAAATACTCTTATTCTGGTTTTATTTAATGTACTGTTGATCAATTTTATGACTGAACTGATTAGAAAAAAAAGTTACATGGAAGTAATAATCAGTTATTATACTGGAACAGAAAATCATCAAAGATAACACATCTAGAGTATGTCCTGATAAAGTTTCAGAAAGTGAACCACTAGATAGTAAATGTTTCGATATATGACAACAACAACATATTATTCATAATGATTATTGTTTCAATAGATTTTTAAAAAACATTTAATACTCCTTGTGTTCTTTCCTAATACTTCTGTTTCGTAAAAAAAAAAACAACTAATTACGTATCATTTTAACTTTCTTCAAAGTAATTAAATTTCTATGGAAGTTTGTTATTAATATAGAGCCATTCCAATATATATCAGTGTTTCACTTAGTATTAAACCTCTTCAAAACATACAAATTCTTCTTTATAAAATTGAAGTAAAAATATTGACTTCGTAACAAACTATATCAACTCTCCTGATGCCATCGTTTTCAAATAGAAGCTGCTCTGAACACAACAAAGAGTTGCACAATTCTCTGATCATGTTTGCCCTCCTGTTTACCATCGCTCTATTTGAACATCAGCCAGGAGAAGTCATAATTCAGAGTGACTGTGTGTGCCCACTTCCAGACATATAAAGTAACTTAAAAAATAAAAATGAGCATAAATCTATGTACTGATAATATTGTTGATGAGTCATTGAATAATATCCTGAAATTTATAGCAAGATATATTTTTCCAATTTGAATTTTATTGTGAGGTTTGTTATTGATTAATTTTGCAGGGAATATTGACAGTCTATCATCTCTCATAAATGAAGTAACATTTTCTAAGATCAGGATTACATACTTCCACCAACCACATCCCTCACAATAATATAACAAAATTGTGAAGCATTCAAGTAAAATTAAACAAAAAGTAACAACAAAATGAATTACAAGTTGAAAACAGATCCATCATACACTGATGTGTGTGACCTTTATTTATTTTTATTTATTTCATGTCTTTTGGCCAGGTTCAGGCCATGAGGCCTACTCTTCCACCTAAATGTTGGACTACGGAGAAGGAATTGGAAAGGAGATGTCGGGTTGCCGGGGAACTTATGATACTGAACCGACATTAGTCTGGAGTATGTAAGGGAAACCCCTGCTGGAAACCTCACAAAGTTCTGCTGAGCAAAGTGCGAACCCACGTTCTATCGCTAAGAGGGATTGTGGAAGTGAAGACGCTACCATTAGACTACTGCTGTCGATAAGAATTTATAACCAAAAATCTTAGTTAAAAACTGTGTATGACAACCTGGTGTCCTAATCAAAGTTTGATAAAGTTTAATAAGTATAAAAGTAATATTAGTGCGCAAAATTTTGAATCAATCTATGATTTTCAGAACTTCACTCTTTCTACAAGAACAGGACAGTTTAATGAGTTTATAATATTGAAACAATATGATACAACATTTAAGTAATTCTGGGTAATTTTTCTCGTAATAGATATTGCAAGGGAATAATCTGATTTCCATAATCATTTATCCTTAACATCCCGAAGTTAAAAGGGGTAAGAGACAGTTAAAAACATACAAAAATTCTCAAAAAAAAAGAGAGAGAGAGAGAGAGAGACAGGCCACAACATCATTGCTTAAAATTAGTGACTTACATGTGTTTTATTTCTTTATGCTTCATTATGTGTTATTACATGCAAAAATGTGTTATTGTCAAGCAAAACTATAAATTTACTAAAAGGATAGAATGTGTCATTTTATGTTCAAGATTTCAGTCTGTATAGTTTGATCCTTTGCAGAAATCTTGAAATCAAAGTGATGCTCTAATTCTTTCATGTAATTCTCTTATTTAAACCTATTTTGATATTTATACATAAGTTGACAAACAAAACTTAATAAGAAAGAAGAGACAAAATGTCAATGATTACAAAAAATCTAATGTCACAGCTAACTATCCATAGATAGAAAACAATACATTTAAATTAAATGTCAATGAAAAAATACAATGATAGTATCATTCTTATTGTAAAAAAGCAGTAAAAGAATAAAATAATTATTTTGTTTAGTTTTCAGATCTAACAGCTGAAGAAATAAATATTACCTTTTCTTTCCTAATTAAATTTCATTAATGCCTATGTGATATCAAATTGTTAGGATTGTAATTAAATTATTTGTTGTTACTCTTCACTAAGAGGAATCATTGCTCCTGCCCTGTCAATATACATGCATATTTTTGTTTCAATTAATATATTAATGCATCCATTCAATTGTAAAGATAACAATTGAATTGTTAAGAGAAATTTTACCAATTGCATAATTGATTAGAACCATCAGAAAAAAATTAGAATATCAAAAATGATACAGGAAATAGTTTTTTAATTCATACTTCTGGTAGACTTTTGAACACTTAATACCTGAAGAATTATTAGAAATTCCCCATATCTGAAGAAAATAATTTTTAGTGTATAAATCGAATCTGTCAAATTCTCCAGAAGTTACGAATACATATATATGAAATATGTTAATAAAATATATTCAGAAAAATGCAAGCAGAAGGAAACTGTTCTTTGAAATTAAAATCTAAAAACAAAATATTATTGAAGTTTCTTACATAATTATTGATTTGTCATTCAATTGCAGATCAACTTATTTATTCTGTACTTAAAGATATCTGGCTAATTAGAAGATAAATAATACAATTAAGAAATTTATTGAATTTAAACACAAAATTCTCAGTATAATCTCTCATTCTATGAGAATCTCTAATAAAACGTTGATAACTCTTTTAACAGTTTGATTTAAGTTCTATTTTTAATAATAACTAAAGATATTAAAAAAATTATATTAAAAGAAATAACTTCATTTCCTTTCAGCCAACAACCATTATTAAACTAAGCGAGTGTTTAGAATTGCAAAAACATGTTTCATTAAATCAACATAGAGTTCCTGAATTATAAAGATACGAGTATTACTAAAGAACACACATTTCTTCTTGTTTGGAAAACTATCCATAAAATATCAGTTTTAAAAAGAAAGAATGTAACTTCATGACAGGTACAATGAAGATACAGTTTACTTCCAAGATGTGAAGTCATAGGTACCGATGAACACAATTCTAACAGCAAGCTTTTCAGAAAATATAGATTCACAACATGACAAAACCACAAATTACAATGAAATAGAAGTACCATCATAATATCATGAATGCGAACTACCGATTCGTCAAAATACTCAAGCAACATGAAACTCACAAATTTGCTTTTCCCCAACATCAGACAGCAATCAGAATATGACTATCATGAATCAGAACAATCAGTGTTTTGCAATGACATAAATAAAACGGCATTGTGCAATGATGAACATTAAATCAAAATTGAGTTGAAACACTTACTGAAATTTTATGGAATCATTCTGCCCAAAATATATAGCCAAAAATATCTGAGTTTTCAGAAAGTGAACTTTTAGTATCTTTACTTTGTACGCAGGCAAAGACATTTTCTGAATTAAAAATAAATATTTTAAAAATTAGAAAAACCTTCATAGCTATTATCCCTTTGTACGGACATTTATTTTAATGTAAAGCTGGCTACTGTACGATTAATTTCTTCAGAATATACTTTAAGTCATCTCCTCTTTCTCAAGAAAGTTCTCATAATGGAATATTCCCTAAAACCACAACATTTGAGTGATTTCTTTAAATCCTTTTTTAGAACCAAATACAATTCTTTGAATACAATAAGCAATTAACTATATTTGTTCTACAGAGGGACATATGTCACGATATTGCCTACGATATGTAAATGTTAAGTCCCCCAGTTCCTTTGTACCCATTGATTAGAATTGATGGGACGGTATCTTGCTTGCTTGAGTTAATTAGTTTATTGTCATCCATGTGAACTTAAGAAGTTTGTAACTGCTATTTTAATAATTAATTTACATAATATTCACTCCATAATTTGAAGGAATCAACTTATTTCAATGATATTATGTGCATCATACCTGGGAAATACAACAGAACCTTCATCTATGGCATGAACTGTAACATCTTTGACTGTTAGCTGGTGAAGGAAGGTGAAAAATTCTGGTTCTATGGTTGATGGCAACGTTGTTCTCAAGTAAGCAATATCTAAAAAAAATTACAAAGTGGGAAAAATGCAGATCTATATGTATTAAAAATACATATAAACGATACATAAAACATTTACCACTATCGCTATATTGAAAATTTTCAAGAAATTTAAGGCATTCCTCTAATCCTGCAAATATGGTGAATTCTCCCTGGAAAGGATTTTTTCTGAAATAAAGATCAAATACAGCATCATCTCCAGTCTTGCCAGATTTCCAATATGCATATGCCATCGTTATTTGATATAAATCTGAAACAAGAGTGAACTTTCAATAATTTGTTGAATTAAAAACTTACTAATTTATCAATTTTCTAATAAATATTTACTATAGCATTTCTCCACATACTCCAGTTCTATTATATAAGTTAATTTAAATACTTAAATTCAATTTCTTAACTATTCGTATGTAATAAAATTACATATTACAATTCCTACGTGAGAGGTAACACAATTTTAAGCATTTTTTTAGATCCAAAATCCATAATGTTTTAAATGAACCCTCAGACCAAGTCTTCAACCAAAACTTTTCTGCAACTCCATTAACTTATAATTCTGTTACACAAAAAGGTTGTATGAATATTAATCTACACTTAATTAGAAAATTTCACTACATAATTCACTATTGCTAACATATCACTTATTAATAACAAAAGAATATTTGTCATTTTCCAGTCAATAATCACATTGTCATCTAACCTATAACTGTCATTAAATCAACATTTGATGTATAAATTAACAATCAGTATTTAACGTTTTATTAACCAGTCCACTCTGAAAGATATTTATCTTCATAAAAATGTGTAAATATTAAAGATAAAGAAGGTGTACTGAAATCTTTAAAGTTCATAAACGTAATTAAAAATTATATTTTAAAGCTGTTTAATCGTAAGTCGACTTATACTTATAATCCAAAATAAAATTTTAAAATACAATCTTACACGAATTTATCCAAACAATTAGGCGTAAATAAGACTTTCGTAAGAGATGTTCATATATAATTATATGATAGAAGAGGAAAAATCTTTGAAACAGTCCAAACTGAATGAAGTACTGTAAGCTCATTAAACACTACAAAAGTTTTTAATTATTTATCGTCTCATACAAAATTGAAAAAAAATTCGAATTTGGCGCTCATTGCTTAACATTGTAAATTGCCCCCGAACAAAATATAGCTCACCTGTGAGAAGAGGTTGTACAACCCCATTTTGTCGAGCTCTCATACTTCTCCTTTCCCCTGAAGGCATTATATTTTCTGTTTCCATGTCAAGCCTATTTGAACATATTATTTGCTCTGTCATGACATGCGGTGACCCCTGTTCGACGAACATCTACCCTGCACAAGCACTACTCGCCTACTGACCCTCCTGACATTAGAACGCTTTAAGGACGTTGCAACATAATCGATGTTACACGTATCGACTTCTTATTATCGAATTTTGCGGTGAGAGTCGATTATTTCATATTTTCCGAACAATCGATGGCGACAAGAATCGGGTTCATCTATTGATTCTCCTCATTCATAATGGTCAGTCAATGGAGAGAAAAGAGCGAAATTTTTTAAAGAAGGTAAGGCGTATTTTTATCGCATAAAAAACGAAAGTCTAAGACCCTCCACGTCTTTTGAAATGGTCAATTTTTTGCAATAATAGTGTGAAATGTGCGAAACGAGTAGTGGCGTATTTTTCATGGGCGGGAATGTCATCAATACTTTTGTTTCATTAATCTCGATTTTTACTGCACGTAGTATCTACAACTCATTTTGAAATAATAAATGGATTTGTATTAAATAATTTATTTTATAAATATTAAATCCGCTACTGCCTTTGGGCCCTTGATCTGAAATGATGGGATGGTCCCTTGCTTATTCTCGGAGAGAAACCTTATATTTTATTATTTGGAAGACCTTATAATTTGTCCTCTTTTAATTTGCAAAGAATCGGTTGATAATAACATACCATGTTTTAATGTAAGAAGGGGGTATTTTTTCGGTACTAAACAATTTACACTGGATCCTCCGCAAATTAATTATGCGATTTTCAAAATTTAACAGCTCAAAGTGTAGCATATTACACTAATGTATAAAAAAATATCATTCAAGCAATTTTACGCAATAAAAGTACGGTCTACATTCTTTAAAAAATTTCGACTTCATCATTAGGACGATTCCCCATTACCTGGTCTAATGTACCTAGAGATCTGGACAAAAATAATTTTGTCTTCGATTTTGAGGAAAGTTCAACAAAAAGGCGGAGTCGTTTTGACGCATGGCTCAAGTAGAGAGTAACTCAAGGTCACATAACCTCGATAGGACTTTCATAACTATAGATTTTAAGAAAAAAATGTTATTAATTTATCTCAAAACAATAAATGGTGATAGTGAAGAGTATTCTGCAATACTCGCGAGAATCAGTGCACTTTAGAAATATTACAGATTTATTTACCAAGTACAAAATATAATACGGCTACGCATGAACCTAGCCCCTCGTGGTTCATAGCACCCCGTGGCGTATGTGATAGCGTTCTAGCTCATCACCAAATTATCCCGGGTTCAATTTCCGGTGGGACCAGAAAAATTTGTAACTTTTCACATGACTGTCCGAGTTCACATAGCAGTGACTACTGAAAAGCGAACCCTGCCTCCTTTATCCACCTTATCCTAGTACCAACAACTTTAACTACTACTAACAACTCCTACTAACCCCTCTTAGTGGGCCAAGTTGTTGGTACACCCAGTCCACCTAACATTAACCTACCACCCAACTCCTACCTCCTATCGCTCCATGTAGATAAGCTTCAATAGCACGCTATATTTCCCAATTACAAATGCGACGTATGAACCTCTTACGGCAGATACATACCCCTCCTCAATTATATAGTAAAGACAAAAAACTGCATAAAACTTTTCTCCTTCAATTTATTTTTTCCTTTTGAACACCGTTATTCTTAATATATTTATCGACTCTGCCCGGCTTCGCACAGGCGCATTGGTCGTTAATGATGCTCTTTACCTTTCGCAATAACTTAATCCTTCACTACATTCGCTATTTAGACTAAAGTTAGTGACTTCGTGAAGTCGTTATCTATCCCAAAAACAAACGCCGTCTAAAATCGAATTACCTAAAAAGAATATTTTCAAAGAATGAATAAATGTAGAGTTATGTCAGGTGATGGTGAAGTGTTCAATAATTATTCAATTGGGTTATGAACAATAACTAGTGGTGCAAAACCATTGCACATACTTTCTCATATACGTTTCTCCATCTGCAGCATAGAGTGACAAAAAATATCGTAAAAGTAATTTCGTTGTAGACAGAAATTGATGTATTTTTTCATCTGCAGTGCGTTTGCTGTCCTCATGTGTATTTTATCATTATCATATCTTTATGATTTCAGTTTATGAAAAGTGTATTCTACGACTGCTTCGTTCATTTACACTGCTAAACATTATACAACCACACAGGGCACAGAGCTAGTGACCCTGCGGTGTGTAACACAGCTAATGCTCCCTCGCCACCCCGCGCCGGACAGCTGCCCTGTCGCGCAACCGGGGATTAGGCCTCCCCATCATTTTTTTTTTCATTTACTTTATTTTACAGATTTTCATACATTTCACACTTCATGTACATTCTCATTTTTCCATATATATATATATATATATATATATATATATATATATATATATATATATATATGTGTGTGTGTGTGTGTGTGTGTGTCCAGACAAAAACCACTTTTTCGGAATAAAGGGTCACCAAAACGGATATTTCCGCAAAAATCTCGTTTTCGATTTTTTTCACGATTACAATACTTTCTATATACTACGTATATGAGAAAGTAAAAGGGAAAGCATAGTATTTCTAATTCAGTGCAGATGGCCGCTCACGCCACTCGAAAAGAATAAACAATTCTGATAGAAACATTTATGTTTTCCTCTTTGATTAAAAGTAAGGTTTTAATTTTTGGAAAATCATACTTTCTCTAAAATGTAACAAATATGTTAACAACAATTAAGGCACTTACATTATCAGAGGAATTTTTTATCTCTTAGAAAGTGCTTCATGAAATTCTTTTCTTAAAACAAAAATTTTCTTATGTGATAATAAAAACCATGTTTTGAGATCAAGTTAAGATAAATTAAGTAAATTATAAAAGAAAAAATTAACAATCACTTTCTATGAAAATACTGAGGTATTTTGACTCGATGTATATAGGCTAACTTACCATTGAAATAACTAAAATAATATAATTATCTCTCTCTCTATGATGTCATACGTCCCTCCGTAGCAGCGGTGTCAGCGTGCTCGCTCGTCACCAAGTCACACCGGGTTCAATTCCCAGGTGGAGCAAAAAAAATTGTAGCTTTTCAATACTATGTCTCAGTTCATATAGCTGTGGCGTTTGAAAAGTTCACCCTCTGCGGTGCCCACAAGGGTGGGGGGTCGTGACGCAAACNTTTTTTCGGGGGGGGGGGGTTCGAAAAATAGAGATTTTTAGGGAGTTTGGAACATTTAACAGTTAAATAATAAACACACTTTAAAAAATAGTATATATAACATAAAAATCATAACAATGTCATATTAATTTTTAAACTTTACGGACATTTTAACATGATAAATAATTTTAATTCATTTTTGAAACAGGAATAAATCATAAAAAGTCATACCGCGCAGAAATGTAGACCGCTGAATAAGCAGACACGAGCGTGGGATACGGGTCGGGGGTCACCTTTTGTGTATCAAAAGATCGGGAGAGTCATCTCCTAGCGTAGACGAAGTGACAACAGATACCTGTCTCTCTATCTTGCAACGGTATGATTACACAACAAACGGCCGATCTAGAGAACAAGTTGCACTGAAGACTCATCGCTTTCCCTTCAATGTATTTTATTGTGCGTGATCAAGGTCGGAGCTCAATTTTGTATCTCGTCTTTTTTTTCATGTATTGCCTGCATGTTCTTGTTATAGTACTTTACCCGATTTGTGAGAAATTAACCAATTTTTACTGCTTGACAATAGTTTTTGAGTTTCTTGTGAGTCATAAATTCTTAGATATGATAAGTGGATAGAACTTTACCAAACAAATATTTAAAATTAATGTAATAATCAAAATATCTTAAGTGATGCCCAACAGTAGTGGATCTTCTGAGCCGTATTCTGAAAAAGAGTCAAGCGCTAGTCAAGCGTTACTGCGCGCGGTTTTAGGTACGAGAGGTGAAAGAAAACCTGTCGTCTCTCCAATTTTACGTTGATATTGGCTTCTTTAATGTAAATTTCGTTCACGAATATTTGCAGTCATGCAAACCTAAACTCGTTACAGAATAGACTTATACATGGTATAGAGACAGACTAACCAAGAAAAAATCGTGAGATTTTGACGGAAATATTCGTTTTAGTATCTCTGATACCGATAGTTTTTTTTAATACGACGTGTGTAATACCTTATAGCCAGTAAAATATCGGAATGCGGCTGGCTACCTCACTCACTCACTCACTCACACCACCTCTTCGATCATATTGCTCTCTGACACACAATCTTTCGCACACACAAACATCCTTACTCTTGGCGGTCGGAATGATTCGCCTACTGGATATTTCTTAGTGCAAACTATTTTTTACCGTACATGTAAAAGACAAAAAAAATTGTTTTATTCTGGATTCTGCGCAATATTTCTAGAAAAATTGTACTAAACAATTGCTTATTCAAGCAATAACTTTCCCTTGTATTTATACGAAGATTAAAATGCTGTTGCCAACATCAATATAGGATGCATGAAAATTGTTGCTTTTTTCTTTGTAAAGTTAGATTGCGTTCTATATAGATAAGAGTCTCAAAATTGTCTGAGAAAGCATGTGCACTGGTTTTGCAAACAGGTTTATTATGGAGTTAGGGTAAAAAGGAGGGATAAAGTTGTAAAATATTTCTAAATTTTCGGAATATGATTTGGAAGAGAGTCAAAGCGAAGGGGGGGATCTTTTTGGGGGGGTCTCGCAAATTTGGAGGGATCTGCGTAATAGGCTTTAGGGGGCACCTTTGCAACCGCAGTTGTAATACTCAGATACAGCTATCTAGATTCTATCCCTAAAAATTCACGATATGTCTAGTAAATAAACTCACACAGAACTGAGCCTTACTAACAATCGTTATCGTGGTCCTTAGTTGGCCAAATCGAGAATACATGATACAGATATTCGTCGTATCCGGCGATTATGGTCAAATCAGCTTGGCTTCCATAAAATGTTTCTTTGATGGGAGATCAATTCTGCCTTGCTTTTGCAAATCTTTCCACAGGCGAGACACAAGAGCGGATTGGTTGCCACAGTTGGTTGATGTGAAGTAGATGGTGTCTGTGAGATTTCTAGTTGAGATAATTTTGGTTGTGAGGATTTTTCTGTTGGTATGTCCCTTCTCTTAATTGATTGAATGATTGGTTGAACTAGTGTAGGGTGTTTGTGTCTAATGTGACTGGTGTTTCCTGATCTTCTCGAGTATACTATATTACATGTCTCGCATTTTGCGTTTTTGCTTGCAGCTGCTTATGCTACAAGTGCGGGGTCATCTTTGTTTCTGTGACAGATGAGAGTTGACATAATGACGGCCCGACTTCCCTTCACGCTCAAAGCTGCAAAGTGGACATTTTCAGATATAATTTTCTTCGTCCCGATGCCTTACTGTTCTTTTCTGTTTTGCTGCAGTGATGGATATTTCTTGTACAATTTCTATTGCTTCGTATATGTGCCTTCTCCATTCTTCTCTTTTTTCTTTTTTGTGCTGTTGTTCGCCATACTTTTGCATTGATGTTGGCTCCTTTTAGGTCGTTTCTAAGGAGGTCTATCCACCTTTTTCGAGGCTTTTGTTGTGATCTTTTTCTGATTTGTAATTCCCCGAATGCGACTTGCTGAGTTTTCGACTTGCGACTTGCTGAGCGATTTGGCTCCATGCGACTGAAATACCCACTTCATCTCATTCTTATTTGACGTATTTGACCGTCATCATTTTGCTTCTCTTCAGCACGTCTTCATTTGGGTATTTTTCTTCATTTGGGTATTTATTCTTCCCACTTGATTCCACAAATTGTTCTTTATGATTTTAGGTGAAGGGCGTTTAAGTCTTTCAGATCTTTTTCCAGGACTGTCCACGTTTCTGAAGAGAAGAGGTCTACTCAGTAGCACGGTTTTTGTATATTTTCAGCTTGGTGTTTTGGCTGATCTCATGTGGTTTCCAGACTCTTTGGTAGAGATTTCTAAAAGCCTGGCTGGCTGCATTTATTCAATGGTTTATTTCTTTGTCTATTCAACCATTACTTTGGATATTGCTGCCCAGGTATTTGAAGTAGCTTACTTCTTTAAGTATTTGTCCGTTTATGGTTATGGGACAGGCGCTGCAATTGATGAGCATTACTTCCGGCTTAGTTTCTTTGACCTTGAGTCCAAACTCTTCTGCAAAGATGTTAATTAATTCTTGTAGTTAAGCTGGTTATTTTGCAAGAAGAACACAGTCGCCTGCAAACATTAGATCAAGGATATTACATTTACTTACTTTAGTTATTACCTTCCTCTTTCTTCTGTTCATCATGCCCGTGTCACTTTTGTAGTTCAGGTCAATGCCCCGTGTGCTTTTTCGGTGTAAATTTTGTATGACACCGTGCATATTGTGGCAGAACGGGGTTGACAACATTAATTAATAATAGCCCCACGTTGGGAAAAGCCAAATTGTGGCAGAACGGGGTTGTAAAGTTAATTAATAAAACAATCTTTAATTTATAATTTAAACGCCTCGGCTAGCTCCTCTCAGGGTTCCACAATCTCGACGGGGTTCGATTTTTATCAGAAGGGAAGGACTATTCAATGGTTCCACTGAAGGAAAACGCAAGACAAATAAATCCATTAATGAAAAGACTATTTTAATGACTAAAAACATCCCCTAAGTAAATTTCCCCCAAAAGACACAAATACAAATTGTTATCATTTAAACATTCACATTAACGCAGAAGTGACGTCATCACTACAAATCCCTCAGGCAGAAATTCCCCCAAAAGACACAAATACAAATCGTTATCATTTAAACATTCACATTAACGCCGAAGTGACATCATTCCCTCACAAAAACACATAAACTAACATACACTGAATTTAAAATCTTATCCTATTAACCAATGAATCTCCTTTTCTCTTAAGCGATATAAAATACACTGAGTTTAATTACAATCTTATTTAGTTAACAATAAAAATCTCCCTTTATCTTAAGCGATATCAAAGCACTGAATTTAATTACAATTTTATTTAATTACCAACTTAAATCTCTTTTTCTCTTCACAATGACAAAACACTGACTTTACTTATGGCATAATTCTATTAAAACTAAAGTCTGTCTTAGCACTAAGGTAGTCTAAAGTTCGTGCCTTTCTTTCGTAATTCATGCCATTTCCTCCATAACGCGCAAGCGCAATA
>NNCF01128672.1:382804-397647 GCA_002313205.1 Laupala kohalensis | reverse complement strand
ACGTAAATGGGAGTAAACGTTTGCAAAATATACGCAACGGGAAATACGTGGACTAACTGCGTTAACTAAGATTCGGAATGCGTAACACAATTTGCTTAATTGGGAATTAAGATTGTCAATGTGACAATCTTAATGTGACAATGTGGCAATTGGGAATTAAGATTGTCAATACGGTGCTGGTTTAGAGAATTACCAACAGACGTATCATACCTCTCAAGATGACCAATTACCGCCGCTGAGTAGGGTCCTCCCGGAGGTCAGTCCCTCCAGCAAAGCATCAGCAGTACCCCGTCCTTCCGGATGACCACCCAAAGTAGCTCGGGCGAAAAAACTGGTGCGATGCAAGCAATATGAGCTACATCAACAGTCTGTGAGATGTCAGCTTCCCACCAAAAGACTCCGCTGAGCAACGTCAGCAGCGTCAACATCTACGCGAAAAATCTGCAAGATCTGAGCTTCGCGAACGAAAAATCTCCAAGACCTGAGAAACGTCTGGGCGCTGCATAAAAAATCTACGTTAGCTGAACACATCTAAGGGCCGCCGAAAAAAATCTATATGAGCAGCTACACGAGCTCCTCCGAAAAACTTGTATGTAAGAGCTGCCGAAAAAATCTATGTGAGCTCTAATATCTGTGCGCGATCTGAGCAGCATCAGAGCGGCATCAGAGCGGCCACGAAAACGTCGATGTGAACACGACGGAAAACTTAGTTGTGTCAAAAATCTGCGAGATGTGAGCTGCGTGAAAAACTTCGATGTGAGATGTGAGCTGTGAGACGACGAAAAATCTATATGAGCAGCTACACGAAAAAATCTATATGAGCTGTGAGTCGCGTAAGCATCGGCTGCCACAACAAAAACTGGTATGTGAGCTGTGAGTCCTGTAAGCATCGGCTGCCACAAAAAAATAACATGTGAGCTGTGAGCCGCGTAAGCATCGGCTGCCACGAAAAATAACATGAGAGAGTGAAATTTAGTTTGCATTGCCTTAAATGGGCTCTATCCCTACTTTTTCCCAAAAAACTTCAAAATTTTGAATGTCACGTGATTGAAAACTCCCAATACCGAAATGATTCCCCCTTCTTACGCCTTGACTCTCATTGGAACATTTTTAGAACTATCTCAACGACGTTTTACTTTTAACGCTTTTTCACGCAAGTTCATACTTGTTTCTACTCTCTGTACAGCTGTGGTTTATTAAGGCGGGTCGGGTCTTTCCCTCATCCCCTCGCTAGCTTGCGATTTCTAAAACGTCATAAATTTTACTTGAAGTTAAAGAACGCCGCCGAAGCCTGGGCCACCGGCCGCCTGCGACCGCGGTCCTCCGTCAACCTCCAACGAACTTTTCTTTTTAATTTCTATGCTCTTTCTTTCCTTTAAATTTCACAATTTCTTAAGATGGATGATTAAATTGATAATTAATCCGTGAATTATTCAAATCTCACAATATGTAATATAAAGAGTAACGGTGCAAGAACACAGTCTTGTCTGACTCCAGTGACGATTTCAAATGGTGACGATTCTATGTTCACAATTTTTACAGTGGATGTTATTTGTTCGTACCAAGATTTGAGAATTTGGAGTGAAATTCGGTGGGTATTTAACAGCTTTTAATACATAATTAGCATGTTACGATATACAGAGTCGAAAGCTTTAGAGATGTCGACGAAGGCAACGCAGAGACGTGTTTCGCTCTAAAGATATCTCCATAATTTGCCATGCGGTGAAAATAGTATCTATTGTTGATGAAAAACAAAGTTATAGTCAAATGAAAAATATATTTGTTTGCCAAAACCGGCTTTCGACAGCTTATGCTGTTATCTCCAGTGGCCTTCTCTGCCCCGGAGGGATGTGTGTGGAATTCCCTCCAGGGCAGAGAAATCCACTGAATATTACAGCATAAGCTGTCGAAAGTCGATTTTGGTAAATAAATAATTTTTTCATTTGAATATAACTTTGTTTTTCATTAAAGTAAACTGAATACAACACCATCATCTAATTATAATCTATTATTGATCCTTGTGCCCGGAGTCTACAGGTTGTTTGTCGCTTAGCAGGTTGTCTACATACAGATAAAGACGATTGTAGGTGACTCGTGAGAGTATTTTGCTCGAGACTGAAATAAGAGAGATGCCCTATTTGTTTTTCCTACCTTTTTTCTGAATGGGTACTATTTGGGCTGGTATGTTTTTTCTATCCGTATTTGTTCGAATAAAGAATGCAGCATATTTCTTGTACACTCTTCTCCAGCTTTTAACATTTCTGCCGTGATGTTGTCAGCTCTGGGACTTTTATTATTTTTCATTTGGCTGATAGCTTTCTGTATTTCAGTTTTGCTTGGAGGCTCGTCACTTGGGAGGTTTTCTTCGTTTGGTATAAGGATAATGACACTTTCATCCGTTTCACTCTCTTAGTTGTACAGCTGTCTGAAATAATCGTTCCATAGTTCTTAGTGGGCATCAACATATTCTATTCTATTTCCATAATCATCAATGAGTATGTTTAGGGGTATCTTCACGGGGCCTACAAGAGCTTTAATTGATTGGTACACGTTGTAGCAGTCACCAGCATCCATGTAGCTTTGTATCTCATTAGCTCTATCGTTCCACAACTAATCCTTTACTTTTCGAACTTCTTTTTGACATTCTCGTCTTACGTTTGAAATTAGCATTATTTTCTGTGGAAGGGGTTGATAAGTATGTTTTGTAAGCTAAGTCTTTCTTTTGTAGTAGCTCCAATATTTGAACATTTGATTCATTGAATTAGTCATGCTGAATTTTCTTTGGTCCTTCCATACAAGAGTTAGCAGCGCTAACAAAGGTGATCTGTATTTGCTTCCACTTTTCATGGATATAGTATCTCCGGTTTGGCATGTGTTTTTAATAATATTTTCCAAGAATTTCTTTCTGGTTGTTTCACTTTGTAGATAAATCGGAGAGATGGTTATCTGTTGTTAAATCGGAGTGATGGTTTAAGGGCCTTTGGTTTAGTTTTTGGTGAAATTTTTACTACTGCTCTTACAAGACGGTGGTCGGTGCCGCATTCTGCTACTCTATATATACGGGATCTTAGCTTGTTTTTTCCGCTTTCATGGCAATCATGTGCCAGCTATCTGATCTTGGGTGCTACCTTTATTCAAGGAATTAAATATCTCAACACTTCCCTGCATTTATATTTATGAAACGGTCGTGTTTGTTAAGATCGAATTACTGAAGCGCCATCCTTGCTTTATACGAAACAGTCTCGTTCACGAACACTATACACGCAATAGTAGTAATATTCATCGCCCTAGAGTGTCAACCACTCTTTGCCAAAAGGGACCATACCATTCGGGAATCGTTCTATATAATTCCCTGCCCAAGAATATTAAAGATATTATGAAATTGAATATCTTCAAATCCACGGCTAAAAACTACCTCATGCACCAGTGCTTCTGCACTGTAAAAGAATTTATTGATTAAATAAAAGTTAAATCCGTCTTGTATTTTATCACGCAATTGCTGTAGTACTTTTTAAATAACTTATTACAATCTCAAAAACTATTTTCTTGCATGATTGTATTGTCTTATGGCTCATATTAATTTAGTTTTGTGTGTACTCAACTTTGGCACGGTTGTGTACATTAATTCTGTAGCCCCATCCTGGCCCGGGTTTTTCTCCGGTTTTCCTTCGGGTAGAGGCGGATTTCTTATACAGGTTCTGTAGGCTTTGTCTAGGGGCATGTTTATTGTAATAATAAATCGTGAATATAGTGTTATTTGTAAACACTATTATAATAATTTTCTTATCAATTCTTATAATTTTTAAACACTATACTCGATAATAATTCTTACATGTACATTTTTTGCGTTAAATTACAAACATATTGATATTCTATTGGTATTATAACTCGCATCTAACTTTTTATCTTATCTAGGACTTTTTGCTGAAATTTTTGAATCCGCCTCTGCCTTAGGGCCCTTTATCGGATTTGATGGGATGGTCCCTAGCTTGCTTCCGGAGAGTAAATTAGTTTATTTTCCACCACGTTGTCATACGCAGTTTGTACTGCTTTTTTGACAATAAATTTATAAATTTATTGTTAATAGTATTCTCTAGAATATTTCTGGCAAGCCTAATCATAATATTTGCACTGGGTCCTACATCTCTTCCACCCGTTTCTGCTCTCCGAGGATCGTTTTCCAATATATTTCAATTTTGTAGCACAAGTCACGAATTCCCGCAAGAATGAAAAAAAAATTTTGTAGTTTATTTTTAGATACGTCGTACTTTAGTTGCACACATCTGTTCATACTCAGAAAATAACTGCTCCAGGGGAACCAATACGCATCTTTCATTCACACAGACTAAAATAGGACCAATTGAATTGACCTGTCATGTTAAATTTCTCTATTTGGCACAGCAAGCTCGTCATAATTGTAATGCTAATATTTCCTTATAATTTCAAACCTTGTTACCGCCATTATCCGAATTATTACTATATTTTCTAGAATTTCATTCCATCAGTTTCTGGTATTTGGTACAGGCACTAATGACTTAATGATGCAGATTCTTATTTTTTAGTGGGACTTTATGGCTCGCCGACATCTAGGTCATTAAAGCTGTAACATTTTTGTACAGGTAGGGAAAATGCTGTTATGCACTGAGGAGAGCACACATGACTCTCCCCGCGTGTTGAACTCGCCGAATGACTCGACCATACCCACTAAAAACCCTCCTGAAATACAATATGTCCAAACACAAAAACACAGGAAAAGAGAGACAACAGCTTCCTCAAACATTATAAACCAAAAACAAAGAAAGATGTAAATTTAGAGAAAAAAGTAAATTTAAATAAAAGGAAAAAGAAAGAAGGATTTAAATCCAAATTCTCCGGAGAATTTGTGGGAGGAGCCCCGATTCGTTTATGGATTTATAATAATAATGATAATCATAATAAAAGTGCCTTTATTTTGGTGAGACTCAGTATGTACTACTTAGGACATTTCAGACCATAAGAAACATAAATTAAATCGTGCTTAGAGATATCGGGAACTAGAATTTGCCCATATAATCGACCCTTTTACGGGTTTGAAGTAATAATATGATCGATTCTAGTATCAGAAATATTTGTGTGATGAGTCGTCTCCAAAGGAAGAATGTTTAAATTCATAGCATGAAATAATCTATTTAAGTTAATTGCGTGTGAAGAATTTTCTTTTGTGAGGTCAGAATTATAAAATCCATTACGATTATAGAATCAAATTTAGTTGCACAAATTGAGAATAATTCATCAAGCTAATATGGTTTTGGTTATGNAGCCGAGGTGTATTTTTTATTAAATTCGTAAATGCTGTAATTATATGCAAAATTATTTAAAGCGAAATATTCGTTCTGCCACAATACAAATGGACAAATTATTGTTATGACATACAAACAAAGATCAGATACTGTGCCAAAGACCACCTTCCTCGAGGAATGTATATCAAAATCGGTATATTTTGCCCAAGCATAACGTTTATTTGTTGGGTAGATTGTGTCACCTTCGGCTGGTACTGTATTTGAGACACTCCAAAAGAAAGTGTTCCACGGTAAGTGTTGTGTTGCAAGTCTTACAGATGGGGGAGGTTCACCGCGTGAGTGATGACCATAGGTTGGTTAGCAGTGACAAATATGAAGATGTGTAAGGATCACTTATTTACGTCTGTTCGCACGGGATGAAGTCGGCTTGGTCTTAACGGGGTCTTTCACCTTCCTCAGCTTGAAGGCGCAACTTTTGCCATTCGGTTTGCCATGTCTTAAGAATAGACGATCTTATTGCAAGCTTCGAATCTGACGTGGGAACGGTTGAAGTGTCATGGACTGCCATCTGTGTTCCCCGCTTCTCAGTTTCTTCGTTAGCCATAATACCCACGTGCCGAGGAACCTAACAAAGAACTATTTCAAAATTTTGAACTACTAGACGGCTTATTAGATTCTGGATAGTCAGTGTAACGATGTCAGAAGTGTCACGAGGTGACATGACGGCTCCCTCTCGGGTCCCTTCGTATGAACCCTCCTTAGGGTGTCTCGACCCCGCTGTTTTTGGAAAGGGTTGATGATTATTTACGACCATCGCTGTGCGGGCCCTATTATTTAAAATGGAGTCAGTGTCCTCCCAGATGGGGCCTCCAGACGCTATCCCGCTGCGACAGCCACAAAGCAGTAGCCCGCATACGCACCCTTTTTCCTGTTTTTCTCTGTGGTGAGACTCTTTTGTTTGTCTGTATGGTCAATCAAGATGACACACAGGACAGTGACACGACCGGCACAGCCGCACTTCCATGTCCCCTCCACATAACATTTCCCCCTCTTTCTTCCCTGTTGCATCTAAATCTATAGACAACGCCCATCTACTTCTCCACGACAATGGAGTGTCGTGTGCAACGTTTTCCATCTCCACGGATAATCCCCACCACCTACGCCTTAGTATTGTATTCTTATGGACACGCGTCGCCACCACCCCGCCAGGGCGTAGCCCAGGGCGCCTACCGACCTCCGCACCCCCAAACTTACTTAAGGCAAGGGACACGCATCAGAGGGTTCTACTTGTCTTCTGGTCTTCCCGTCGTTGTACTCAACGGTCCATTAGGGCCGAGCGCTGCGCTTCGCCAGACGAGCCGCTGACGAATCTTTCACCGTGGCTACGAGGGTAGTCATCAACTTTGGACCGAATGAACTCCCCGATGGTATGAACAACTTGGAACATTGTCGGATCTCGACGCAAGCAGCCCTTACGGCAAGCTGTATTAGAATGTTATCATTCGCCCAGAAGGGCAGTAATGTAACCGATTATTTTCAAGCCCACTCAGGGCTCTTTAATTCATTAAATTCTATTAATATTTTGCATGAGTTCTTGTTTTTAACCTCTCACCAAGACCTATGACAGGGCAGTCCAAGCGAGTTACTGTAAATCTAAAATTGTGTTACCCTAGCCCACCGTCGGAGATGAAAACTGTCTCAGTATCCAATGAGAGACGGGCTCCGATGTGACAGAAGTGTACAGTGAAGACACTGACTTTAGAGCACTAACAGTCACTGCATAGAACCACACGCCATATTAAAGATAGCTGAATAAACTTCCGCGTCTCAAGGATTGCATATTTATCCGCATTGTACACGCTGCCAAAGGAATGGAGGCGAAATGAACGGATGCCACAATGGCAGTGTAAGCAACACCAACAAATTTGTTCATGGATGAGTCGAAGTGCTGCTGGTACACAGCAGCAGGAGTGTCCTGCGTTGAAAGTTGAGAAAGCAAGTTAGTGTGCGGTCGAATGTGAGACCCAGAAGTTTTGCGGAGACAAGGAAATGAGGATATTGGCCCCCAACAAAAAGATCTGGATCATTGTGTTGTATGACCACGGAAATGCATATAGCATGACTTGGATACTGAAAAGCTAAAACCGGTAGACATGCTCCACTCCACTCGTGTAAACGGTTTAAAACCAATTCGAGTTGCCTCCAGGACCAAGCTGTTGCTGAACGAACAATAAATGGCGGGTTTGTCTACGAAGAGAGACGCATGCACTGGTCCTCGTACCACTGACGCAATACTATTTATGGATGTGGCTAAGAGAGTGACGCTCAGGATTGAGCCCTGTGGGACATCGTTTTCCATAGGATGACTAGATGCCAAATGAGTACCAAGGTGAACGCGGACAGACCGTTGAGATAGGAAGCTCTCCAGGGAAAGAGGATGACAACCTCGGAATCCCTACGAGTGCAATGTAAGTAGGATTCTGTACCTCCAGGTTATGTCATAAACTTTTCCCAGGTCAAAGACATGGCCAGAAGCTGTTCTCTTGACGCAAACGCTGATGAAATGGTGGATGACAACTTCACAGGATATATTATATCAGGACTAGGGGATGCATCTTTTGGAGACGCAAGGACAGAGGATAGCTCCGTCATTGAGAGAGGAATACTATACTCCTCTCATCTGCAACTTGAAAAATTCAAGCAACACTTTTCCGCGCGAGCTTTCTGTTGGAGAAATGATGGAGAAAAACAGAAGGATTTAGAGTCCCTTTCATAGTGCGATGCATGTTGCTTAGCGATGACTTCGGATAAAGTTTCAAGCTGTCCATTTACATTGAGACCTCGGATGAAAAAAATAGGACCTTCAATCTTGTGAACTTTTTGCCATACGAATGATGATGAAGTACGGCTTTTATGAGATGAAATGTAAACCTTTCAAGTGGACGACTTACTTTCTTGAAGAGTTCCTTTTGCTCTTGCTCTGCACCTTTTAAATTCAATGAGATTTTCAACAGTGGGATACTTGTTAAGCCATGCTAAAGCATTCTTTCTAGCGCTGACCGCCATTACGCAATCCGAATTCTACCATGGGACTGGTCATTGCCTTGAATTACTTGATGATTTAGGTATGGCAACATCGGCGGTTTCGAGAGCCGCGTTAGTGAAATGGGACGCCATGGGATCTACATCAGTGAAAGGGTCATCGCAGAGATTGATGTTGCGTTTAAATATATTCCAGTCTGCTGTTTTCAATACCACTGAGGGGGGCGAGTAACCGAGAGGCAAAAACCGTTCATGTGTACCAGAATCGGGTAGTGGTCATTTCCATGCAAGTCGTCGAAAACTGTCCAGCCTAACACTGGGGAAAGAGAGGAACTGCAGATGGCTGAACCGAGCACCGAGAAAGATTGGGAGGCTGTACAGAAATGTGTGGAGTGGCCGGTGTTAAGGACCATAGTTCTCAGCTATCTAACTATTTTTCAACTATATCACCCTTTGGGAAGTTGTGAGAGGAACCCCAGATCGGATTATGGGGAGATTAGATATGTTGGATTATGGTTTGTGTGAGACCAGCTAGAAAAGTCCCGCACGTATCCCTTAAAGTCCCTTTGTACCCCTTAATACAATTCGGTTTATTCCTACCTCATGACCTCGCTAAAGAACACCAAAGATTGGATTTTAGCCTTCCTGATATGCTCTAGGTTCGGGAAATATGAACCTAGGTAACGGTACCTGGTTTGAGCAAGAGCTTTTCACAAGCAGAGTACATGCGCGAAGGTCTCCATGTCGCATCTCCTACACATTAGAGCCTGACTGATCATCATAATGTGTTAAATGTCTCCGTAGGGTATTATAGCCTACTACTTTCCTTATGTGACTCCTACCTAAGTTTAGTAGGATCTTCTTATATTCTTGACTTGGTCCAGGAATTATCTCACCGACCTGCTTAGCTATATTTTGTGACTTCCAGATAGTGAGGTGTTTCTAGTGTGTGCAATTGACAATCGCGAGCGTCACCTTTCGTGAAGATTTTCCATAGACGGGTTACGGGCCAACAAAGTGTCCCTTAGATCCCAACTTTGCCAGATCGTCTGCTAATTAATTTTCCTTGCTTTCCTTATGCCCAGGAACCCACTTAAGGTTATCTGGGTTTCTTTCACAGAGTATGTCTAGCATCCGTTGGCATTGCCACACAAGTTTGGATGTTGTTCTATAGGCACGTAGTGCCCTTAGTGCTGCCTGGCTGACGCTACATATATTAATGTGACCCAATAAGTCCAGACATATTTTGTTTGTGATTAACGCAGACCAGTTTAGCAAATACTTCTGCCTGGAAAACAGTGGAGTATCCCTCTAAAAAGAGGTGGAGCCTTGCATTAGGCCCCCAAATCCCGGCACCAGTTCTCGCTCATGTCCGTGAGATATCCGTAAACCAAACGTGGCCCCCAACATGGAGACTAGTCCTGCTTCCTGTGACCCAATCCTCTCTCGTGGGGAGCACCACGGAAATTTTTTAAATCTAAATTGTATCCGGGCCCCATCAGATCTCCGATCATTCTTTCCAAGGGTCTGGCTCCCTGGAACATTGTCAGGATTGATGTGTGTCCTTTAAGTGGATTCTTAAAGGACCACACATCAAGTGACCATAGGCGGTATGCGTCCATCCTTGCCAGCTCCTTATAGTGCAGTGTAGGTAGGCATAGAAGTGCTTCCATGGAACTGAGCGGAATAGTGCCGAGCGCTTCGGTTATTCCTAAGCACTGGTCTTTGTATGCTGTTTAATCTGATAATTGCCGTCCCCACCTCAGAGCCACACCACCAGACCAGTGACGCGAAAGTGATCAGCAGCATTGAGCCAATGGACTACTTTTGCTCCTAGTCCTCACGTTCTCCCAACAGCCCTACGACAGGTCCACAAGCTTTGTGAGCCTTCTCCACATTATAATTAATGTGTTTTGTCCGACTAAGCCTCGCATCCAAGATCACTCCGAGATACCACACCCAAGGTGATCCGACTAGCTTTTCCCAAATAAAAAGGGCTCCGACAGACCAACAAGCTTCCATCTTCTCGTTAAAAAAGCTAGTCCCGTCTTGTCGGAGTTGACTGACAAATAGGTTCCTGGCACCATTTCTCCACCACACTTAACGAGTCCTGCATGAGCTCTGTAAACGTAATGGAAAAATTGCCCGCAACCACCAAGATGATATCGTCAGCGTAGCCCAAGGCATAAGATCCCGCAACATTGTCTGGTAAGTAGCTTGTCCATCACCAGACACCACAGAGTTGGTGACAATACTCCACCCTGTGGACACCCCCTGTCTATGATAACCTTAATGTATTGATAACATCACTGTATTGAGGGATAGAAATACTTGGCGGTCCTGCAAAGAGGCCGTTATCCATTATGATAGTGTAGGACTAACTCCTGTTGAGCTTAGTATGTTACAGTTGAAAGCCCCCTCTATGTCCAGGAAAACATCTATAGCAAACTGTTGCTGGTCAAGGGTACTCTCCAGCCTTGTCACCTTTGTGAAGAGCCGTCTCGTCGGAATTCCCTTGCTGATAAGCATACTGGAGAGGATTCAGCGGTCGATCGCTCATCACCTTCTCCCTGATGTACCTGTACACCTGGCTCTCTAAGGTTTTCAAAAGAAAGGAAGTCGGACTGATAGGACGATAGTCCATAGGCCTGGTATAACATGGTCTACCATGCTTGGGTTTGAAGACCATTTTGGCGTGTCACCGCAGGGGATTAAGATATCCCGTGGTTAAGGATCCTCTGTAAATCCCTACAATATGTGGTATGATGTCCTCTCCACCCTTTTGCAGAAGAGCAGGGAAGACTCCATCCAGTCCTGACCTTTTGAAAGATGCGAAGGATGATATTGCCCATTTCACTCTATTATACGTAGCAATCTTCGCCGCATTCCAGCGGAATCCAACTGATTCCACATAATATTCGTGGTTGTTGCTCTAGGAGAGTGAATCTGCAGAAACAGGCACAGAGTTTTCCTCTCAGATGATGTAAATTCTCCGGAGGGATCCTCCAAAATATCTTGGCCTTACTGTCCTTAGTAAGTATTCTATGAAGTCTAGCTTCTTCATGCTGGTTCTGAATATCAACGCAGAACTGCCTCCAGGATTTCCTGGAAATCTTCCTGACTTCCATCTTGTATTCCCTCTGGTATTCCTGAAAAGCGCCCCTACTTATCTGATCCGTTAGGGTCCTGTATCTATTCCACAGCCTTCGGGTCGTCCTTCTAAGATACTCCAGGTAGACGTTCCATTTAATGCCACCTGTTGAATTTTTCCTCTGCAGGATTGTGCAGTTCATCTCATAACAAGAAACGTCAGCCTGCGTAACCTCCAACTCCAGCTGTCTTTTGTTGCTATACCTGTATAAAGAACCATTCTCCAGTCTCTTCCCTAACCGAGACCCAGTCGATCCGTCAGGGATTTATCTAGGATTCACTCTTGAACGAACCCTTTATGTTAAACATGATGTGTCTGTGATCTGACAGGGAGGGTTCCCTAGAAACTCTCCAGTCCATGAATTCGTCCATGGAACCCAGTGTTAGGTCCGTCACTCCTGCGATTGCTGAAGGTCGAGATGTCTCCTACATTCATGATCTCTAGGTATACAAGTATGCGATCAAATCCTCGCCCCGTCGATTGGAGTCTGTACACCCCCAAATACCGTGGTGCGCATAGGCGTCACAGCCCACCACCAGACTGAGTCCCTGTTTCTTACAAAATACCATCAGTTTTCTGAACTCCACCGGAGGTGGGGAATCAGGGTCACTAGGAAAGTAAACCGAGCAAACAACAAGACGCCGGCAGGCTGGACGGTTCCGTTGACGGCCCCGCCTCTACTCCAGGTAACGCTGCTAACTCCACCCCGGTCTCCAGGCTAAGTATCCGACCAGTCTCCTTGCCGGGCTTACATCCAGCCTCCTCTCCGGAATTATGCCCACTCATCTCCAGGCATACGCTCGGTCTGTGGTTCGTGCCTAGTACAGGGTACCTCTACCACCTTCAGCTTGGGATGGTGGTCTTTGCCTCCTGCTTGCTTTCCAGCAAGATGAAGGAGGCAGTACGAGCATCAGAATAAATGCTCATACCCACCACCCTAGCGACATCTCGGTAGTCTATGCTCATAATAACCCTTCTTTTCCACTTTTTTCATACACCTTCCATTTGGAGGTATTGAGGCCATCATTCTGGCGCATCATTCTCCCGAGAAGAACATTACTATCCTCTGGGGATCCTAGCACCCAAAACATGGCCCTTTTGTAGGGGAGGAATTTATCCAGGCCCACGATTGCGAGGCTGGCTCCCTCCTAAGGCACAATGGCACAGAACTGGAGAACCAAGCTTTGGGGTCTTTGTCCGCGCAAACCAGTTGCTTCCTTCGACAGGTAGCAGTCTTGGAAGTAGGGCGTGATGGTCCCATGTACAGCGAGTCCATCGATGAATTTTTCTCACCTTAATCTCCACCAACTCGACCTGCTTCTCGCCAAGTTGGGTCTGAGAGTAGTTCTTAGGCACAATAGCAAACCTGATCCCATTCTTGGCGATTCTGGCATAGTCCACCTCCTGGCTCTTGGTGGCCTTCTTCATCTCCTCAGACGTCGTCCCCGAGAGGAGCCGTTTGCCGCCCTTTTCCTTCTTCTCGGACCTCCGACCTCCGCAGTCCGGCCCCGTAAAGAACGACGACCCGAAGGCTGTGGAATAGATACAGGACCCTAACGGATCAGATAAGTAGGGGCGCCTACAGGAATACCAGAGGGAATACAAGAGTGTCCCGGGGTCCCAGGGTTAGGCCCCTGGGGAGCCTCACCCTGCGCCGCCTCTGCCCTCCTCCGCCACTTTTTCTCCGCGCCGGAGCGGCTCCTCTTCTTCAGGTTGAGGTTGCCCACCTCGTCCATGAGCCCCCTTACCGTTGACGAGGTTGAGTCCGAGTGGACCTCAGAGGAGGCCCCCTCAGATGTCTCTCCATCATTACCCTCGGAACTCTCGGGTTTATTGAAATTTTTATTTTTATTGGCAGAATCCATAAGATTCCCGAGAGAAGATTGGCTAGCCTGCTCCTGGCGTTAGCTGCGGTTGTGAATGAGCTCTCTCTATTTTTCAGTTTAATCTTTCTAATTATTTTATTTTTTTGTTTTTTTGTGATTAGTAGTTGTATTTAGATCCCAAGTTTCATTGTAGTGTAAAATTCTTTGTTCTGTGTGAGTGTTAAGTAAAAAAACACTAAACACATTTCCTAAGTTTTTCAAACCCAACGGACCAAATGTAATTTCATATTGTTTTCATTCAGTGCTTCATTCAAAGGTGTGATAAAGTTTACGTAGGTACAAACGGAATCATAAATTTAACTTCTTGGTGCATTAAAATTATTTTGGTGTCTTTAGATTTTCTGGTGCGTATACTATTGCATCATTATTAACTTATAAATAACGTACTCTATTGTTGCATTGCTCACATTCGTTGCCGTAAATAGAAGTATTTCAATATTTTACCATTTGTTTTCGTGATTCTTTTTGTAGTTATTCATACACTCTAACATAATACTGCCTTAGTTATTGTCGAATTAATTTATTTGCAGTTGTCGTCCTAAATTATTATTTCTATCATTTTAGTTGTCGGTTTGTTTATTTATTTATTTAAACCCTGCCCCATTGTTACACCTACGTTTTCGTCGTCATAATTTCATAGTTACTACATCATTTTACAGTTCGTCTTTCTTGATTCTTTCGTATTTATTTACATTGTAACATAATATATAATAGTTATTGTCGAATTAATTAATCTCCACTGGTCGCTCTAAATAATTATTTCAATCATTATTGTCGTTTGTTTGTATATATTTTTTTTAATATCTCATTTGTAACTTCCGTAGTAATAAATATATTATTATACTAACATCCTTCATTCAGTGTTAGTTGTCACTTTTCGTGTATTCTCATTTGCTTTTGTCATTAAGTTGCTAACTATCTCACAATAACGGACACTATCGCATTCCTCAACTCATTCAAAGCTGATCTTCAGAAGGCGTACAATGACATGGTACAGTATATTGACACACGAATCAGTGCGCTGGAAGAGATCAATAAGAAAACGATCGGCGGTTGGACTACAGTTAGAAATTCTCGACGTCCTTCCAACTGCTACCACCCGGTTAGACCAACGACATATGCACAACCCCAACTCTTCACTCAGAATAGGTTTAGTGTGTTAGATGACATGTCCCTGTTTCCTCCCTTACCTACTATTTCATTCCCTCCCGTCCAGTACCCAGATCTGTTCACACACCACGCACTGGTAAGTACAGCCGCCCAAAATCACGTAAAGTAGTGCTATCTAGAGATGAAACCAACACTTCCATGCAGAAATCAAACGTGCTCATACTAGCTGATTCGCACGGTCGTCAGATGTCCTCCGTATTGCGTGGATTGCTTCCTAGCCAGTTCTCAGTCTCCGGTTTCTTTAAGCCAAACGCTCGTTTGGCTGAAGTTATTCGAGAACTGGACACTTACACTAAAAAACTCACAGAGCGGGAC
>NNCF01128672.1:367457-378960 GCA_002313205.1 Laupala kohalensis | reverse complement strand
ACAATAAATCGTGAATTTAGTGTTTTTTCAACTCTTATGATTTTTAAACACTATACTCAGGTTAATTATAGTTATACAAATTATAGTTCGATAATAATTTGTACATGTAAAATAAATCTTTTGTGTTACATTACAAACATATTGACATTATATATGTATTATAACTCGCAGCTAACCTTTTATCTTATCTAGGAACTTATGCAAAAATAATTGAATCCGCCTCTGCCTTAGGGTCCTTGATCGGAATTGATGGGATGGTCCCTTGCTTGCTTCGGGAGAGTAAATTAGTTTATTGTCCTCCACGTGGTCATACGCAGTTTGTACTGTTTTTTGACAATAAATTTATTATTATTATTAAAAGAAATTAGGGAAGTCCACCTAGACAGAGCACTTCATGTATAGGTAAAGCTTTATACAAGGGAGGTAAATAATATTGAATTACGACAAAATGTAATGTTTTCTCGAGCATCCCGAAGAAAATTGTCAGAGAGCTTAATGAATGCATGGCAAAACGGTGGGAAATGACACAAAAGGGGCGGTGCAGGTATAGGTACTTGATGTCCGATTTGCGGAGAAGCTTAAGAAATGGTTTGTGCTGACCAAGGTTGTTGCGCTATTTCTAACTGGCCGTGGAGATTTCAAGGAATATTTAAAGCGTTTTGGGAAGACTAACGATGACATGACTGTGAATTAGAGCGAGAAACCCCTTAGCATATGTTGTGGGATTGCCCACTTTTTGCTCTTAAGCGGGCATGCTACATTAGTGAATATGGAAGGAAGATAATATAAACCTGACAGCAGAAAACGCGTTAATTGACTCGCAGACGAAGTATGCACTTTACACGGAATTTGTTAGTATGATAGATGGAATGAGAACGGCGTATAGATGGAGGATCAAGAATAGATTAAAAAACAACAACAATTATACGGTTTGTCAAATAGCAGAGATCTTTGTATTGCTTTATGCGACAGAAACAAGGAGACTGACAACAGTAAAGAAAACTGAATAAATAATGAATAAATAAGCAAGGTCGCCAGGTATCCCAGTCGTTTTGCGTCCCATGTTCCATGCGCCCCATCGGCACGGATCGCCTTACACCTTAGGTTGGCTTAGGGTAAGTTTGGGATCAAAGGATGGGTTAAGAAAGAAAGGTCCTTGTGGAATACACTTCGTCTGGAGCCTCTGTTGAGACCTGTCCGTATATATGAGACTCTATATATGAGTCTCTGTTGGGACCATATATATGAGACCCTGCCAGTAGCTATGCTACCGCCGGCACAGCCCGCAACTTCATTAACCCACGCAAACCCTCTCCAGCAGCACGGACAATGCTACTTTAATGTGATATTCCCTGGGAGGGGAATTATGGGCATTGAAGTCCCTGATCATGAAAAATGGGGAAGGCAATTGGTCCATCAGACCAGCAAGATCCTTCTTCGAGAATGACTGTCTAGGGGATATATAAATATTACATACCGTAAATGTAAGGGATGGTAGGCTCTCCCTCATACATATAATCTGAAAGATACTTGTTGTAGAGACTATTTTGACATAGACTGGAGCATCTACGAGGACAGCGGCGCCAGCGTGTGTACGTAGACCATTTTCTAAGTCCGCCATATAACAGGTGTAGCCACGATGGAAAAATAATGTTTTGGTAAGAGATGTGTTTCCTGAAGACGAACTATTTGAAAAGCACAACGAGAGGGTTCTATATTCTTGTAATTTTCCTTAACAAAAAATATTAACATTTGCGAAGATGTTCTGCAACCAATTAAAGTTTGTGTTCTCCGAAAAAATTTCGTTTGAAAGACTAGATGAAATTATATCCTTGTATCCTTGTATTTCCTAAACCTTTGGATTTTTCTGTCAATTATCTCTTCACAAAAACGATTCAGTTATGCATTGCTTATTTAATTTATCTACTCATTATTTAAAAGGAAATTAATCAATTAAAATGCACAGCTTTTGATTACAGCATGTTTAATTTCAATTTCTAGAGAGAATTTTGAAAGAATTCAGGCTTACTACAGAGTTTTAGATTACATTCTTTGTGCTTAATATTTACTATAGAAAAAAATAAAGACATATCTAGACCACATTTTGAGCATATATAGGTAAACCTTTAAAATTCTCATATCAAGATTGCTCATAAATGAATTTGCAGGAAGGTGGTAGTGAATTTCTCATGTTCAGTCTTTTGTAAGTAGATATTCCCACTGAATGTTCAATGATTTTGATAAATGAATAATTAAGATAATTCAAGGATTCCACAATAAATTTACCATCTAAATTTGAGGACTGCAACCAAATTTTATGTATGGATATCAGTCTTTTGGGATACATCAAGAAGTGAAAAAACATAAATAAGACAAAAATATTTTCTAATTTATACGCTTTTTATCTTATTATAAATTTTCTTATGGCAGTCTAATGGTGTACATATATATGACTTACCTCGCAACCTCCACGTAAGTATTATGCATTGTATTGCTCACCTTCTCACTTTGTGCGAATATCTCTCAGTGAGTATTTTTTCAAATGCGTCAGATATATCCAAATTATTGCTATTTACAAAAAAAAAAAAAAAAGAAAAGGAAATTAAAAGCATACATCAAGTTACAATCTCATTTCATTGGTTTCTATCTTTTCAATAGTGTTAGAAGCAATTTTGTATTCACATGTATGGAAGTACCAAAAACAGTTCAGTATTATTGGCAATTCTAAATTTGCGTTCAGAAAATGTTACAATGCAACAGCTAACCCCATAGTGTCACTGTTTAAAAATGTACTTCAAGTTTTTGAATGTAATGAACATGTTCAACTTCTTTCTGTGACTTCAACAATGCTTTAATACTGTTAACCACTCAATAATTTTGAGTAAGTTATATTTTGAGATATATTATAGTATTGAGGCATAGAGATAGAACTAATTATAAGTTATATTTTGAGATATATTATAGCATTGAGACATAGAGATAGAACTAATAAGGTCCTACTGGTAAGGAAATTGTTAGTAGAAAGAGAGATCAAATGTAGGGTTGCACGTGGAGTTGCTCAAGGATGCATGCTTGGTTGGTGTTTGTTATCTGTTGTATCAGTTTGTGCAATCTAATATGCAAATGGTACCACTTTCATTAATGCTAACTCAGACTTTCAGACCCTTAAAAGCTGAAGACACTATGTCCGTAGCAGACTGTTGGTTCAAGGCCAACAGAGGGTTCAAACTACTTTTGCAGCTATAAAACTAATCCCTTCATTTGATGTGATTAATTATCAATTTGATGGTTGACATATAAGTAGTAAATTTGTGTGACTATACAACACAAAATTTTCAGATTAGAATCAAGACCAAATAGTTTTATATTTCTGTCCCATACACCTTTTCTAAATTTAGCTACTACATAAGCTATTTTCGAAATAGAGACAATAAAATTTAGATTAACCAGTATTACATGAATTTTTATAAAGGTTTTGAGCTCCATTCAAATTTTGATTATTTTTAAGAGGGTACATGGAGTTGTTAGTGAAAAGTAACATTAAATTTATCCTGTTTAAAATAAAGGATTTTAAGTCTCTCATACAAAAATTATAACAGTTGCCTGTTACAGATTATTGTTCTATATGGAATAATAAGATGGTAAAAATGTTTACCATTACAGCTGTGATGAAGAAACAAATTCTTTGGTCGCAGTACTTAAAAAGAAGTTACATATTTCTACTTCAAGGTTGACTTAATAGAGTTTGAATGCTTTGCAGACAATGTTAATTGAAGCAGTAAACACTATTTTTTTTTTCATTTAATGTTATTTGTTCATAGGTTGTCATAGTTAAATCAGGTATCCCTATTGTTTTTTCTTAAAAATAAAAAAGAAGAAAGAAGCAATGTCTAATTTTACATATCCATTAATAATATATTTGGTTTGCATCATACTACTTTTTTTTTTTTTTTGGTTGGGGCTTTAGGGCTCATCAACATACTACTGTATCATTTAGTCTGTATAGTAATATATCATATCTTTAATAGTTTTCTCTATGAGATGAAGAATGAGTCTGTCAGTTAGGACAATACATTTGAGAGATAAAGCATACAATTAGTGTTAACAACAATACCTGAAAAAGTTAAGAACTTAGAGATTTGTTTTTTCATATTAAAATTGTAATCGATATTTCTATATTTTTTCTACAATTTTGGATTAAATCTAGAATTTTTTGGCTCTTATTCTGAATCAAAAATTTCATCAATAACGTTTAGTCAACTGAATGATTTAATGGTTAAGGAAACAAAATATATCAGGGTTGTAACCTCTTAAAAAATTGAAGAGGAGCAATGGCAATAAGAGAACTAATCAACTCAGACTTACATTGGAATTTAAAAAAATAAATTGGCAAGAAAATGAATTTCAGAGAAAACAAAATAATGAAGACTGATCCACAGACATAAAACTACACAGTCAGGAAAGGATTTACTTACAAAATAATAAATATGGAACTTCAAAGAACTAAAAAAAAAATTGTTTGGATGATGCATCCTGCTACCATAAGGTTGTCACAATAGCATAGTTTTAGTTGGCACACTTGAAGATGAGGGTAAGGTCCCAAGATATATTCCTCACAAAAAGGCACATTTTAATGAAGGTGTGTGAACCACAATTTAATATATTTATTATATTTTGAGGAGAGTGAAATTCCTTAATAATTGTTTTAAAAACCTATTCCAAATTGTTCCACATATTCTGTATATAAAACCATTCCCCAAAAGAAACAGTTGGATGATGGAGATTACCATTCATTACTTACTCACAATGGAATACACAATGTAGCAAATATCCAGATTTCCTAATAACCAAAAAGCTGTTGAGCTAACTACAAGATAGTTCTATGAAGTTTACAGATGATTCATTTTCAGGTTAAAAAACAAAAGGTTCAAAATCTGTCTATTTATGCAATTTGAAATTTATTGGAAAAAATTGATTCAGGTGCAACAAATTACCAGAATCATTACTTTTCATAAAAATTGCAAAAAAACTTAAAAATTCAAATGGAATAAAAATTTACAATGATTAGATCAAATGAAGTGTTCTAAGAATGGTTCCTACAGGCCTTAAAAATGCACCAAATTTTTTAATCATTCAAGGGCTCCTAATTTTTGTTTCAATCCTTAAAAAGGCCATTTTTGTATTCTAAGGCATTATTAATTTTAATAAGATTAACACAACTTTTAATCAATAATACATATGCATCTAAAGGACGTATCAGCAAGTATAAGGTGCACCAAACTCATGAACATCAAAATATTATTTTGAACAGCCTTAAAATGTGGGGCACAGTCTAAAAAATTCATTTAAAAACACCTTAAATTTTAGAGCAGTATTTGATTGGGCAACCTTGTGAAGAGGTTAATTCCACTTTCTCAATCCTTTTAGGAGAAATTATTTTCCTAACATATTGACTCCTTCCCTTAACATGGACCACTGAATTTTTTCTTCTTTTTCTCACAGACAGACTTCTGTTAAACAAAAAGTATGCAATATTCCATAGTGCAGAATGACAGATTTTTATTTGAATATATTTCATCTAGAAAAAGCTTTGTTAAGTCTAATTAAAGCTACAATGCAGATAAAAAAATCATAATTATGAGAATGAGTTGTGCTACACCTTTATCACCACTTCCCTCAGAGTAGGTAGAGATCAAAAGACTTCATGTAGCAAATTTCTGCCTTTCTCTAATACTGCCACCTTTTCATATATTGATAGAAGTTGATTGTTAAGAGAATTGTTTTGGGGTTCTGTGTTGCAATGTAAGACAACAAAATTACTGACAGTTCTGAAAAGTTTCTCATATGGAAGGAGGCCACTATCTTGAATTTAGTGGAAATCTTTGGTGAGTAAAGTGTATTGAGGGAAGCATCATAGTTTAGATTTTATAAAATACAGGATTATTATAGCAGAGTAGTAATAAAGCAAAATGTTGTACAATTAATATTTTTGATAAAAGTTTGCTAATGCGGCAAGGCAAATATATTTTTAAAATGATGAAAATCAGGAAATTGCATCAAACTTATTCTGTAAATTTCATTCTGAAATGAATGTTGTTGTAGATGGTGTTTTATGGTTTTTAGTTTATCACATCAATGAAACCAAAAATCTAATTAAACATAATTACTTGAATATTTCATTCCTAATTTTAAATTCTTCTTTGCATTATGTTATTCACGGTAATTAAGTTAATAGGGAAGCACAAATAAAAACAACATTTTAAACTTTGAAATTTAACATCAAACTTATGCAGTATGTAACTGCTTTTTGTCAATAAATTTATTCTTTAATTACACAGACACAAAGAATCAGAAGCACTCAATTCATTTTTAACAAAAGTCAACACTAAACAGGCAACCCATGTTCCCGAGCATGAACTCTTAAGTGAATGCTCAACTTATCCGATCGAGAAAAATTCTTCCCACATTCCTCACACCTATATGGCTTCTCTCCTGTGTGAGTCCGCAAATGCACAGTTAACTTGTCTGACCGCGAGAAGCACTTTCCACACTCTCCACACTTGTGAGGACGCTCCCCTGTATGCGTTCTGAAATGTCTGATCAAGTGGTATCTCTGAGAAAACAACTGTCCACACTCTTCACACTTATGCGATTTTTCAGACATCTGAGTTTTCAAATGCTTCAGGACGTGGTAATCAACAGCAATAGCACTGGAATACAAAGCAAAATCTTGACAAATACAAGAACAAAGAATTTTAGACAGGAATAAGAGAAGAACTAATTAATAAAGAAATTCAAATTAACAGTGCTTTGCAGTGGTGATGTTAAAAATTATATTCAAAAAGTGACTTTGGAATTAGCAAAAAAATAGCCAAGTTTAAAGAAATCTCACATAGTTATATTAGATATATTTCAATCTCATTTTTGTGTATATCATCAGAGAAACATAATTGAGATATTACAACAATTTTCAATCAATGTTTCTGAAATAAAACAAGTAGATATTTCTTTAAACTCGAGCAAATTGGGGATTAGTGCTGAATTTACCTCTCCCATGAAAACCCAAAAATTCAATGCCATTTCCACAATATACTAACCCAGATTCATGTTCAAAATAATTCTCAGGATGTTCTCCAAGGGATACTTCTACCTTCATCTCTGGAAGATCCTGCAATATTCACTTGTAGTCAAGTACAAACCAAGGTCTAATAGTTATTTTATCACTAAAGGATGTAATTTCAAACATGTATAATTCTTATAATTGCAGAAGTTGAGGAGCATAACCATTAGATGACTATTATACTATTTATGTTGTTTTCCGTAAAATGTTTACAATAAATATTATGTGTAGTCCAACTGGTCATATGAAACATTCAACAATATTAGATAACTATTATACATAGTTTTCAAAGGTTCTTAAATGTTATTAATATGAAAGCAACTAACTAACTGATGGGATAAGACTTTCATGGAAACCTATATAATTCGCATTGAAAACAAGAACAAAGGAGACTAATTTGCGTTGTTTCATATCCTGTTTCACAATAAAATTCTTTTTGTAAGTTATAACATGTGGTAAAAGAGAAAATCACATTATAATTTGACTGTAAATTCATGTACCCGACTAGAAATGGGCAGCTAATAACTTACTGAAATGTCTGCAGAATAATTTCATGCCACTGAACATGGTACATATACTCAGGGAGAAAGCAAATTTGCAGCATATAACATAATATTCTTTATATATTCAGATAACTCCAGTCAAAATTATCGCAGGAACAAAATTTAACCAACACTTACTCATCAGAAACACTAAATCCAATTCCACGAATGGAACCAGCAGGCAAATATAACCTTCAACATTGTGAGAAAGGGCAAAATAGAACTTTCAATAATATAGTATAAAAAAGAGAGTGAGAGAAAAAAAACTTTTCCCCCCTAGTACATTTAGGCTAATCTTCAATTTGCAAGATAAGGAATGGTAACAAAATTCCAATTCTCAAATATTCTGATGAAGTATTTAAAATCCTCCTGAGGTCAAATTATTCTACTATAAAATATACTTATAAAATACTTCAAGAAAAATTAGGTTAATTTTTTTTTCAGCTATCACCACTTCTGCATTATAATGACTAAGTTCTCAATAACAGTCAACAGAACTCACCATATTAAAAAAACTAACAAAATTAGACAAAAGCACTTCATGTACACCATAAAATATAACCTGAGAACACTAAATGATTTAGTTTGGTCAGAACTATTCTAAAAAATCTTAAAAAATTAAAATAAAAAATTAAATGTACAATGCTTCAACTGGAGGTAAGGTCCATTTATAAAACTCAATTCATATATAAAAATTAACTTCAAATAACAAAATTCATAATAAGAGGTAGAAGTAAAATACCTACTTATGAGCAAATTAAACAAAAAAAAAAAAGAAAAAGGTTTGTTACATTATTTTGTTGAATGCTCCGATTAGTATTCTGAAGCTATAATATAATTCCCTTAATATGCTATTCTTATCAAACTATGCAAGTCTTAACATATTTCTCTAATCTGCTTACAAAAGAGGACATTAAAAATGTACAAGTTTGGTCAATACTTGCAAGATTTTGAAATGTTTCAGCAAATACAAAATTTATAATTAAATTGTTGAATGAAAATATCTCCAGTTTAAGCACAACTGACCTGCAGAAATAAAATGCTTACAAATGAAAATACTAAACTGGCAAAAAAATATTTTTCTTCTGATCATCTCCTAATCATATACTCACACTTTTCAAAATATTCTTTGATGACCAAGTCCCATCTGATTCTAAACACATCTGCTGTTCCATGTTCCTTTAAAAAAGTAAAACAGGTTATTAGTTGATAGAGCGTACTACTTTAATTTCAAAGGTCACATGCACAGATATATATTTATATATATAATTTAAGAAAGCATTTTTATGATGTAACTCACATGCTCTACACACATATCAAATATTACATGAAGAGCACAAGAAACAATCTTGCACAACCTACAAGGAATATTGAACAAAATGACATTGAATGCACAAAAAAAACACAAAATAACTATAAAGGATCAAAAATTGTAAAAAGAGTTCCAAATAATAGGCCAAAATTGAAGCAAATACAAATAATACAAAAATAGTGTACTAATCTGTGTCGAAGCGTAAATTTTACACTTGGAACATCAACGAAGAACTTACAATTACTCAGGAAGATCTAGAACACAAGTTCTCTTTCAAATGTGCAACCAGAATTGTCGAAATTTCATATCAAAACGAATTACTGTGCATTTTGTGGATTTGACAGTCCTTTCCAAAATATCGAATCATATTACAAAAAGGTGTCATCGATTTCAACACATCTTAGAGAAAACACACAAGGAGACATTTATGTCCGTGAAGAAAATTCCTGAATAACGAATCGAACCTCATTGGTGAACCGTTCACTTCAACCGTTCTTCGTTCACTTGAATACTAATATTGGGGAATACCGGTTCTGGGTAATAAAATAAATAGCTTACATTTAGTCTTTAGGGAACCTCGGTCCGCTCCGGGACTTCCACCTGTGAGGGGTCACGAAATGTGTCAGCAAAAATCATAAAAATACGTAAATTTTAATTTTTTAGAAGATACTAGAATCGCTTTCCACAATATATTCTAAAATTTCCTTGTAACAATAAAATAAGGAACAGTTGAGATTATAAAATAAATCTCAGAATGTCAATTTCAATTTCCTTAAATACTCACTTGTGCGATCGACATGCACTTGAAGGCATGCAAACACATTTGTATATAAGAAAGGTACTTCTCCCCCCCTCAAAAAAATTACCCCCACTCATATTCCAAAAATGTAGAAATATTTTACAACTTTACCCCTCTTGATTACCCTAACTCGATATTAAATCCGTGTACAAAAATAAAATTTACATACTTTCTCACACACTTTTAAAACCTTTATTTACAGTACACGAAACTAACTTTCTTTTTCATTCCTGTTGCTCTTTTCAAGAGCATAGGGCATCCTTGAAAGTCTTCCACCGGGCACGATTTGCTGCCAACCTCTTCACTTCCTTCCATGTTCTCCTGCTTCCTTCAGCATATTCCTTCTCCACGATCCCCGTGGTCTTCCTCTCCTACGCTCCCCCTGTGGATTCCATTCCAAAGCTTCTTTTTCTATGGAATTATCCTGCTTCCTGAGAGTATGGCCGATCCATCTCCATTTCCTTCTTTTGATTTGTTTATCAATTGGGTTCTCGCCAACAAGTTCCCAAAGAGCCTCATTTCTTATTGTCTGGGGCCAATGTATGTTGAAAATCTTTCTGGAACCTCTATTAACAAACGTTTGTAGTTTCATTCTGATGTCATTGTTTATGGCCCGGGTTTCTGCTGCATACAAAAAAAAACCGGAATAACTAGAGATTTAAAATGTTTTAGTTTAGTTTTCCTTGAGATGTACCTATTTCTCTATACTGCATACAACTAGACAAACACTGCATTCGCTTTTCCAATTTTAGATGTTACATCTTCCGATGTTCCCCCTTGTTTGTTTATTTTGCTTCCGAGATAGGTGAAAGAGTTCACATTTTCAATGCGTTGACTATGTACTATCAATGGGCAGTGAGATCTTGCGTGAATACGCATATCCTTTGTTTTAGCTATATTCATTTTAAGCCCAGCTCTCTCCGAGAATTGACATAGCTTTGAAAACTTTTCTTGCGTGTCTTAATGCCGAAGTGAGAACAGACAGATATCGTCCGCATAGTCTAGGTTTTCTATGGTTTCCATCATTTTCCACCTAATCCCTCGCTTCTTGTCAACTGTTACCTGTCTCATTGTGTCTTCTAGGACCAGAATAAACAATAACGGTGACAGATTGCATCCCTGTCGTATTCCCATTTCTTACTCTGATTGGTGTGGATAGTTTCCCATCGCGTAAAATTTGACATGAATACATGACCTTTATAATCTTTGTTATCTTTTCAGGGAAACCTCTCTTTTCCATTACATGTCATATGTAGTCCTGTCTCAGCGAATCGAATGCTTACTCATAATCAACAAACGTTAAATATAACGTTGAATTCCATTCCATGCCCTGCTCCACAATTTGTCGGAGAATATTTATATGATCTACGCAGGACCTATTTTTTCTGTAGCCAGCCTTAATAAATTTATTGTCAAAAAACAGTACAAACTGCGTATGACCACGTGGAGGAAAAAAAAACTAATTTACTNCATCAATTCCGATCAAGGACCCTAAGGCAGAGGCGGATTCAAAAATTTCAGCAAAAGTTCCTAGATAAGATAAAAAGTTAGTTGCGAGTTATATTACATATATAATGTCAATATGTTTGTAATTTAACGCAAATATGTTTGTAAATTTACATGTACACGTTACTATCGAACTATAGATTATTCTGAGTATAGTGTTTAAAAATCATAAGAGTTGGAAAAAAACTCACTAAATTCACGATTTATTGTTACAATAAACACTC
>NNCF01128672.1:348289-367342 GCA_002313205.1 Laupala kohalensis | reverse complement strand
ATGTACACAACCGTGCCAAAGTTGAGTACACATAAAACTAAATTAATATGAGCCATACGGCAACACAACCATGCAAGAAAATAGTTTTTGAAATTGTTATAAGTTATTTAAAAAGTACTACAGCAATGGCGTGATAAAGAACAAGACGAATTTAACGTTTGTTAAAATCAATAAATTCTTTTACAGTGTAGAAGCACTGGTGCAGGAGGTAGTTTTTAACCGCGGATTTGAAGATATTCAATTTCATAATATCTTTTATATTCTTGGGCAGGGAATTATATAGAACGATTCCCGAATGGTATGGTCCCTTTTGGCAAAGAGTGGTTGACACTCTAGGGCGATGAATATTACTACTATTGCGTGTATAGTGTTCGTGAACGAGACTGTTTCGTATAAAGCAAGGGTGGTGCTTCAGTAATTCGGACTTAACAAACACGACTGTTTCATAAATATAAATGCAGGGAAGTGTTAATATATTTAATTCCTTGAATAAAGGTTTACAAGAGTTTCGGGGGTGAGATTTACAAATTATCCGAACTATCCTCTTCTGAATTCTGAAAGTTTGAATACTCTGACCGGAATTACCCCAGAAGGTAATGCCGTAACGTAAATGGGAGTAAACGTTTGCAAAATATACGCAACGGGAAATACGTGGACTAACTGCGTTAACTAAGTTTCGGAATGCGTATCACAATTTGCTTAATTGGGAATTAAGATTGTCAATGTGACAATTCCATTTGACACGTTGACATTTGACACAGTCTGTACTTTTCTTAACTTTTCCTCAATTACGTCTGCAATTCGATTCTGAACCATTCATGACTATGCTTTCCCCGGGATAGACAATAACGATATCCCTATCGAATTGCTACATTTTGTTACATCCCCCTATTTGGGTATTTTTACAATAATACCATCTTTCCAGTGTTTTGGCACCGTTTTCTTTCTCCATACACTTTGAAAGAGAGGAAGCAGATTTTTTGCAGTCATATCTATATCTGCTTTGAGTATTTCGGCTGAAATGTCCTTTCCAGGAGATCTTCCATGTTTTGTTTGCTTTAATGCTATCTTAATTTCAGTTATTGTTGGTGGTTCTATATTAACATCTGTTTATTTGTTCGTCTTCACCCATTAAGTGATTACCTTCCTTATTTCCCACCGACCTCTTACATCCCCTTTTATTTCTAGACAGCAATCTTGTAATTCGATAGAGCTTCTTTGTATCAGCTTTATTTGCTGCTGCTTCCGCCAATTTTGCATTTTCATCTACCCATTTTTGTTTGCTCCTCCTAACACTTTTCTTTATTTGTTTATTAACTATGTTGTATTCAGTTTTCGTAATTTCTTTCCGATTTCTTGCCTTCCTTTGGATAATTTGTTGTTTCAAGCCTTGCCTCTTTTCAATTAAATTCCAGGTTTCGGTTGTCATCCAATCCTTCTTTAAGTTTTTCTTATGTCCCAGAATTTTTTCACTATCATCAAGAAATCCATTTTTTACCATCTCCCAACTTTCTTCTTCATCCTCTGTTTCAACATTTTCAAGAGCTTCAAATCTATTTTTCAGTTCTATTATTACTTGCTGGTTCACTTTTAGGTCTTTCAATTTATGTACATTATAGCGATTACTTCTATTCTCAAATTTCTTTCAGACACCCATTATTTTAGTTTTAACACTGGCAACCATAAGATGGTGGTCGCTCCCTACATCTGCACCTCGCTTATTTCTCACGTTCGTTAGCGATTTTTTCCACATTCTTGAAATGGCGAAATGTTCAATTTGATTTTCAACTTCGAGATTTGGGGACATCCATGATATTTTGTGGTATATTCTGTGTGGAAACTGGGTGTCCCCTATACTTAAGTCCTTTGATGTACAGAAGTCCATAAAAATGCTTCCATTTTCATGTGACTCCCCAACTCCATGGATTCCCATTACATGCTCCATACCTTGGTTATCACACCCTACTTTTGGATTGATGTCACCCATAAGAATTTTTATATCCTTTGTATTTGCTTTTTCCGTCGTCTCTCTAATCATGCGTAGAATCTGATTTTATCCTCTTTATTTGGGATCTTCAGTGTGTGCATAGCATTGAGTGACTAACATTTCTTACTTTCTCCTGGAATCTCGCTAGAATTATTCTATCTGATACTGGGTGCTATTTCAGTAAGTTCTTATAAACTTGCTTTGTTAATAAAATGCCAATTCCACTTCTATAAATATTGTCAGCGGACACTCCTGAGTATAGAAGAGTAAATCCATTGTGTGTGGTAAATGTACCAAATTCTTTCCATCTTATTTCTCTTAAACCCAGAATATCAAGTTTATATCTTTTCATTTTCCTGGCTACTTGTTTTAGCTTTCCGGGTTCCCTCATAGCTCTTACATTCCAAAATCCTATTTTCGTTTGCCTTTTCATGCCAAAGGTCGTCCTCAATTTTGCCCGGCTTTTTGCTTTCATTTCAGTTTCTTTAATCAATTGATGTATTTAAGAGACAGTGAGTGATTGGCCCTCTGGTCTCCGATTACCCTTGTGGGTCTGCTACTCAGGACAAGGGGCACCTGCCCTTCTCGCGTCGGTTTCTTGCGAGATTATCGCCTAGGCATTTCCTCCTGACGTCATTTCAGTTGATTTAGTTATCCCGCCAATACTCGGTCGCCATTGCCTCGTTTGTGATAACAGGGCCTACCGCGGGAAGGTGAGATTGGCATTTGAATGAGTCAAAACTAACTTGACAAAGAAAAAAATATTTATACAATTTCACAAACAAATAAACCCACTTAAATAAAATAATCTATAAAATTGATCAAAGAAATTATTTATGCCTCGACTCCCGAAGTCCATACACAATATGCACTCATCCAAAAGTGGTCTGGTGGATGGTATGTCTGAGCCCAAGGAGTCGAGGTGGGCGGGGTAGTGGAAGTCTGCGGTAAAAGCAGGAGGTTGCGGGTTCGTGTACTAGTATGTCGAAATTTTCACTTGACCGAAGGCGTTGCAAACATCCCTCCCCCAGTAGTTACTCGGAAGTTGTGAGTTTGAAATCTGAATCAAGTTTGATTTGCAAACTACTTACTGTAAATTCTTCTGTGAGCGTATCATAAAACGTTCATGCACTAAATAATTTCTTTAACCAATTTTGTAGATGCTTTATTTAAATTGGTTTCTTTGTTTGTGAAATTGTACAAATATTATTTTCTTTTTCTATTTAGCTTTGTGTATTATAGATAAGGGTTTAAAAAGTGTGTGAGAAAGAACGTGCATTGGTTTTGTACACGGGTTTTAATATCGAGTTAGGGTATATAAGAGGGATAAAGTTGTAAATTATTTCTAAAATTTTGGAATATGATTTGAAAGTGAGTGGGAGCTGGGGTAATTTTTTTTCGGTTGGTGGGAGTCTGCGCAGTGGCGGATCTATACAGTAATTAAGGGGTGGGGGCTAACCGGGGTGGGATCGTGACCACATCAGAATTTTATAAAGATACAAATCAAATAATTCATGAAATATATATTAAATGTAGACATAATGAACAAACAACAAATATATGAAAGATATAAAATAATATCCCAATCAAAAGTTTTGTTCGGGATATATTATGTAAAACAATTGTCTAGAAGAGGTCTACTTCTTAATGCCAGTACCAATAAATAAAGACAACTATTGAGATAACAAACAGCTTACAACGTACACCGACTACACAACGTATAGCAGGAGACTACACAACGTATGGCATCCCCTAAATGAATAGATACTGCTTGCTGAATATAGATAGTACGAATTTAGTCGGCGAAAAATCTTATTACACTTTTACAAAGTACGCCTTTTAACAATTCAACGTATTTCCCACATAAAGCGATACATAAATGGTCGTGGGCATCCCCTGACGGAAAGACACACAACCCGATATATCATGCACTGATTGATAAAAGGAGGACAAGGAATAACTAATATAAGATCGTACCAAAGAATAACTATTACCAAAGAGCTACGTCGGTATTATAGCAGGATCCGACCACTATCTTGTTAGAATAACCTACAAAAGCAGCATTTCAAGAGCAGGAAGGGGTACGGATGTGAAGCTTCCTAAATGAAACAGTAGATATCGTGCCTCCAGGTTGAATATTCCGATAAATATTTTCAAAGTTTGGAAGTTAATTTTCTAGAGGAAGTAAATATCTGCTCTAGTCAACCACATGAGACGTTGTACTATGTTCTTACTCGTGGACAGAGGAAAAAGAGTTTAAAAACTATAATAATAATAATAAAATAATAATAATTTTTTTGTTAAAAAGCACTTGCAAATTGTGTATGAAGTGGAGGATAACAAAATAATTCTTTCTCCGGAAGCAAGCAAGCAACATTCCAATGAACTCCTATCAAGGGAAGGACTCTAACTACTTTGACGTTGACCCCGATAAAAAAAAACTATCAAGGGAGGCATAAGCGAATTTAACATTTCAGCACATTCCTAAGATAAGAATAAAAATACTTTTTTAGGTGTTATAATATAAACAAAATAGCAACAATATGTATTTAATAAAAAAAACGTTGCATACTTTTGTTGAGTGAATAAGTTCTGGGAGACGAATAGGAAGACAAAAAAAATCATAACCCTAAAACTAAATTCGTTGTAGCTGATGACAAAATTTCTTTGAAGAAAAAGGAGCAATCTCACCTTCTCCAGTTAGTGAAAAAGAAAGTAACGTTATAACGCTTCCTGGTAAAGTAAACGTTCGTAGAATATGTTGCTGTTAACCCTCTTTGTTCGTACATTGTTTTGGTTTGATTTTTATGTATATGACGTTCTCTATGATTGCAATGAGTCTCAATACATCCGGTCAAACAACAAATAAAATACGTAAAACTGAAATAAAATGATTCATTTTTGATTTCTAGGTTTTGATAATCAATTAAATTTTGATAATCAATGTTTTACAGTATTTTTTATTAAGATACTCGAGTAAAATGGGGATACTGAGCAAATACAAACATCAAATCGTAATAATTGTATCACGGTATTATAGGCGTTAAAATACAATTCGAAGTTTATATAAATACATTTATGACTGCCCATAGTCACTCGTTTGATATTTACTTTATGAGATATTTCGCTGTTTACTATTTCCCCGTTCTCAGGGGTAGTATAAAAAACGAGGTAGTTGTGAACAGACGAATTTATGGGGGAAATTTCATACTTTAAATCTTCGTTACAAGAAATTTATAAGGAGAGTGACCCGTCATATTGGTATGCTTAGAAGTATGCTTTTTTACGAATTAAGTCATTGAAATCGGAGTGTGAAAGAGAAACATTCAAACTTGTTTACAATTACTCCGCCTAACTCTATCTGAATTAATGGTTATCTCAATATTTACTGCTCAGACATATTTTTAATAGTTCTTATAACAATGTGTGTTATCTAATAAGAAAAGTAAATAGAAGAAACAAGAAACGTATGCACAAGAAAGAAGTATCCATAATGTCAGAAACTATCGATTAATTTCTCTTTTGTCTACTTTCTCAAAAAATCAGGAAACACTATTCTATTAGCGCCGTGTAAATTTTCGTTTCATAATAATACTCTTTTTGAATGTTCAACTTGGTTTTAGAAAATCCTTTTCCACTTACTTCATTATTTTTATTTCTTGAATGATCTTGCTCACGGAGGTATTCGTCAACGAATCTTTCTCTATCTATTTCGTCAAAAAAAGAAATTTCTAATATGCGTTATTACAGTATTTTGTTCATTTTATTTACGATGCACTATTACCCTGTACCCACGTTCTTGGCAATTCCCAGGGTTTTATTTCTCGTTGTTTATTCCTCCTCCTTTCGATCCCTATATCGCCGTCCTCGTTCTCATGCTTTCCTTTCAAATCCTCTTTCAGGACGCACGTCGCAAACTCATGCTTTCTGTTACAAATTCGTCAAAGTCGTAGTAATTACTTTCGTTTTNAAACTGTCTCTTATACACATCTAGATGTGTATAAGAGACAGATATATATATATATTTTTTCCAGTTCTTGATTCAAAATACGCCTTTCTTCTTATTCTTCTCCCTCACTCTTCCCCGTTTATTATGCAGTCTTTCATAATGTTCCATACTGTTATTAACTTTAAACTTCATAGTAAAAAAGGCAGTAACGAACTGCTTATGATCACATGAAAGACAATAAACTAATTTAATCTACGGAAGCAAGTCTTCTCCCTTGCCACACAGACATTGGTCGGTCCTTAATATTTTTCTTCCATTCAAGATACTTATTCATATCTCCATGCCTCGTCAAAATCTCTAGTATGCTTCCATTTGGTGCGATACATCTCCTATTCTTATTCACGAACTCTATTCGTTTAATAAAGTTCCTTAGATCCTTTCCTTCTGTTGCATTCTCTCATCGGATCTGCCAACATTCCACTAATTCTAGTTATGAGATTCTTCCACCGCTCAGTTGTCTGTCCAATCCATCCCCTTCTATCTCCGTCCCACTCCTTACGTGGTATCTTAATGCCATTTTATCTATTTCCAAATGAATAGGGAGGATTCCTAGAACAACCTGAAGAGCTTTTGTGGATACACTTCTATAGCACTTACAACAATGAAGTGTGCTAAGCTTTGCGCTGCACTCAGCTTGCATTCATTATTCCGTAACTTAGATCTTCCTTGCCACACACTTGCACAATGTCATCATAGAAACCAGTGCCCCCTTACGGATGTTAATTATATCCTTACTCTCCATGTTATATTTTCCTAGACCTCTTGTGAGACCGTAATATAATCTTCTCACCTTCTCTCTTAAATGCTCTATGTGCCACGTGAAAGTTAATTTTTCATCTAATAGAACTCCCAGACACTTGACTGTTTCTACTATTTTCAACTGCCAACCTCATGTCTTACTTATGGTGTTTCGTCGACTTTACCCTGCATATTTCATTCCGAAAACAACCCGTTTTGTTTTCTCCTCTGAAATTTGTAGTTTTTGTCTCCCACTGAGCTCAATAAATTTCTCTAGTCGTTTCGTACATTCTATCTCTAACCATTTTCCTTTCACTAGCAAAGCTACTTCATCCACTAATGTAAGTAAACATTCTTTCTCATTATTCATTTCCATAATTATCTCATTTAGTGACAATAATTATGTTATTTGGAGACACCTCGCTCCATTTCCTTTTTGAATATTTCTGAATCTAAGACTAAATATTTCTTCAAAATAAAATGTTATTAATATTTGCAAGTTTCGTGTCACGCCTATTCTTTCCAACTGATGTAACAATGTTCCACGCTAAACTATCGAAGGCTCTTTTGTAGTCAATCAAAACTGCGATTATATAACGTTTCTTCCAATCTCTACCAAGTTGTTTACTGCATTCTCTGGGCCTTTCCCTTTGTTGAAGCCATCCTGCCGATCGCTCATTCCCCCCTCAATTCTGCTGTTACTCTCTCGCCTATTATCTTGTCGAATACCTTTCCTATCACAGATACCGAACATATCGACCTATAAGATTATGGTTTGTGCAGTCTCTATTGTCTCCTTTTAGGAAGAACACCACCGTTACTTTTCATGTTCAGTGAAATAGCCATATTTCAAGCACTTATTACATAAATTCACCATTTCATTTATATATATATATATATATATANTATATAACCTTGACTTTTATTTACGTGAAAATTGTCAATCAGTTCTTCTAATTCACTATTTGTTTTCAACTCTCTCTCTTCATCTAAAGAGTCTTAGCATCTTTCTGCCATTTCTGGGTCAGTTGTTGCACCCAATATAGTCTCAATCAGTACTTCCACTTTTTCTCACCGTCCGGTAGTTAACTCACCTCCTGTACGTACAGGTGTCCCAGAAATGTTCATTTGAAATATTTATTGGACATAATGAGTACAAATAGTGTACAACATGAATACAGCTCTAATGTTACAACAGGTGCTCGAAGTTTGCACCATCAGACACCACGCATGCCTGACACCGACGGAGCATTGACTGTCGGACACACTGAATGCACAAGGAGTTTCTTTCATTGTAACAGCTGCGCAGATGGTTCTTGCGGCGAGATCCATTTCAGATTCCACAGGATTGCGATACATGAGAGATTTCATGGTTCTCTACAGAAATAAATAAGTTTCGATAAATAAAGGTTCAATAAATCCGGTGAGCGTGGGGACCAGGGAACCGGTCCAGCACGCCCAATCCATCGATGCGGGAATGACCTATTCAAATGTCTACGAACAGCCAGTCCAATGGGTTGCTTTGTAATTCTCAATCCTTATGACGTGCCCCACCTCCCCTAGAGGTTTGTCGCAAAATGTCTGGGACATCCTGTGTATTATTCAAGATAATCCTCTTTTTCAGTTTTTCACGTCCTAAAATATATGGTAGCAACGAAATATTAGTTCGTATACTATCTTCTGAAAAGCTGTCCCAACTTTATCTTTTCTTTTCTCTAGACTCCTCTTTGAATTTCTTCTTCGCTTGTTGGTACTCTGCATCTCCTCTCTCCCCACCGTCCATTCTTCCATCTTTGATACTTCCGTCGTAATCTATTCTTTTTCTTTTTCAGAACATGTTACTCCATGTCCCACCATTTCTGTCTTCCCTGCAATAAATAAGTTTGTAACTGTTGTCCATCGGCGTCCAAGTCCACTCTTTTTCTGCGTCCAAGATACACACTTTCATCTCCTTGTATATGTGGACTATAGGTCGTCCATACTTTACAATTTGATTTGTCATGCTGCCACAGTGTTTACGGAAAGTTCCAACGTCGCACTTCTGGCTGCATCGGTAGACTGACTCGCATTTCACTTATAGGTTCCTCCCTCATTCGCTTCTTTTGCCACTAGTTCTGTAAGATTCCCGTTTCCTCTTTGACATTACAATTTAATTTGAATGGAAAATTTATATGTAAAAAGACTTCAATCACACATTTTCATACTATTTGATATAATTAAACATGTAAGAAATGCATATGAATTTTAATTTATGATGATTTCGAGGACTTTCTTCATCAAATGTGTAGCTTTTAAACATGTAATTCACTATTACATTTATTATAATACGAATAACTTCGTAACTATTATATTTATTATTATCTTATAAGTATATTTATTCACTGTGATATATGCGTATATTTAAAAATTATGTGACTCTTATTTGGTTTCAAATTTTACATTTTCACTATGCCAATGCACTGGCTTATTAGAAACCACACAACATTAAAATGAAATGTTATATTAATTACATTTTTATTGCGCATATTATTTAAATAGTAATTCTAATAGAATAACATAGAATAAGGTTCGAATAGAATATCATTGAATACGATCGAAGGAGAAGAAAATTGTACTATTAACTAAAACAAAATTTTCTTTTAGTTACTAAGCTGTTGCTACTCCTGTGAAATATAGTTTTTACATAGAAATAATAAAAAATGCTTGTTAGGACTTTTACAAAAATTTATACAAAATTCACATTTTAAACAAAAATACATTCACATTTGAAAAAAGAATTTTTGTAGAAAATACCGTATTTGTGATTTATGGCCCGGGAGATAAGGAGTGAGGATCAGCAGGATGCCCGATATGGAGGTGAGACAAGCTTATTAAAAACTTCTTCTTCTTCTTCTTAGGCACTACAACGTTCCTTTGTGGAATATTTTGGCCTGCTCCACCTCCGTCTTCCATCTTTTCCTATCTTGTACTGTTTTCGTCCAGGACTTGACGTTCATCTCCCTGATGTCCTTCAGTAAGTCATCTTTCCATCTGTTCCTCGGTCTTGCTTTCTTTCTGCATGTTAATGGGTTCCAGTTGTAAATCCTCTTCACCGCTCTATTATCATCCATTGGGCATACATGTCCAAACCAGGCCAATCTTAATGCTTTGATATGGTTTATGATGTTTTGGTGTTTGATATTTTTATAAATTTCTGCATTGTTCCTTATTCTCCATGAACTATCTTCTATTTTGATAGGACTATATATTCTTCTCATTATTCTTCTTTCAAATATCATGAGCTTTTGGATTTCTTTAGTTTCTAGTGTCCAGGTCTCAGCTGCGTAGGTTACTACCGGTCTTATTATGGTGTGATATATTTTGAGTTTGGCACATTTAGACAATAATTTACATCTAAATAAGTCTTTATGCGCAAAATACGCTCTATTTCCAGATGCAATTCTCTTTTATTTCCTCTTCTAAAAAATTGGTTTCGTGTATTACAGATCCAAGATATCTGTATTCAGCAACTTCTTTATAGGCGATTCCATCTACTACTAACTCAGAGAGGTTTGTTTTTCCTAACTTGCATCTCATGTATTTGGTTTTTTGTGCGCAGATCTTGATTCTAGTTCATGGAATAATATTTCCATTGCATTTTCAGTTCTTGTTGTCAGCAAGATGTCATCTGCATATGCGATACACTGTTTTAACGTGTTAGTTAGTTAGCTTATTAAAAAGCCGAGGTCAAAATTACAGAGAACGGACAACAGCTCATCAACAGTTAACTTATCCTTACCGACAGCGGTGGTCTAGTGGTAGCGTCTTCTGTTCCTCGATCCAGCTGAATGGCTTCCTCCGTGTGCTGCCAGCGACGTCTGCAGTCTCTGTACCTTCGGATGCTGTCAACCTCTCGTCGGCTGACGTTGTCGCAACAAAGTGGCTTTCTTCCGGTCTAAGGACACGGATGAAACATCGAGCTTCCACCAAGAGGAGGCGGCCTGACTGCCCCATGTCTTCAATGGTAATGGCCGCACCATCCGCAGCAGTTCCTGTGATACCTTATGACGCCCTGCCAGCCACCTCTCCATATATACCTGGCGATATGGGTGGTAATGGTGAGCAGCAACCTTTAACATCTAGAGTGACGCGACCCAGTTTCCTGGACCTACCAGGTAAGTCCGGTGGTGCGCCATCTACAATACCTCTAGGTCCATCATGCGTGACTCGCATTGTTCCGGCGGTCAGGTCGTCCGAGAACCCCTCGATGGAAATCGAGGAGGGGTATACGCCAGCAAAAAGGATTTTCCGGCCCAAGCTATCGCAGGACCAGCGGCTTGTGGCCTTTTCCAACAGGTTTGCTCCACTGAGTAAGCCTACCACTACCCAGGCGGTCAGGGAGGTTACCTCTTTGGACGCGAATGACTCAACCATTACTGAGAAAGACTATTTAGTTAATTCGGGTTCAACAGATAGGCAGGTAAAATCAATAGGGAGTGATTTATCCCTCCCCAACTCCTCTCCCTCCCACACCACCACCCCTCCAACCACTACAGGTAGAGCCATTCAAGGTAATGGACGAAAAGGTGGTGACATCTACATTGAAAATGTACTCGACACCAGGGAGTTGCTGTGCGTTCTGGAGTCCTCCTCGAAATCTCGGTTGATGGGGAGAAACACCCGTCAACACTTTATCGTCCATGTTTCGGACTTCTCCGACCACCATGCGGTGGTCAGCAAGTTGAGGGTCCTCCAGAACGAGGACCCGAATACCTCATTTTACTTCCATCGAGTCACGGAAGAACGTCGTCACCGACTAGTGATTCGAGGCCTTCAAGCGATTGAAGACCTCGAGTCGCTACGCTCAGACATCGAGAGCCAGGGGGTGAAGGTTTTTCACCTCAGCGAGCTCCAGAAGAAGAACGGCGAGGGGCGGATCCCCCTCGGGTTGTACGTGGTGATTGCACATTCTTCCGTGCAAATCTTAAAATCGAATATACGTTACTTGGGCAATGTCCGCGTGACATTTGAAGAATGCCACCGACGTGAGTGGATTGCCCACTGTACGAGGTGTCAGGCATGGGAACCACAGCGGGCGCGAAATGGTCTGCCCACTGTGTGCGGGTCCGCATGGCCTGACTCAGTGCTCCCCGAGGTCAACTAAGCTAACCTGAAACAACTGTGCAGGCGACCATTGTGCCTCCTGGTCGGGATGCCCGGCATTCTTAGAGATGAAAAGGAGACGGGCTGAGCAAGTCGCTCGAGCACGTGAGAACAGGGACGTTGCTATGGCAACGCGTAGAGCGCATGCCACCGTGCACCCTACGGTTGCATCTACCTCTGCTCCGCGGCCAATAACGGCATCCTTTGCTGACATTGTGCAAGGGAAACCACTCTTGCCAACCCCCCAGAATCTCTGTCTTCCTCTTCAGCACGGACCACCGCATCTCTCTTCAGCGACTTTAATCCGTCTGACTTTCAGACAATTTCTCAATTACTCGATCTCTTCAAAAGTTTTGACCTGCGCGCAATTTTAGACGCGGTAAAACAGGTCCTTCCCATTCTTTCCGCCCCCGGCCCATTCCTCCCCAAGGCTGCCTTACAAGTTCTGTCCCAACTCTTTTAAATGGCCCCCCAATCAATAACCTCCTTTGCGTCCTGGAATTGCCAAGGCATCACAATTTCCAAGACCACTGAAATCTGGCAATTTCTTTCCGATTTTTCGATCCATGCTCTTCTTCTTCAGGAGACATGGCTCACTCCGTCACTTCCTTTTTCTCGTCCGGGCTATCACATTTACCGTGATGATAGACCCCTCACCCATCCAAATCGTCAACGCTGCGGCGGTACCGCCATCGCTATTTGGAAATCTATCCCACACACTCGTCTTCCAACTCCTCATCTAACCTCTCTTGAAGCCACGGTCTTGGAATTTGGCACTCCAAGGGGCCCAATCATTCTGGTGTCTGCATATCGGAGGCCTCACCAATCTCTCGACAGTGCGGACTCTGACTCTCTCCGAGGCCTAGGTGACTGCATCGTTATCGCTGGTGATCTCAACTGCAAGCACACCGACTGGTGCTGCAACGTCAGTAACAACGGCGGTAAGGTTCTGGCACTCTATCTTGCTCCACACCCCAATCTCATCCTCTCCCCTCCCTCTGGACCTACCCACTTAATCAGAAACGTCCCCCACGACATCCTAGACATTGTACTTCACTCCTCGACCATCCAAATCACCACTCCTCACCCCCGTTTCGAACTGACATCGGACCATCTTCCAATCGTTTTCTCCTCCTACCTTGGTCCCTTCCTTCACGACTTTAAACCTGCTCCAGACATCAAGACGGACTGGAGAGGGTTCACCTCCCGGCTTAGCCGGAAGGTAGATTCCCATCTACCTCTCTATTCTCCGGACGACATTGACTGGGCCATTTCACACGCCACAAACCATATACTGACTAGTTTTCGACAATGCAGCACCTTCACTTCAAAAACTTCTCCGCACCCTGACACTCCCTCAGACATTCTTGCTCTGGTGCGGGAACGTCGTCGTGTACAGCGGCGATTCTACCGCACCAGAGATCCTTCTGACAAGGCCCACTTCCTCCACACACGACGGATACTTCAAGACCGACTTCGAGACTTCCATGCCCAACAATGGCAAGACTATCTTGCCCGGGCTAACGTTTCTTCCTCTGGTGACGTGTGGAAGATCCAGAAGACCCTCCGCAACCCCTCCACTGCCATCATCCGTCTCCTTATTCCTGGTACGCCAAATCCCACCTACGACCCCGCCAGGAAAGTTGAGATCTTCGGTGATATCCTGGAATCCCGTTTCTCTCCTCCTATAATTGCACCCCACCTCTCTTCCCTGACCACTCTTCTACCCCAGTTGTCTCCTATCACCCCCGACAATGAGTTGACCTTGGGTGTCTGGGAAGTGAAGGACGCACTGAAGAGAATTAACGTTAAGAAGGTGGGTGGCTCCGACAAGCACCGTGGTGTCTATCTTCGCCATCTTCCTCACAATGCTATCCTTCTTCTTACCAATATCTTCAACTCGTGTCTCTCGCTAGGGTACTTTCCTCTTCCATGGAAACATGCCACCTTAATTCTTATCCCTAAACCAGGGAAAAACTTCGGGACCCTAACAACTATCGTCCCATCAGCCTTCTATCTCTTCTTGGTAAACTCTTCGAGCGCCTCGTCCTCACCAAACTCACCCCTGTCCTTGAATCCACTCAAGCTATACGTCCTACCCAATTCGGATTCCGGCGCAATAAGTCTGCAGCTCTGCAGACGTTGCGTCTGGCTCACGAATTAGCCCCAATCCTTTCTTGGCGAGTTGCAATTCCAGCTATATTCTTTGACTTCTCTTTCGCCTTTGACACTGTCCATCACGACTTACTCCTTCACAAAACCAACTCCCTAGTCCCTCCCATTTTCCATCACCTTTTGCGCAGCTACTTATCCGGGTGAACTTTTCAGGTTCGTTACAATCGTTCCCTCTCCACCGTCCTGCGCTGCGCTGGGGTTCCCCAAGGTAGTGTCTGGCCACCCACTCTTTTCTATCTGTTTCTTCATAACCTTCCTGACATTCCTCGGCATGTTTCCGAATTCCTTTACGCGGACGACATCGCGTATGCGGCGCGCGCGCTCACACTTCCACTGGCTATCTCTAATCTTCAATCTGCTTCTTCCCGCCTGGAAACGTGGAGCACCTCCAATGGGCTCACCTTGAACCCCTCCAAGTGCCAAGCAATTATCTTCACTTTCGGCCGCCCTTCCAGTCAACCTTTTCAAAACCTGCCGTCGCTCAAGGTCAAGGACACCACTGTGGACTGGTCCACAAGTGTCAAGTACCTTGGGATTACGATGGACAGGAAACTTTGCTGGCTACCACATCAAAAACTGTCTCTTCCAAAATGAACAGCGCGCTCGCTCGTCTTTCCCCCATCTTCAGAAATCGCAGGATCCGGCTCCAGGTGAAATTACGCATCTATAATGCGTGTGTTCGCAGTCTTGCACTCTACGCCTGTGAAACCTGGGCCACCACTTCTCGGCCAAACCATCATCGTCTTCACGTCATCGAGAACCGGTTCCTGCGGATGGCTGTACGACCGCCGTTGGGCACTCGCAATTCTCATCTCAGAGATATTTCAAAACTTGAACCTATCACAAAAATTATCTTCCATCAAGCTCAGAAAAACCTCCGTAAGGCATTCCACGACACCTCCCCTGACAACTATTTTAAAAAGTACTACCGCCATCTCAACCGCAGAGTTAATCCTGCGGCTGTACGTAGATACCCTTCTGACATTCTTGAACTGTCCTATCACACTTTTTACCCTTAGCTTGTTTTCTCCTTCTTCCTCTTCTTCTCAATTCTTAACAATCATCTAAACCATTCAAACTCCCATCCCTCTTTCCTCTTACTCCAATACCTTCTTAAACCTAATGAGTGCCTAAGTCGCCGGTTTCCGGCGGACATGGCACTTTAAATTATGTTACAGGAAGCATTGTGATCCAATCACCCGTGAGACCATCAACGATGAGCGCCAGAATGGCGCAGGCGTGGATCTATTCTTCAACAATCAAAACCTACGCCTCGTATATCTTGCAGTCAACACACATTAACTGTATATTCCTGAAATTGAGTATACAGCTCTATTTTGTGGATATTTGTTCTTATTGCTTGTTGTCCATGCTTCAACCAAATAATATACTCCTTTTTGTATCGTACGAACGACAAATCCATAGGATGTGTTCAACATCCTCATCCTCTTGATCACAAAAAAACTAAGTTTTGTCTCAGCTTTCCCTATTTTCGGTCCCCACTTTGGGCCATTATCAGGAGTTCCGTAATAATGGCTCATAGTAGGGGCCGAAACTTTGTAAACAGTATATGACTGACATTAAATTGAGTCTGTTAAAATAAGGTCGTACATTTAATTTAATCTAAATGATTGGTGTTACGGAATTGTTTTTGTCCAGTTTATTACTGCGTTAATTTGTGAATAGAAGTTTGTGCTTTAGAGTCTTGTTCACAACAAAACGAATTTATAATTTGAACCTCTGTTGGAGGTACGTGACTAGGTGCGAGTGTTCAACACATCTAAAGAATGTCAATGTTGAGTATTCATTTTTTGGTATATTTTTCAATTTGTGTATTTCTCATTTTTTAAAATTATATTTTTGTCTGTGTAATATATTGTTTCATTTCCGTGGACGGTGCATTCCTTTTCTATATTAATCGCTGCCCGATTCAATATCGTTAAAAATTCTTAATATTCTCTCTGGCGTCCAACAATACAAGCACGAAGTGCAACTAAGACAGTAACCAGGAAATTACAGTTACAATACAATTTTTTATTTGTTTCTTCCTCTGTAAGATTTATCTATGTGTATTTATGTGGTATTTTTATTTTAAAGGGAAATTATAAATTTTTGTTACGTGTCATTATATGTGTATCATACTGCAAATAACTGACAACCACAGATATGGTTATAAGGTTAATGTTATTGATCAACAAGACAGCAGAGCACTACAAAGAAAAGTATATTTTTAAACAGTTACTCAAACACACGTCATGCTTCGTCACCGTTACATCACGGCGTCAACTGTCTGGCCACTGTGTCCCTTTGTACGCAAAGTGAATACACTGGCTGTCTCGCTATCTATCTAAAAGATCTATTTGGGAACTACTACATTACACTTGTTCTTTACATACTTCAATACTCTTCCTTCTTAATCGTAGTTGAATTTTAATAATGCGACATGAAATAAAGATAGAGACCATTAAAAGAAACTGACAATCCTTGTTCATTGTCCTTCTTTCTCGTTTTACAAAAGTCCCATCTTCAGGCTTAATACATTCAGAAGTGTTTTTGGCAACAGCTTAGTCATGATGTTTGCGACTTGATGTTCCGTAGAGATTTTTTGAACTCCAAGTTTTCCTTCTATCACTTTCTCTCGGATGAAAAATGTTTCAAGGAAATATGTTTCGTTCTGCGGTGAAATTCTGGATTGAGAACGAGTCTTACAGCTGCTAATTTGTCAACATGAATGATTGGAACATTTTTGGTTTGTGTGGTTCCTCTGAATAGGTGCCTTTCTCTGAACAGCTTATCCAAATTGCCTCTTTTGCTCCTTCGCTTGCTGCGATGATCTCTACTTGTTGTTGAAGTCGCCACAACTGCTTGTCGTTGGCTCATTCCGAAAGTTGTTGCTCCTTAATATCTCATTATGACTCCATAAGTTGAGCGACCTATTGTTGTGCATCCTTCAAACTCTGCATCGCTGGAGACATCCAAAAGACCCCTTTCCACATTCCTCCGATATACTATTCCCAGGTCCAAGGTCCCTGCTATGTACCTGAAAACTCTTTTGACTCTCATGACATTCCCTCGCGTAGGATTTTGGAGTGTTATCGAGATGAATCCACGCTGTACGCCACGTCTGACTTGTGCCAGGCATAAGATACACGAGGGCTCCAACTGTCTGTCTGTAAGGAAAATCTGGTGTCTCATCATATTTCCCTGGTGTGGAATTTTGTACTCTTGAGGATTGGAGTTGAAACAGGATTACATTTTGAAAAAATGAATCATTCTAAAATTTTCTTTCCATATGCCTCCTGACTCATTTTAATAAACTTACCTCCTTGAATTTCGAGACCTAAAAATAATTTTCATTCTTAGCAATAATTTTGAATTCCGATTCAACTCTCCAATGAAAGCTTCCATCTCGTGTGGATTTGTTGCTGCCATCTGACCATCATACACGTAGATCACAATTATGAGCTTTTGACCATTCCTCTCTAGACATTGTCGGCATGGATCAGCGTCGCTGGCCTTGAACCCATGTTGTTGAAGGAATGCTTCAAGTCGTTTGTTCCAACATCTATGTGCCTGTTTAAGAGCGTAAAGGCTTCTCCTGAGTTGGCAGACCTTGCTTGTTTCGTCTGCATATCCTTGTGGTTGCTTCATATAGACTACTTCCTCAAGTTCTCCGTACAAAAAGACCGTTGACACGTCGAATTGTCATGTGCATTTTCTCACTAGCTGCAAAACTGAGTATTGAACGAATCGTCCCCATCCTTGCTACTGAACTAAAAGTTTCACTTTAATCAATACCGTGGCGCTAACTGAATACCTTGACGACCAGCCTCCCCTTGTACAGCCTTATCGATGCTGCCATCAGGATTCTTTTTCACGAAATTGGTTTTGCACCCTGCGGAAGATAAGTATAAAACCAGGTTTTCATTTGTCTCATTTTTATTGTCGTGACTTCCTTGCAGTATGCTTCCTTCCAGTATGCACTATGTTTACATTTGATATGTTCTTCATAAGTATCAGGTACTTCAAAGTCGGCAATAAAAGCTCCACTAGCCATTATGTAATCTTCAAAATGCTTTGGCTTCCTCTGATCAGTTCTATTTCTTAATTGTCTAGACTGTTCATTATCATTTAGATCGGTATTCTCACGTTTTTCTTCAAATGAGGTTCTTTCAGATTCATCATCAGAATTATATCCTTCTCTAGAATCTTCCTTTTTATTAATTATCTTCAAACTTTCCCTGATCCTTCGACCCGCTAATAATCCTGTTTTGATCTTGAACAGCATATTATATTTTTCCAACACAGCTTTTGATTTTCTCATTAAATGTGACATGACGTGAGCAAATTATAGAATTCTTTTCTCGAATCCAAATATGATATCATTCATCTCCATCATACCCGATTAAATACGCCTTTGTAGCTTTATTGTCCATTTTCCTTCTTCTATGCTTAGGAATATGGGCATAACATGATCCAGTTATACACATGTGGTTGATTCGTGGATTTTTACATATCCATACAGATTGACATCTTTTGATGATTTTCCAGTACTATTGAGTATATACACTGAAGTATTAACAATTTCAGCCGGTAATGCTGGAGGAAAAACAAGTTCACCATTTGAACGTTTTAGAGTTCTTGTCATTTTCACTATTGTACGATTCCTTCGTTCGCTCCCTCCATTTTGCTCTGGGGTATACAATGCATCAATACTTGTATTACACCATTCTTCAGTAAATGATAATAATAATAATAATAATAAATTTATTGTCAAAAAACAATACAAACTGCGTATGACCACGTGGAGGGAAAAAAAAACTAATTTACTCTCCGGAAGCAAGCAAGGGACCATCCCATCAATTCCAATCAAGGGCCCTAAGGCAGAGGCGGATTCAAAAATTTCAGCAAAAGTTCCTAGATAAGATAAAAAGTTAGCTGCGAGTAATAATACATATATTATGTCAATATGTTTGTAATTTAACGCAAATATGTTTGTAAA
>NNCF01128672.1:326996-343357 GCA_002313205.1 Laupala kohalensis | reverse complement strand
CTCATTCGTTACTCACAGACAGATTCATTTGTTACGCTACGATAGCTCAGTTTTCGTCGCTTCGATAGCTCATTCGTTACTCACAGTTTCACCTAGATTTTTTCTTTTGTCGCTCAGTTGTTACGCGACGATAGCTCACAAGCTCATGCACATAGATTTTATTGTTCGCTCAGTTGTTACGCGACGATAGCTCACAAGCTCAGATAGATTTCTCATTTTCGTTGCTCAGAGAGATAGCTCATTACTGCTCAGAGTTTTTTTTTGAAGCTTACGTTTCGTCAGATGTTTATTTGGCGTTCGAGACTTAATTGTTGATATTGAGAAGATACTACCACACATAAACTATTTCGAGTGGTTATTCGAACGGGCCGTGCAAATACTGACGCTGTGTTCGGGGGAGCCGATTACACAGAAGACGAATACGGCGACTTTTGGGGTCGTCGCTCGACGCCGGTCGCAGGTGCCTGAGAATTGGAGCCATGCTGATTGCTGCGAGGGCGCTACTTTATGACCTGTAGTCGTCTGTCATCTTGAGAGGTATGGTGCGATGGGTGGTGAATGTTAAGCCAACATCGTATTGCGCTTGTGCGTCACCGAGTAATTAGCATCAGTGATAAAAAGAGCACGAACTCTGGACCAAATCAGTGCCAAGACTGAACTCATTGGTTAATAGAATGATGCCTGTAAATTCAGTGAACTGTAATGATTAAGAAAAAGTCTAGTTAAATTGTTAATTAAATAGGATTAAAGTCAGTGTAAGACCTTTGTGATTGGTATGAGAAAAGTATATGAAATTGCTAAGTAGTAAATGTTATGATTAAAGCCAGTGTAATCTCGTGTGTCCTTTTGGCGGGAACAACGTCACTTTGGCGTTAGTGTAATGGGAATGTTTGATTTCTATTTGTGTTTTGTCTTTTGGGGGGTGATTTGTTTGTGGGAGGAATGTGTAATTTAGTGTGTCTTTTTGGTGGGAATGACGTCACTTTGGCGTTAGTGTAATGTGAATGTTTGGTTTCCATTTGTGTTTTGTCTTTTGGGGGTGATTCGTTTGTGGGAGGAATGTCTCCAGGTATTAAAATAGCGTTATTAATGGATTTATTTGCCTTGCGTTTTCCTTAATTGGAACCTTTGCATAGTCCTTTTTCCTTCTGATATAAATCGAACCCTTCTTAGTATTGTGGACCCCTGAGAAGAGCATTCACTTATAACCATTCAAAATTATTTTATGAGTATTAATTATTAACATTTAAACCCCGTTCTGCCACAATATACCTTCTGACAAAGAGCTATTGAAAATATGAGTGAGCGGACTTAATATAACAAGGAAGGAATATTTTACTATAAAGTCAGGAAAGTCGTCTACCCCTGCTAAAAAAATTATTTTTTAATGAATTGATGTTATTAATAATTTCACTAGATGTAGTTTCTGAAGTGAACATAGAATGCGCACGCGTGTGGATGTTTTCGGTGGACATTGATTTCTAGTTATAGATTACGGTATTTTAAATGATTAAATAATTAAAACCAAATTTAATTGTAGTTCAGGAGTAAAACCTTAGTTTATTTACCTATGTTTCGAAGTAATTATTCTCTTTAATACCTCAATTCTGCACCATAAAAGGCACTATAATAAAATGAGGAACACATTTTTCATTGAATGTCACAAGATCTTGAAGTTATATTCTAGGAATTTTCAGTAATAAACAAATATTACGAAACGCGACGCTAACGTCGGTACTAAACACGTCAATCTGTCAGTGTGACACAAAAATGGTGTTGTGCTTAAGGTACGTTTACACTTATATACATGTTTGAGCGATTTGTATGAGATAAATGTACACTAATACCAGGATAACCAGAGAAAAACTAGGGCCAGAATGGGGTTACGCAGATAATGTACACAACCGTGCCAAGGTTGCGTAGTTAGAAATACTAATAAAAAACTACATACACGAAAAAAGGAATTTAATCAGTATCTAGAGTAATATAACAATAACGTGATAATGTATAAGAGATATTAACACCATTTACATCATCCGAAGTCATGTGGAAAACAATATTTGTTAAGAAATTGAAACTCTTAACTAGTTTTATTAAAATCTGTACATTCTTTCACATTATAGAAACGAAAGCACATTAAAAAGCTTTTAACCGCGGATTTAAAGAGATTCAGAATGTAGAATTTCTGATTATCTGCTATAATAATCTTCTAAATAAATAATATCTTCCAACTATGTGTCTTAATTACTAGACAATTTTCAAAGCAGAATTACGGGTATGATCTTCACATAAATTAGAGTTGTACATAAAGTTCAAATTAAACTACGACGGGACTGGGGTTACGGTGTGAAAGGGTGACATCACTTTCTGCGTTTTCCACCGCGGGTCAATGTTCCCTGGCACTGGCACTGGCAACGTTGGGGACTCGTTATGATGTCGACTCGTCTTTCATTCGCTCAGGCAACGATTAACTCCATGTGACCCCACACCAGTACACAGAATTTATTTATTGGAAATGTCTTTATTACGTCCGATTTATGCTATTATTACTAAATTGTTTTCTTCTTTAATTTTGTTGCAAAATTTTCTATTTGACTTAAATATTTTCTACTTACCAGTTACAGCGATCTCAAGATGAAATCTAGCAGTCAAGATAAAATAAAGGGATTCGCAGATCTTTTCGAATGCAAATTGCACAGGTATAAGTAATATATGTGTTTTTAATGAACTGAGGATATACAATATTAACGTTATTATTTATTTCAAAACAAAGACATTTAAATACAATCTTTGTAAAACACTTAATCAAAACATTATCACAGGAGATAAACACAAAAAACAACAACATTATTTCTGATTATATTATATTCACGAGGAACATTTTAAGGATGGTTTATCATAAAGTAAAAGTAGAATAGTTTTCAATAAAAAAAATAGCGTATTGCAGCAAGTAGCACCAATCATATCATAAACTTCTCTTAAATTCCAAAAATTAATACAAATTACTGTTTCCAAAAATAAAATTGTATTATTCATAACGATGGAAACTTTTACGCAGTACTTAACTAGACTCCCTGTTATGTTGTATAAGAATACAAATGACTAAGGAAACAATAAAAGAAACATGGAATGAAGAGATGTTCAAAGAAATTTTGCAAATCATTCGACAGTAATTTAAGGATTAATTTTTGAATAATGTGCCTCTTCATACAAATTGAAAGTCATTGGAAGTGGTGCAGGACAAAACTCAGGAGCAGATTCCTGTTAAGACAGTGAAAGACTCTCATATTTTGTATTGCAACCAGACAAATTTGTTTTGACAATTTAGCAGTTTGGTATTTTAAAATACCGTTTTGAGTAACCATTATGCACTATTATTTGATTCTTCTTCTAATTTGTATGCGTATTTTCCCCTACAACTATTTTATTATCAAAATAATTGTGGAAATTATTAGCTGGTATACATAACCTAGAAATTTTACACTTATAGGTTTACGAGCACCTCTCTCCCAAGAATTTTCGAATGCCTGGTGAAGGTATTGATTGAATCAATTCCCGCAAAAAGATATGGAATTGAGATACACAATATATACTGCTTTATGAAAATAACCCAAAACATTTTGATACAACTGATGAAAGAGGAATGTTACATTATGGAGAGGATAAGAGTAGCTTAAAGAAGGACAATCTCATGACTTAAGTTGGAATTGAATCTTATGAAAGCTACGTCCTCTGTGTAGTTTTCAAAAGCTTTGGTTTCCAACTTCCAATTTTTTATTTGTACCGGAATATAGATATCGAAGTAGAATTGAAGAATTCCTTGAAATTAAAAAGAAATTTGGTCAATCTGATAAATTATAATAACAATAAATGTGCTACCAAACTAATATATCAGTAACTATATCTAGAAGTATCTAGACTAGTCTGAATATGATTCTATTTTTCAGAAATCTAAATAGAGTTACAGTAAAAGTTATTACATTTAAATTACATAAATCAGTGAATCTTTACATACAAAATGTATAATATGTAATTACCATGTCATTTCAATGCCAGAAAATTGAAGTGAAGCATAAAAGTGCTCTGGTAAAGGCAGGAGAAACAAACAAGTTTATAGATTACTTTAAATAATCAAGCGAACTGGCAACTTCCAAATGTTTTGAGGTGATTGGTTAGTAGATACGAAATGTTACTTTTTATGCCCATGGCCTAAGAGATGCATTAATTTGAAGATACATCATTTGCAACAAGGGAGGCTGTTTCTTGCTGAGACTGACCAGACACAGACAAGACACAACTTATTTCAAATGCAAAAAAAGTTAGAGCGCGATTTACACATTTCCTGGTACGCAGAGCACGAAATGGAGAGTGCAAAGAACAGTTGAATAGCTACTTTTGTTCCGCTGTACCATTAATCAAACTGAAAATTAAGTCGGTACGAAGTTATTGACATAATGTGAAAATGATAAAAATTTACTGTTTCCTAAGTACTCCGAAAAAGAAATGATTGAAGAAGTTGGTAGAAAGTAATTGTTGATCTGAAGAATTGGCTGAAATGTACGTTTGATTTATTTGAAGATTCTTGGTTTCTTGGGGAAAAATGAAATTTTACAATGATCTAGAAATTGCCCATCGGTATCACTTACTATCACTGAAAATGTCACATGGTCAAAAAGAGATCCAAAGTAAATGTATCACATTGTTGGCTAACTCCATTAATAGTTCACAATACAACATATATAGTAATCATTTGGAAACTCTTTTTAAGAAATATTTCTTTCCGTGGACAGATTTTTATTCTTTCTCGTAATACGGTAACTTCTTTCACTTTTAGCACCAATGACACGGAAAATTCTTCCTTGAATAAACGTCTCAATTGTTTGATTATAATAGCGTGTCAGTGAACATGCTCTCTCAAGCTAGAAGAGACTGCATTCATTACAATTCACTTGACTGTACACCTGAGCTACATTACTGGCGGTAGCATAAATTACCTCGTACGTGTAACAGCGATGAATAACACTCAATTGACTGGCCCAGAAAATTCAATTCAGAGTCGTTAGATTCTTCCTGACGAAAAAAACGAGAAAACGAAATCTACAACGTTATTGAATGTGATTTAAATGTTATATTTTTACTTTCCCGGGCAAACTTCTTTTTTTTCTCTTGGGACGTACAACCACCGGTTCACTGACAAATATACTTATTTAGTTAGTTGTTCCAAGTAACATTTTTCTGAGAAGTATTTACAGTTGTTTCTCAGATCGAAACTACCACGTGAGTAGTATCATAGTGGAGTAGAGTTACTGTACAAGCGTATATCTAATATGGCATTCTCGCAGTACTCTTTCGCGTACAGGTAACAGTTGCTATGTTTCGCGGAAAACTCATCCGGCTAACTAATATCAGTTTTCGTCGCAAGTCATGAGTATTTTTTATCCCGTATGGATAAATGAATACTAAGTAGCATTTCATAATCAGACGGCGACTCCTCCAACTGAAGCAACGATGATGTCTCCATCATGAGAGAGAACCTTCGTAATCACGCCTCTGCGAGGGTCCTTCAAGGCGTTAGGCCTTTGCTTCCCGTCTCACTGCTGCAATTGTCTTTCTGGCACTCCGCCGCAGCACCTTCTAAAGGAGCAGCTTGGCGGAAGGATCGTCTGATGACGGAGGAGCGGTGAGTTTGAATCTTGGAGGAGCGATAGGTCTCTCCTCGGATAGAGGCGCGCATTGAGGCCCGAGCGAAGCCACGCTGGAATGGTTGTGGTCGGGACTCACCACCTTCCGCGTCACCCTTTGTACTTCTCTCATCCGCAGCGCCGTGTCTGTAAGCAAGATGATTCAAATAAGACTCCGATACTTATTTCTCAGTTACTGCGTTATTAACATATTCACCTCCCAGGGTAGGATTTGGTGAGAATAAGTATTTATCCTGTACTCCAAAACATTGATAAATATTCACATAAATTAACCATAAAAAGTTTTAAACTATGATATTCCTTGAAACATTAGTGAAATAGTATGCTATGAGTATATTCAGTTAACTTTTCTATATTTTGTACAGGTTATAAATGACTGGAAGACAAAGAAAGTTGACCGATATGGACTTTGTACAACCCCGCCTCGAAAGTAAAGTTCTATGTAAGCTAATAATGGAATTAAACAATGAATAATCTTTGAACATTTTTCGTGAAAACCTAGAAGTCATCGGTACACAAGCGTGATTTTAATTTTTGTTTTTTTACGGCATTTATTATTACGTGGTGTATAGGAATACCGGAAAATAAAAACATGAATAACAATACACTTGAAGAAACGTCACGCTAAAAAAATATATTTAAAAAATGAGACAGGAGGACACCTTATCCTTGTCCAAACCAGAAGTCCCATGAAATGTTTTTAGAATTTAAAGATTTTATATCCTAGGACTAATTAATGAGTATTTGATAAATTTATCTCTCAGACTTATTGCTACAATATCCAATTTTCTAAAATTCTGTGGATCCAAAATATATATTTTTTCGTTTATTTTATATTTTCGTATCGTTTATGCAGCTCTCTGGATGAAGAGCAATATTTCTCTTGAAAGTGGTGTGTTTTTATAATTGGCGCCCGTTTAAAGCACCTGGAGCTGAATGACTTAAGCAATTGTTATTCCAGTGAGGAAAATATTCAGCAGTGATATATTATTAAGGATTTGTTTTTCAAATACCCTCAATATCCCTCTATATCAACTAGTATTTACAAAGAACAAAAATGTAAATACAGTAGATTCGTGTTCACTCGATATTTGATTGTCCAATAGGTTTCCTAAACCAGGTTTTGGGGATAGAGAAGAAATGCTCAGCAGCTCATCAGTAAGTGCGCGAAGTGAGCGTGGCGCGCGTAGTCTGAGTTCGTGTTGACTGGAGGGAAGGGGAGTCAATTGAAGCCACATTACATTTACCTTTATCAGTAAGAACTCAAAATTGCGTCGATTCGCCAATAAGGCATGGTTTTCTTTGTAGGTTCGGTAATCCATAATTTTTGGTAATCCGTCACTTTTCCAGTCCCATACCAGTCGAATTATAACGACTGTACTGTGGTTATGAAAAAATAAAAATAAAAGATACCTTCCCCAGCAGGGTGAGTCGAGAATGCGCTGTCCTTTCCCAAATTGCTCTCCGTCCTGCAGAGTGAGGGGTAGTTCCTCATGTAGGGTTTCCGGGAGTAGCAAGGACAACAGTCCTCCGAAGATGCCCAGCAATCCAAGAAGTACTAAAGGAAGCGCTGTGTTTATGTTGCCCTGGAATACAAACGTCAAGAATTAATTATCACGTGATTTATCAATCAAGTCGAAGAACATAAAAAATGGATACCGAGGAACAAATATTCCCATTACTTCATTTTTTGATGACTCATTTGTAGTAATTAGTTATCAAAATATTTCAGGCATTAAATATTGTAGATAATTGGTAAGGTTTTATGCGCATCTAATCAATCTGTAAACATAGTTTTATGAATAGATGTACAGATTTCTTTTAAGGTTTTCGAAACGAGGTGTACAGAAAATATTAAATACATTACACATTGTACATAGTGTTGTTACATATATTGCACTATAACATTAATTATATTACCAAAACACAAGACGAAGTAGCAAACTGAGAAAATAGCATCATCATAAAATGAATCAGGAACAAAATTTCAAATGCATGTTTCATATTGCTTAGAGGGTAACTAGTAAATGAAAGTTGAATAAGTAACGCAAATTCTTGAGTAAATGAAGTATTGATATAGAAAAGTAAATACAGTAAGGAAGTGGACGCACCAGGTAGACTATGAATGGTGAGAGCACAGTGGCTACATATCCCATGATATGAACCAGCGCTACTCCTTGCGCTCGTACCACCGTCGGCAGAAGCTCAGCTGCGTACTGGAGTCCTATGTTGTAGGAAATGTTGACGCTGAAGCGGCCAGCAATGGCCAATGCCGCACTGGGTATACCTGAGCATACACATACGCCATTATCCTAGTGCATCTACATTTGCATCGTGATATCGTTCAATACAGAGTATGTAAATTTCGCCAGAATGGTAAAAGACAGTCTAGTTTGACGACAGCAGCCCTGTCGTCAGACTAGAGATCACTGTGCTAATAACTCATTGAAACCCGAATTTCTATTTATTTTCAAAGAGTAAAAAAGAAAGAGCTGGACAGAACTGTTGACGAATATTGACAAAGGAAAAGGTATACGATTTGGCCAGTGGAACGTTCGAACTTTGTATCAGGTTGGTAGACTAGCCTAAATTGTCAAAAGAAATGGAAGACAAGCTAGCAAGAAACCTGAAAAGAGAAAAACTGAAGAACAGGAATGGAAAGAGAGAAAGAACGGTAGTGAAGGAGTATGGAAGTAATTTTGCTGTAATGAAAACAGAAGCAGCAAACAGGTCAGGTGGAGAAAAATAATTGACTCCCTATGTTCCTGATGAAATATGGAAGAAGAAGAATCGTTGAAATCTACAGAAATTCGTGAGCGTCTTCAAATATTCACCGATTGCTTGTGTCCTTTTTTATGCAACGGTGCAAGCAAAGCAATGTTTCTCATCCTTAACTGTTTCTGTACCTAATTTTTGAAACCAATAGAGTTGCTGTCAAATTTTGTTTAAAAATAGATGCTTCTGAATAAAACCCCTCTCCATTGATATTATTGGTCATTAATAAGTGAATAAATATTCCACCTAGTAACATTATTCAATTCATTTCGTTAATATATTCGAAAAAAAATATTTTCATACGTTTACACGAATATCCAGATTTAGGCTCCAAAATCCGGGGGTTTTAGTTTTCTTGTCCGGGATTTGAGATTTGGTTGAAGGCAACCGTAGGTATAAAAAACTACAACAAAGTTAAAATACGAATCATCATACTTAAGGGAGGAAGATGACGACAATAATATAACAAAATGAAATAAAGCAAGAGAACGTTCATATAGTGACAGTTGTCAACATTGGAAAATATGATATCTAATGATGTTTTGAATTATATTTATTAATATGTATGTATTAATGATGAATAAATAAAAAATTAACTATAAAATAGTACACATAAATGGATGTATACTTTCATGTCCTGCCAAACGAATTTACGAGGGGACAAAAATAAATGAAGAAAACATATGGCATTCTTAATGATGGTATGAGGAATTCTTTAAAATAATTCACTTTAGAATTCACAGTAACTTTGATATTCACGAAATAAAAGTATCACGAGAAAAATGTATGGTAAATGATGAGCTGTAACTGTATTGTACTGAAACAAAATTAATTGTGGTAAATATGAGAATAATCTGCTAACAACTGGTCGTAGACAGTGTTGCCCAGGCGTGGATCGACGTTACTTCAAATAGTCATGGAAAGCGGCCACGTTACTTCAAGCCATAAATGACTCAAAGTGTCACAGATAGCGCTAATTTGTGACAAGATACGGTTCAAAAAATCCCAAGCGAGAGAAATAAGCAACAACTACATGCATGTACGAGTTCGATAGCTTTTCATTTAGCTATAACGGTAATGAAATATTTCTATACTGTGCAAAGTACCTGAGTACTTGACATCTCAAGACATGTATTATATTAACTTACCATCATTATGAAATAATATAAAAAGTGTTTTGGAATACGTTTATGGACTTCTCACAGAACGATATACTTCTGAATGTTAATATACGATCTCAAAATGATAAAATTATTCCGAATGAAATGCGAAGGAGCATATAATACTCGAAGTTTAAGTTTATTATTAAACTTTTAAAGTGTGCTATATTGATTCAAAGGGGTTATATTTAGAGGAGAGAAGGGAAAGCATACTTACCTATGGGGACGCAACTGGCAAGCAGCGAGAAGATTCCCGAGATGACAAGTGATCCGCATGCGAGCCATCGCCGTCCCCAGCGATCCAACACCAGAGTGAGCAGCGTATCTGCCGGCAGCTCCGTGGCACATGCGACAGTGAACGTCACAAACACGTCGAGACCCAACGATCCCACGCTGCGCACGTGTCCATCGAAGCACAGAGACACCGCCATCCTGCTCAAAGCATTGCAAATACAGACTCGTCAAAGAAAGCGGAGAATGGTGGATGCTACCAAGAGAAAAAGCATGACGGAGTGACATTGGTATATCCAGGTTCTTAAGCAGAGAGGGGGGAGGTTTTGATCTTTTAGGGGATATAGGAGGTACATATTCTCTTCTCTACACTACGTGTGCGGATACGCGACACAAATCTAACAAAAATTGGATAGCTCTGGGAGCTTGAACGATATTTATCAACTGACGTCTGCAGATGTCAGTTTGACAAAATGCCCGTGTAGTGTTGATATAGCTATTTAGATATTAGTGATCATACCTATTTAGATATTACGAATTACTAATATGTATGTTAGATCCATAAAATGACGAATCTTGAAAGATCGTCGATTTTGATTGGCATTCAAATCTATTCTTTTTCATTTCTTTTTTTAACTCTTAATTCTTGTTTCTTGTGTACTTCGACGAAAGGAGGGGGGCATGTGACCTGTCCCTCTTCTGCCACGCCTTCCACAGTCTATAACACCTCATAACCCTTGTAACCACTCGTCGGGTTACAAAAAACAAACATAATAGCATTTCCAAATACATAAATAGATTATTATTTTAAGTTGAAAGATAAGATAAGAATTATTATTATTTTAAGTTGAGAAAATTACCAATACTTATAGAATTGAATTTAGTACAAGTTATTCACGTTTATGACTGACACAGAAGCTTAGGATGTCAAGACACACGGGTACCTAAACGTAATTACGCTCTGAATGGTAGTCTTAATGGAAACACTCTTATTCAAGACACGCAAACATACACACAAGTTCATATGCAGCGCCCCAGTCTATTTGAAAGAGTATTGAAATTTGTGTTGTATTTCATAACAACTGTAGCAATTCTTTATGTAGGTATTATAAAAAACAATATTGGAGTATCTACATAATTCCGTTGAAATATATAGGTTTATATTATTTTGGTGACCGTTTGAAGACTTGTATGATAATTGTCCCTTCCGCTCCCGCCTGGGGACGACACTGCCACAACCCCAGATATTTCATTGGTGAATTAATATGGTTTTGTTGAAATTTTCACTTATTGTCTTTCATATTAAACTTTGTTTTCCTATATTTTGTTCGTAATGTTTGATTTTATAGTCACTAAGAAGAGTATTTGCACGTGTTCATTTATGTAGCTTCACTAAATCTGATCTCGCGAAATATTGTAAAAAAGGAGCAGCTCTTAGATAATCTATGGTAAATATAAGGCGCAGCAATATACGATATAACTTCAAGATGACGAGACAAATAATTACTAGAATTCGAGCAACAAGGATGTGGAGTACTAAATAACTTAATCAACTCCACGAAAGCTAATAAGGACGTCTAACAACATATTGAAATAAAAATAAAACATAGAAAATGAAACCAATACTGTTAACTGAGCGATGCAAATACGTAAGCCATATACACGTAATACATTTTGTCAGACTTCGTTTTGTGTGTAAATGAAATGAACAAAATATAATCGAAAAAGAATGGAAAAGTATGATACTACTTTATGCAATGTATTTCCATGCCCATGAAACTGAAGTTTCGAAAGTTCACCTTGCCACTTCAATAAGAAGTTGCGAAGTCACTTAACAGCACGAGAATAATCTTTGACCTTAATAGTCCCTCGCGTGAGCTGGCAAAAGTTAAGCCAATCCAAACTTTTCTCCTTTCTTAGACTTTAAAATGTATGGACCCTGTTCAGACATTTTTGAGATATTGGACCATAAAGGGCCGTTTTCCTCCACCCAAATTATCGCGCTGTGCGTTGCGTGTTACACGTGTCGCGTTGCGTTCCCGTGTAGCGCACTGTATTAAGTAGAGTGTTCTTCAGTAGCGTGGTGGCGTAGCACCGAGCGATCTCAGTCGTGTTGCTTTCTGGATATTGTCGGCGTCTGTCGGGTCATGGATGAGCAAAAGAAAAGGCAGGTCCTAGCAATTTTAATATTTATTTTAACATTGTTTAATTATTTATTCAATTAAAATTATCTATCTTGTAAGATAGAAATCTCTTAGATTACGGTGAACCTCACCGCCACAGATTAATCATGTTACGTCGAATGAAAATGGGAGACGGGACCGGGATTCGAACCCGGGACCTTGAGCTCTACGCGCTCATGCGCCTACCAACGTAACATGATTTCATTCGACGTAACATGATTAATCTGTTACCTGGCGGTGAGGTTCACCGTAATCTAAGAGATTTCTATGTTTGTGAACCAGAAATGGAAAATAATACCCAAATCAAGTACTTCCTAAGGGAGTCGCCTCAGATGAGGAATCTAGTCTCTACGAGACCACCTCAGAGGTCTTTGGGTTTCACAAGTTGAATGAGAATGGTAGACGGGCCCGAGAGGCGAACGGGATGGCGCAGTTGGTAGGCGCATGAGCGCGTAGAGCTCAAGGTCCCGGGTTCGAATCCCGGTCCCGTCTCCCATTTTCATTCGACGTAACATGATTTATCTTGTAAGATCAAAATACATTTACTTACTGGTTTTTAAACCCTGTACAGCATCCTCATTTTTTAAATTCATTATAATACAAAACTTGACTCTATAATAATACATAAAAAATCAAAACCTGACACAACACAATTTCGCGAAGAACCCAACCGGTCGATTTTCGCTCCCGATGCATGACGCGCCTGCACCATACTAAAATTCTCGTAAAATCTAATCTATTTGTCAAAATTTTACGATTTAAAGACACTTTTAATATTTGATAAATGTACAAAACAAATAATCCATAAAAGTTAATTGCTGTTTTCCTTCTTAAATTAGTCTTAAATTGAAGTATTTTAACACTTCTATTTATAATAACGTTTTTTCGATAATTTAGGGTAATCTTTATAGATACACATATACTGTCGCGGACTTTTTGTAGAACTCTTTAAGGCAAACCATATTGTCGTTTATAGTTGGCACCTATCTCTAACCGTTTAGGCAGCGTAAGCAAATATAACTTTTTTCCCCCGCTAATGCGCCGCGCGCTGCGTTATTCAGTCGTTCGAATGCAGCCGGGCTACCGCGCTGGAGATTGCACGCCAGCGTCGGCGTTGTTGCGCTCTGTAGGAAAACGGCAACATTGATTATGCAAAGAGGAGTCAATTACATTTCGCGCCGGCGTTGTCAATTACAGCTCGCTGCGCGGTATTTTGAAGTGGAGGAAAACGGCCCTTAAGACAAGTGAACGATTTGTGGATTCTATACTCTTTGTGCTAATTGAGTGATATATCTCGATTTAGGAACATTATACCCGCCAGAACAACGTCAGATAACCTAGCATGACGAGTAACATGGACAATCAGTACACGGTCGGCCTGTGACGTCACGCTATCGATCGATCCAGTGAACCAGAGCTAGCGTGCGAGCCCTTCGCCGCTACGAAGTAGCCTCCGATGAGCGACTGCTCTCATTTACTGCAATTCACTCGACGAGTCATCATCTCTTGTCATCTGGCGCCAGCGCGCAAACAGAGAGCTTCTCCGAAGCGAGTCCCGACATGGGGACACTCGCTCACTTGCTATCACTCACCGGTCGTCATCACATCCTATCACCTCCTCATCTGGTAGCCACGACATGTGGACACTGCAAAACTCGTCTGAGGAGTCAACATAAAACGTGTCACAGTACTCGTCATTCGACGCGCAAGCCGACGACTTTCCCTGCAGCTTCTACTAGGAGACAGCTGGGGGAATCTTTTGCAACCAGCAACAGCACCTCTCGTGAGGAATGGTACACCATGCATCACGAGCTGTAGGTTACATCGCCATGTGCCGAGCTGTGAGCACATTCGACCTCGACCTCAACTGTACCAACTCAAGATCATTCAACCCACATCATATAGCGCTCAACACTATCGCAGCGCCTCATCTACATTTCTGTGTTGGTATCACCTCGTTAGCTCTTGTTTTATTCATTCTTTCATTGTTATTTGCAGATTTCATGTCATTAAACTGTTTGGTTGGCAGTCCAGTGTTCAACCACACCTCATCTACCTCCCTCATTTTCTGTAAATCGCTTGTACATTTATGGTCCTTCGAACCTCATTACCTTATCCTACATGTACAAGGAATTTCACCTAAATTTTCTGTACAGACCCATTACGAACAAAACCCAAAAGGGAAAGGAGAATACATTTTAAAACTGCGGGGCATTTGATTCACCATCAGGAGAAACATAATTGTCGCTTACGAGGATTTAAAAGAATATTTAATCTACGGAATTTACTGAATTTCGTTCCCTCTTTGGTTCACTTCCTGCCAGTGCAATAACAATTTAGTTTCACAGTCTACATTGCAATTTACATGAACCGCACATAATTTAATCATATTTCAAAATATCAAATTATTTGTGTTACGTTCAAAAAAATTTAAGAAGAAATATAAACTTGTGATGTAATTTTATAATTTTGTATAATTTTATAACGAGTCTTATAGTTTTTACTATCGGTTCCCCTGAAATGAAAAAAAATCTACTTTGGACAGTTAATCAAAATATTCGACGAACCTTATTTATTGAGAAATTCCTCTACACAATGTTTAACTTCCTGTAGTAACTGGTTCTAGATTTAAAAGTAACTGTCAGCATTCGACTGAATAGACTGCGCGATTTATGCAGAAGCGCCCAATGAAGTAAGGAAAGAACATTTGTAAATGTCACAATTCTTTTTGCACACTGTTTGCAAAAAAATCCGTTTTAAATAGTCTGAATAAACTTCCACATTGCACGCATTGTCAACAAAAGAATCACAATTATTTCACCAATTTCAACAAATAAAAAATACTTAATCAGCCTAAGGCGCCTTATTTCCGAAGTCGGGCTCCGAGCATTCACCTCCCGCCTTGCCTGCCCCGCGCACCTTGGATGTAAATCACACATTGCGCATCCACTATATAACTAAAACTTAAATGGATATACCGTAATAATGTGATATACCGAAAGTGCTCAAAGTATCGAGGATGTAAATCGAATGTTGAAGGAATAAATATATTAAATTTTACAAAATCTTTCACTTTTAATTCAAAAATAAACATTACTAGATTAATGATTAATTTCCTGTAGTAACTGGTTCTAGATTTATCAGTAATTGTCAGCATACGACTGAATATATTAAAATATAAAATAACGGAACACAGTTAAAAACTGTTACGAAAACAAAATTCTTTGATCTCTATATTCAAGACAACCTCAAATGGAAGTGTCACATAGATAACTATAATTCCAAGTTAAGCAAATGTTTTTACGCATTCCGAATCTTAGTTAAAGCAGATAATCCACATATTACTCGTTGCGTATATTTGCAAACGTTCACTCCGATTTACGATACGACATTATTTTCTAGGACAATTCCGATCTGAGCATCCAAACTTTCAAAATCCAAGAGAGGATTGTTCGGAAATTTATAAAAAAAATTTTAAACCTTAATTTAAGGAATTAAATAATTTAATATTTATATTTATGAAACGGTTGTGTTTGTTAAGACCGAATTACTAAAGTGCCACCCTTGTTTTATACGAAACTTATCTTTGTTCATGAACATAATACGCATAATAGGCATAATACTCATCGTCCTAGAGTGTCAATCACTCTTTGCCAAAAAGGGTCGTTTCATATAATTCCCGGCCCTAAAGACATAAAATATGTTATTAAATTGAATCTCTTCAAAGCAGGGGTTAAAAGGTACCTACATCAGTGCTTCTACACTGTAAAATAATTTATTGATTTTAATAGAAGTTAAATTCGACTTGTAGTTTTTCATGCCATTGCTGTAGTATTTTCAAAATAACGGCTAACAATTTCAAAACTATTTTCCTGCATGCTTGTTGTAACGTCGGCGCCAGGACATTCCATCAAACTTGCGAAATATGAATAGCTCTTTGTATTTCCCAAGCCGGATGCTGTTAAGAACATTACAATAAGTGGCCGGTCCGCGCTAAGACGGACGTGAACCGAGTTTTCCGTGTGAAGGTATTGTTCGAATAAACGCCTTTCATCTTAAGGAAAGTATGTACCAGTGAATTCGAAGAATGCAGTCGGCGACGTTGACTCAAGGGGGTTCAGGTGTTCCTAAATTACCGACGAATTCCACGAAGAAATGAAAGAACAACGAAAAGGGTGTTTGCGAAGCGCCTAGGTGACGAGCATAGCGATTCGTCATCTACGGCGCGTCCTCTGCATTCCTAGAAGCGAAAAGGGGACACAACAGAAGTGCCTGCACGGTGGTGGCGAAGGCGTGGTTCTTCGCTGATC
>NNCF01128672.1:302681-321343 GCA_002313205.1 Laupala kohalensis | reverse complement strand
ATATATATATATATATATATATATATATATATATATATATATATATATATATAAATATAAATATATGAGATCTAGCATCTTTATTCTTCAGAATATATATTCACAATGTACAGTAAAAATATACAGCAATATATATTATATAGCATAGTATGTGTTGAATAGCCTAGATGAAGGTACTGTAGAAAATATATATGATTACATTAATATTTATTTATGTTTGTTTCGTGACTATAAGGTCAGACCATAAGGCGATCTCTTACACATAAGCATGCTTTAGAAAAATGGTTCCCAACCTTGGGTATACGCAAAGGAGTACTCAGGTGAATGCCAAGAATAAACAGTAATGATGGGCAGAGTCTATAATCTGTGAGATTGAACCTTCTTTTAGATTTTAGATAAAATTTAACAAAAATAAATGAAATACTTTAGTTATACTCATAACGTTAACGATTTCTTTGGTTATTCGTAGAATGAACCTGTTCTACTCGTACTTCTCTCGTTTTTACTCTCATAACTTAGTTGATTACACATTACTTCATTTTCAACATTATCCCTGGAAAAGACCAATAACCTTGTGACTGGAGTTACATAAATTGAAGTCAATTTTTCACAGGCAAGATTCATGAGAGTAGATATGTGTACAGTTATTGTGACTCAGTACGCGTCTTTTAATTATCTATGTGACTAAAATTATTTGTATTAAATTATCTATACATAGCTTTTCATGGTAGCTTGGTCATGAAAACTAGTCGAGTTGGATGGCAAACTCATTGATACATGTTGTTTATTGTCGGTTGTTTATTATTATTCAGTTCATTGATAACAGAAGTTTGGACATGAAATTACACATACGGAGCGGAACGCTTCATCTTAGCTCTGTTCCAGTCAGCAGATAAGGATTCTAAAAATATGAATATACATATTGCTCAAAGTTTTACCGAAACAATACATATTATTTTTAGAATAATGACTGTGTGGTATTTATATTTTCTCTTACATTCATTTGTGAAGCATCTTATAATATCATTTTACTAGAGCTCCATCGTAACAAATGGACAATGGAATTAAGTAAATTGTAAACTATGGATATCATCTGTCAAAAATCACCCCATCCACTATTACCATCCTTTTATGTATAATTTGAGTACATATTGATGAAATTTACCACAGGACGTTCAAAAACAGAGGAAAACTACTACCAATGAATTTGTATCTTGTGTATATAAATTCAATGCTACTACATACAACCCCTAGGTGTTCGACAGATGAGGGTTAAGGACAGCATGTGAACATAGACGGCATGGGGCATGGTATACAGTACTTTTCCTCAAGAATGCAAAATTTCTTCAAGAAGGAAGTATGAAGTCTTGAAGTTATACATTAAAGGGAGGTAATGAGTACAGAGGGTGGTTACCGACAGATGCTATCCGCTGTCCACTAAATACACTTGTCTTCATATAGAAAGATAAGATAAAAGGGTAATTTTCAGAAAATCCAAGAGAAAAATATGTTGAAATATGAACCATTGCTGAAGACTTCCTTCAAAACATGAGCTTTGAACATAAAGGCACATTACAGTGTTAACGTAAACCATGTTATAGTAATACGAGCTAAAATTATTGAAAATCTCAAATATATGATAGAAAAATATTTTTAGGAAATTAAAAAAATAATACTTACTAATTAGAATGCATTTTTACCCAATGATCCTGGTAAATATCAGCATTTACCGAGTGAACTTCAAAAGCAGCATTTACCGAAAACCAAAATCAAAGCGATTTCAGGTGGATTTCGGCCTTTTACCAGCTCAAATCGGTAAGTCCTAGAGTTTACCAGTTTTCGTACATTTTACTCTCATATATAATGCGCAAACGTTTGATTATGTACGCAAGTTAACACAGAAAATTTTTGGGCACATGTTTAGTAAAGAATGTGAACATGTTAGATTTGAATACATCACAATGAATTCTTTTCTGTATCTACTAGTTTGAACAGGAATTTTATAAAAGAACGATTAAAATGAGAAAATGAAAAATTATTGTTAAATAAATTAAGAACGTAATAATGACTAAGGTAAATATGTCAAAAAATAGAAATTTAAAGGGGCCATTTTTTCCACATCTAACACAAACGATAAAATGGTCCTGAATATGAATTTTACGAATACTACTAAATATGAATTTTGTAAAATAAAAATTATAAATTATTACATAGCATTGACAATAAGTAATATTTTCTTATTCGGAAAGGAAAAACATTTAATATAGTGGCAACATTTAATATAGTGGACAAAAACAGGAGTATAAAGAATGAAATTTAATAAATAAAAGGTTTTAATGGCGAAAGCTAATTGATTTTAATGAAGGATATACCAAAAACAAATAGAAAGTGTGACCTTCTGGATATCTCCGTTTAATGTCACTTCATTGTAGAAGTAAATATTATTGCAAAGAATAAAATGCGAGTCTCATTTCCTGGAATATTTTATCGCGCACTTACATAACAGTCTTTATGGTAAGTACCTGAGAATCATGTACTCGCCTCAAATCCGATACAGTGTTTAACGCTTTCAATCTATTCACTCGAGGACCGTATAAACCACCGCGAGGATTAAATAACACTTTGAAGTACACATGATTTTTCGCTCAGAAATGTATTCAAGATAAGCGTATGTTCTATTTCAAAAAGTTTGTTGGTCTGATTGTTTCTAATTCTTGTTCAGAGACCAATAGAGATGGTTCAAGAACGTTTGAACGTAACAGAGAAAATAAACTGTTCACATTTATGGTATTTCCACATTTAGTTGTATACGGTATTGATCTCGTGCGCAACAAATACATATCACAAGAAAATAAATATAGATTTGGACAGTTTTGTGTTCTAAAATTTGCAGTAATAATTTTCTATTTACGTGTCAGCGTTTAAAGCATGAAATATTTTTGTTGGACCTTAATTCCTTTTCCCTAGTCTGTACGGGTCGGAGAGATGGGGATGACATGATGCCTCCTACTTTGATGTGGCGGGGGAATTTCTAGTGTGCCGGATGCCCTTCCTGTCGCACCTCCCCGAGACGGGTGATGAATAAATGAATGACATGGGGGTGAATGATGACGAGTGAATCTTGTGGTGGAATGATAGGCAAGGGAATCTGGAGAACCCCAAGAAAACCTGCCGTGAACACCGCTTCGTCCACCACCGTGAATTCTTCTTGAATCGGACAGGCTTTAAACCCTCGTCACCGGAGGTAGAAGGCGAGTACGCTAGACACTACGCCACGGGTAGCAATTAAATATTTTTTAAATTCAAAAATATTTTTAGAATAATTTTCGTTCAATTCGAAAGTACACTCAAGGTAAAATAATATGAAACAATATTGAATGTATTTTTAACTCTGATTTCAGAATCGGGCGAGTCAAACTGGAGTAAATGTCCTCCTAAGAGAGGGGAACATACCTAAAATCCTACCTTAAGATTTTGATGAGAACTACTGTTAGGAAAGATCCACACTTGCATATCTTCGTTGTAGACTATTTATTAATATCTCATTATGTTCACATTTGAAGAATGGTTAAAATATTATGCAAATTTGCAGATTATAGGGAAATTGAAATATAAATAGGGTTGCTTCAGAATTAGATTTTCTTATAATGTCGAAGACTTCAAAGGTTATAACCAATTATACTTGAATTGTTTAATAACTTTAATTTATTGTGGATACCTTGAATAATTGTGGAATACCTTTAATTTATTAACTACTTTTGGATCAAATGAGTTTGGAATAACAATTGGCATGTTAAAACAATTTCATATTAATGAAAAATAAGCGACAGACACACAGATGCATTTATTCAAACTTTCATGCTTTCTCGAACTTGTAATACGAATTTTGATGCAAAATGAAGGAAATTCAGGACAATCAGAAGAAATTATTCATATACTTATAAAATTTTCAAAATATTTGTTCTTGTAAATGTCTGACGATATTCATTCGATTTCGTTCGGTATTATATGCCTACTCTCTGAATGTACTTGTAAAGCCATCATATAGTAAGAATCAATTATCACAATTTCAATGGTGTTCTGTATTGAATGAGTGATTAACTTTCCTTCTATAAAATAACCACAAGCAAATTCAATCGTCATGACCTTTATAAGATGACAGCGCTAGGAGTACCTACCAATTTTCGGGTAGTTCTACAGTTTCAGTACGCCAATTGTCGTAGCATGTTCACTCCTGACGCCATTCGTTAAGCTATAAATAGCAAGTTCGATGCTCTCGGCCGGTCCAATTCGGTGACATTTCAACTAGATTTCAGTGTCACTCACTCAAGCCAATCAATGTTACTTCGATATGTTAAGTTCTCTTGCAATCCAACATCTCTCCTTCCCAATTCCTTCACGCAAAGTACCTACTTCCCAAATATTTCACCTCAAGAAATAAAATAAGAATAAATATAAACATCAGATCATATAATGAGATATTTTCGTTTTCGGGTATTTACTTTCAATTGACTAATGAACAAATGAAAAACTGACTTTATTTAAATTAGCGAGTCCAATTTGATTTTGCTAACAAGGTTATTAGCGACTCTGCAGTTCTATTTCCTAGATTTTCTACAGATAAACCAAAAGAATGCTCGCGTCCTTTTCGGGTCAGATACTTATTTCTATTTGACTCAGCTCATTAGTACAAAATGGGAAAAGTAAGAACTGAACATATAAAAGCCATTCATATACTTCATGTATCATGAAATATTACCTATTTTATGAACTACCATGTAAATAAATTACTTAGATCTACTATTTTATAGGTGCATTATTATTTTCTACCATTGCAGATTTAAAATATTATGATTAATAAGCTCTCTATTAATATTTAATTGTATAATAATGAAATGTATAACACTTCAACCACTATTTTAAATTCCACCACTAAATTATTTTAAATTTCAACCCCAATATTGGTATTTGTCAGGTACTTTAAGGTGTTTTAATGTTACATAATTTAACATAAGTACAAAACGTGTACTAACAAAGAACGTAAATGCACTAACATGTGAAACCGTGAAATTGATGAGAAAGGGGACGCAGGTATATGTAATCTTAGTGCACAAAAATATGATGGAGTTTTCCACTTACCCAGGATGTACATCATGGTGAAGCAATTGTCGAAAGCCAAGCCTACTAGGAAACGACACACGCAGAACTGCCAGAAAGTGGAGACAAAGTAAGTGGCGACTCCAGCGGTGCAACCCACGAGGTTAGTGCCCACGAGTGCAGGCAGACGGCCGAAGCGATCGGCCATCCAACCGAAAACCAAACCTCCAACGATGGCGCCGCCGAAGAAGACCGCCTGTGCCACTGAAGGCAAGGCTCCTTCCTCGCACACCCATTCCAGCTACAACGAAGACAAGCAATCATGTGAGTCGAAAGTTTCCCCTTAATATAGTACTCATGAAATAGTTTAAATAAATTGGTGTGTTGAATCATCTCCCTCGTTGCGACAATTTGCTGTTTCATCCCTTTGAGTTAAAATACGGAAAAATGTTTATGAAAATAATTATATCAACAACAACATCTCAAATGTATGTGGAATGTACTTTACTGAACATCGTGGCTATTGATTTTTTGTACGATATAGTGATTTATCACTAGTATTCTTCTAATATATGAACAGACATGCAATTTATTGCATCGTCAACAGCCAGGTGAAAAATTGGGTGTTGATGCAAACACTCCTCCACCAGTAGGTACTCCGAAGTTGTGAGTTAAAAAGCAATTTTTGTTTTCGATTTTATGCATTATGAGATGGATTTTATCTTCTCAGAAGAACGTGTCGTCCGTAAATCGTGAACAGTAGATAACTCGCAGCATTTGAAGGTCAAGGGAGAGTAATTAATTAAACCGATCCCTAACTTGCAAGTTTAATGAGATCAAACTATCTTTGTGATAAAAATGACAATAGGAATGGAATTTTAGACCGACCATCTGCTGTGCGTGTTTTTAATAAGGCACAATGAATTCACAAACCTTGACTCCCACTTGTTGTTTTCCCCATAACATGTATATCCTATGGAGTACCTTACAAAATATGCGAAGGGAGAGCAAGCGAACCAATATTACGGTGCATCTTTGGAACGAGTTATACAGGTTCCTATTTGTTCCGCAATATTGGTTCTTCCAGTTCAGGATATATTTGTATTTAGTAAATTATTCTATTTAACCTATTCAGTTATTCCCAATCACAATTATATTGTAAAATTCTGTCTTGGGAAATGTTTCAGCTAGTGTAAACGCGGAAGCAAAATATTAAATGCGACTTCGCTTTTTTTGTTCTAGTTTGAAAATTGATGAGAGGATTTAAGTATTAAACTCGAGATATAGAACATCACAATCATCCACGATGTGGTTTCTTAATTCACAGAGATAACTTTTTCTCATAAATTGTGAAAAGGAATAAGATTAAACTTTCAGGTAAAATAGTGCAATTGTTTGTGGTCAAAGTAACTCTCATACTTAATGTTAAATTCATTTTTTTAGATACAAAACTTACTTCATCTGAGTATGAATAGTCCATATGATGGATATTACATTGCAATTAACACATGACTGTGCCGGATGCAAATTTATCAAATATTCTCAACTTCATAATGACTTGGTTTTCCTTATTATGAATTTATATTTATAAATGACTTGGTATTACTTATTTAATTGGTTCTAATAACCAGTATAATTAATAGACTGGTCAAAATTAACACTTTCTTTAACGTTCTCTTACGTTAACAAAACTATCTGCAACACTTACTTTAATCGTTTTGCAACACCTTTGATCTCTCCTTTTATTACCTTCAGGGTTGCACACTTCTAAATGCAAAATTTCGTTTGAATGTCTCTACTGAACATAGCTGTGATATTCAGGAGACTGGTCAATTCCGTATAATTACTTGCATGCAGTTGTAGATCGTCCATATTCATCAAATGCCTTACAATTTGAAAACTTTTCCTTTTGTTCATAAGTCTCTTTTCTTTTTCTTCACTTGTCCTCGCATTACTGCATCTATATGTAACTATTCCTTGCAACCTTTGGTACACATGCGACATCCTTTGTTTCGTTCCTCACCGAGAATTTTTTCAGAAACAAAGTGCTTTTCTTTCTCGTATGACAATATTGATGAGATCATTCCGTACAATGTAAGTAAAAAATATGATAAAGCTGAAGTTTTTTGGATCTTTTCTTTCAGGTAGATGATAGCTTGGGAAACGAATGATGGGATATCTGAGGGGACATGAAACATGCTATTAATTATGTTTAGTAGGGGGGATGGAGTGGAAGTTGACACTTTAACCATAAATTTTGAATGCTATCTGGACCAGCAGTTTTCCAGTTACTCAATTTAATTACCATTTTCATATCACAGGAGGTTACGGAGAATTTTGGAATAATTGATGGACATTTACTACATTCGGATTCTATCCAATCGGCTTGAAAATAATGATTAACAGGGGTGGTCCATAATTCATTCCAGTATTCTTCAATGACTGCTAAAGCTGATGAACTATGGAAATTAAAGCTGATGAACTATGGATAAACATTATCATTATATATAAAATACATATAATACAATATATTAATTTATGATTATGAAGCGACCCGTGGCGTAGTGCATTGCGCACTCGCCTTCTCTCTGGTTACGATTCAATTCCCAGTTGATCAAGCGAACAACGAGGGTTTGCGACAGGTTTTGTCGGGACACTCACATTTCCTAAACCTTTCATTCCACCCCAACAGTCACACATCATCACTCACCCCTCACCTCGTCATTAGAAGGACATCAGGTTGCGTACAACGACCAGGACACAGAGGAGTCTCCATGCGGCAACACTTGAGCTGTTCGAAATCCTCTAGTACATAAGCAATTCTGTCATTATTCTGTTGGAGTGGTATTCTCTTCATAGATCTAAATGTATTGTGCTGGTTGAAGTTTCTAATCTCGTCAATTAACTAGCCGATTCTGTTTTTCAGGTCCTTTACCGCAATAAATAATGAATGACTTACAATTATATAATGGACGTTAATTGTAGTAGAATTTGTACTTTTACCACAATATTCGATTCGTTGACAGGGATACAGCTGTCGATGTAGATTTGCTGGTTAAACAGTATCATGATTTCCTTTGTGTTATTACCATACTTCTGAAAGTGGCAAACCTAGAATTCTGCACGTCTTCCAGTGAATATAATTACATACTTGGTCATGTGTCTTTATGTACGAGTATTCATGCTTTTCTGGCTGAGGCATCCATAAACTACGTGGTCAATTGCCTGACATTACCTACATCATTGTGAATAGTTCTGTTAAAGTTATAGCCTTTTATTTTCCAAAATTGCTTCTGGTTAATATCGGTACTATTACTATGAAGTTACTATGAAAACACCATTTTAAAGCCAGCTATTTGTGTAATATGCCAGCAACCTGATTACGGCGTTGTAAGTATTCACTTTGCACCATTCGTGTGCATCCAGATGTGATGTGATCGATATTTTCAGTGTGGATGTTTAATTATTTATTATTTTATTATTTTTATGTAATAATTATATAAAATGTGGTATATTTTTTCAGTAATTTATTCTTCAGAGATTTCTTGTTACAGCCCTGAATACGTTTGCGTTTCTCCAAGATTTATCACGATGTTATGATGATTATATGTCAGTTAGGTTTTCCCAATTTGTGACGTAGCCTGCAAAATCACATACATGATGGTATTTGTTCTGAAGTAAGAGAATATCGAAGTTTTACGATCAAATTCCAAGACGCCTCTGTAGCGATAACATTGGTATTGTATTAAGATTTATGACCAAGTGATGGATGTCTGTGCGAACAAGAATTGCTAGCATTAAACGAATTAGTCCTGCCTTATCTTGCACTTGAAAGTACTGCAGCACTTTGATCTCGATTTCGCAGAAAATATGTCAAGACAAAAAGACGCAGGAAAACACATCGGAGATACGCAAACCATTTTACATCTCGTGTGAGTCACGTAACCGATTCTCTGTGTAAGCACTGCTCATTCATTTCTCTCATGATGAATTCACTGTTCATTCATTCCTGCATGGACATGTTTCATCTCATGAGCTGGAGACTTTTCATGTTCTGCTTCATGTAAAGAATTAAATGGAAAACGAAGATCGTTTTGTAAGATGGAAGGAGCAACAATGATATACTTACTTTTCCTCCCAGTACATTGATAAATTTACTAGCGAGGATAACATAAATATAAATTTCTTTCTGTATCAAAAATATACGTTATTTTCATTAACAAGGTCATCATTTCGATCTAAGGGATATAATATGTGTACAAAAAAGTCTTATTGCATCTAAAGAATACACGTTGAAGCAAATCAGTGCCAAATTAATTACCAAATAAAGTGCTAAAATAGAGAACGATAGCAATGACTAATAAGATTCGGATATTCATGACTGACGAATTGCAGAGAACACAGTAACATCTTTGGGTTATTTTTGGAAACCGCACTGGAAGAATACCAATATAGCAATCCATAAATAATATTTTTCTCTTTCCAATCTATAAATGTCATTATTTTAATTTTGTAGTTGGTGGATTCTGTGACAATGAGGCAAGAAATAAAATGTAACATTTCATTTCTAATGAACCATGGTGCATTTACTGATATTCCTCAAAATTTATTATGGAAGCGCTGGAGTTTGGTCCTGAGATGAATAGCCGCATTACGCCATACGGGCCATACATAAAGTGGAAGTGGAGAAAGATAGTTTTGAATATTGTAAGAGCGCTGTCTCTCCTTGGAAGGTTATGCCTGTTGATTATAGGTCGAAGCTGATATATTCTACAATTTGCTTCAGATATTTTGTTATCTATTAGTTGTTACCAAGTGAGTTGAGTATCTAAATGAACATCAAGATACTTGACTGCGATGTTGAACGAGGTCCAGGTGATGAGAGAAGAGTTTAGATAAAAAGGGGGAGGAAAGAAAAGAATATTTTAGTACTAGCTTTGTGTGGACTTACTGATATTTCCCATGTACGTGTTCCATTACAAATTATAACTAGATGATTATTTATGCGGTTTTCTAAGTGGTTGATATGAAGGCTGGATGAAAAGAACTTTATCATCAGCAAAAAGTGCAGATCCGACGTTTCTAGAATAGGAATACTTAACGTGTAAGAGTTGAATTGTTGGGGAGATAGAGGAGTTCCTTTGGAAACTCCGGTTTTAACCTGTTTGATATTTGATAATACAGTACTGATTCGCACGGAGAATGTTCTATTAGCCAGGTAACTAGAGATTAGTGAGTAAAGGTATTTGGGTATTCCGATTAGCCTCAATTTATATAATCCCAGATACCTTTATCAAATGACATCGATGAGCTTGAGCGACGTCGATTAATACCATCACTGTATGTTTACCACATTGAAAGGATGATTGTACATATTCGGTGAAACGAAGTAACTGATGTGAGGCAGAGTGTTTGGCTGTGAAACCGAATTAAAAAACTGGGATAACTTGTGTTTTTGAGAAGTGGTTTGCTAGAATTTTAAGAATCAATGTTTCCACTATTTTCGAAAGTATTGAAAGTAAACGTATGGGACGGTTCCTACACGGTAGAATAGGTTAGGTTTTAAAATAGGAAAAACTACAGTGTTTCCATCTCCACGGAAAGTAACCTATTCTGGATATTGAATTTATGAACGAGGCTCCTGCATTTCTAGGTAAAATGATTAATGAACAACAAAATTCTTGAACTTCTTTAAATTTGTGAATAATGAGGGAGTGTCATGCTTCTATGTTTAACGGGTTCCATATCCAGAAACAGAATACTTTATTATTATATTCTTCAATATATCTTTAACATATTATTTTCCGTACAATGTTTAGAATTGTAATCTAGTTATGTTGAACGTTTCAGATTCATATAGAAAATCCCAATGAGTGACTCGTTTAACTCTCACAATAATAGGTAAAAATATACAAACAAATCTTATTTTTTATGTTAGTGGGATGAAAGGTATCCTGCTTACTCATTTGGAGATATGTCACATATTTAAGTAAACAAATTCCCACATTGTGGAACGAGATTCATTTTATGTTAAAGGTTTTCACTCTGGTTGATTGCTACAATTAGATGATATAATTCTGATTACTTTACAATGGAAGTATTTTACATACAGAGAAAATTTTCATTCCTTATGTATAATGCCTGATGTTACGAGAATATGAGTGACAACTGAGCATTGCACGTGAACAGTATCCTCTGGGCTTTGAAGTATTGTTCGGGGCAACGCACCAAATATTCATACTCATTTTTAACTATTAAAAAGCGAAGTATCAAAAATTAAAGAATTTTTTCAGATTTTTGATTTGGTCAACTTGTTTGGTCGTTTTTTTTCTTCATCCAATGGTCGAATTCGGGTTTCTGGGTAACGATACAATTAAGGGATACGCGAAGGACTGAATTGTGGCGTCCGCGCATTTGGTACGAGAGACTAGTAGATACATGCCAGCTTCTGGAAACTGGTCAACCACCGACAATTTACTAGGCATTACCAGAGCGAAGCAAGTATAAGAATGCGAAGACGGGCAAACTAGAGGAAATGGACAAGAATAATGGAAATTTCTTTTTTTGAGATGTTGATATCATTATTGTACGGGGTTTACTTCATGTAATATTGGTAAATTCTAATGGTTAAATAATAAATTTGCTCTCAATAGCTTCATAAATCTATATTCATAATTCGGAGGATTTCCATCACGGTCTCTGTACTACACTGCGCACTATCGGATGTGTCAATCTGACTACCCGGAGTCAAAACTAATATTATTTTAACGTTCTAGGTGAATTTGTTTCGACTCTGTAGTAAGTATTATTGAAAAACTCTAGGTTTCGTTCATATGGAGCCGAAAGGCAGGGATGTATGTTGACTGGACAGGAACAGAGCAATCTGTAGAATTCTAAACACATTATGACACAACACGTAGCGTGAGGTTTTGCATTCAAATTGATTAATTTGAAACAACTCTGAAATCCTTGAATACGACATAATTTAATTGTAAAATCTTTTAAATTACAGGGGTTTGTCTTTGAGTTATTTTGCGAAGGTTACGTACATGAATATTATCTCTAATTCAGTTCTTACCTCTATTAAAATACTTTCTCCTCCTACTTGCGTTCTTAATGCTTATGCCAGCACATTTTAATTCACGTAGCGTAAAATTAAAAGTAATTAGTGAGTAACTTCACGTAATTATCTTATAGAGACAAAAAATATCTCTTTGTTCTATTTAAGTTCATTATTACCAAAGTTATCAAAGTTCTAGGTCATGATCTCATTTTGCTCAGTGCTAAAAGACCTTCCTCAACTTGCGCATGACTTCAAATATCTCGTTCATTGTCCTGGAGTTCATTTTCCGGTGTATTTCCGGATGCTCAAATTAAGACTCTCCACCAGTAGATACCGCCCACAGTCGCTCACGGTCGCGTGCCTCATTTTCATAAATCCTCACAAGGTGCGTTGCACACTCAGGGAACTTTCAACGCTGGTTTTACTTGTAGTACTTATGATGTTAATCTAACCGTGGAGGAATGGAGATATAGAATGACATTTACATTTCTCAGGAATTTGTATGAAAAGTCAAAAGAATTAAACAGGTTTCACAGGTTAAGTATATTTGTGAAAACGAATAGCATCTAAATGAATAGCAATTTTTCACTTGCATAGAATAAAACTCTATACAACACTATCATCCACTAAAACATTTGTCTAAACTTCTAAATGGATGGGTTACTTATAATTAAATATTTTATTTACCTAAATCATGAATTTTTGAATATCACTCGTAATTATTAACACCAACTTCCACAGTGAATATAATTTGTTCTCAAAATTTAAAAATGAAAGATAAAATATATTCAATAATTTTGAGATAGCATATTCTGGCAAACATGTTAGTGACCAATACTTCGAAACGTCTTTTCCACAAGTTGACATTAAGAATATGACTATTTACAAACTCTACGGCAGTGAAATTACTCTTATCTGGGAAACAAATCATTTTACACATGACTGCATTAATCACATGACAAAACATAAGACTATTATTTGTGAACATAAGACATATTTCACGAAAAATATGTTGTAAATTTGAACTAATCTAGGACTGAGCTATTCCGGGTTCAATTCCCAACGGGGTCAGACAAAATTTGTAGCTTTTCAGTTCAATGTTCCAGTTCATATAGCTGTGACTTGAAAAGCGTACCCTCCTTCTACCTAATTCCACTACTTGTCAATATACTCAGAATTTTAAAACAAAGAATTCTCAGGATATATTCAGGATTTTTTCATTCATTTCCGACTCAGTATGCCACGTTAGAGATAGTGAATCACCCCGAATTTTGTTGAAAAGAAATCTATGGATTGCGAATAACGTTTTCGATTCCCACAGTTGGAGCCTGACTGGGCCAAAGACCCTGAGTGCATGTGGCGGTGAAACCCTCCACGACTTTATTTTGAGCAATGTGCATTGTTTTGAGGGGTTTGTTAAGAAAAATTAAAATGACTGAAGTTTTCTAGATTCAATATCAAAGTAATACACATTGCACTCGAATGTCGAGTGCTGGGTCCTGCTAGAAAAAAATAATTGCTTCGTTATAGGAAATGTATCCACGCCGTGAAAATTGGAGATAATATATTTTTCATAAAATAAAGGGTTTTTAAAAGAGAACTTGGATGAAATGTGACTTAATGAATGTTTGCTATTTTAAATATGTTTTGCGTCAAGGTTTAAAATGTAAATTGTTAAATTAAATATCTAAATATGGTATTGAGGGGTTTTCCATATTTCATTTATGAATGAGTGCAAAAGGGCAGAATTGCATAGTCTATTATTTATCTTTCGATTTAATGGAGATTTGAACTAAGGTTTTTTCAACAATGTGGCTGAACGCATCGCGCTCTATCTTCCATAAGACCGTGTCCAGCGTGGGCGACAAACGCCGCTGCCCCTGTCGTGTGTTGCCTCGGGAGGGTCAGGCAAACATTTGACTGACGCGCTACCTTGTGATGCACCACGTGAAACGAACATAATATACTTACATTCGTGTATTTGAATCAAAAGCGCCACAGAAGTGTAACTGAAAAATGGCGGATCTCGGTGGTGGAGGTGGATCAGCCACACACTCTCTAGACGCACCCTGGGTGGTGGATGGGGGTGAGCCTTGTTGAAAAGGGCGGAAACATGAGCCTTGTTGAGATATGTGACATGACGGTGTTGTGGAAGTGTCTACTGTATAACATCCTGAGTCTGCTGTACAACATCCTGCGTTAAATGTAGTGAAGAAAAGTAAACTAAAATGACTTAAAATTTTAAGATTGTCAAATCAAATTGAAAACAAAAACCCACAGTTATTACTATCAAATCCAAGGACAGATAGCAATCATAGGGCTTAGGTATTTCCTATACGCTGTTGGGACGTCCACGGGTATGTTCTCAGAGAAAATATTGAGAGAAGAATAATTAAATTCAAAATAACAGTTTTATTTACATCGCATTTTGCCTGAAATACTAAATCCTTTATAGTATTACACGGAATTTTGAAAACCTTTTTATTCTAGATGCAATAAAAATCCACAGACTGTACAATGAATTCAAGAACAAATGTACGTGAGATCAATCTCCATGAGACTTTCTTTGACTGTATACCTCTGCGTCTACTAAACGGTTTGATTATATTGAACATTCCTGGTTAATCACATAAAGTGTTTGAACTTTACTCTTCGGTTTCTTTTTATCAAGTTGACATTACTTGGATTTTGTTTCCAAATTTAAAATTCCATTAATTTTTCTTTTTTTTCTTGATGGAGATGCAGAACCCGTTTTTTTGTGTATTAGAATCTAGTCCATCTCCATCTAGAATGAACAAAAAAATAGCTGAATTTCAAATTCCTGGTTAATATTGCACTGTATTTGTTAGGATTTAAAGTAGGTATCTAGTAGCATTGATAGTTAGAAAGAGTACTTCAAAGATGATTTTTATTCAAGAGATTTTATTCAACTGGAGAATTTGTATTGTCATTGTTACTTTCTCATACACGTAGTGAATTGAAATTATTGTAATCGTGAAAAAAATCGAAAGCGAGATTTTGACAGAAATATTCGTTTTGGTGGCATTTGATTCTAAAACAGGTTTTAGCATAACGTCTGTCCGTCTGTGTGCAGTGATTCTGATGGAATGGATGAAAAAAAATTCATTTAAATTTCGTATTTAGAGTATAACTTTTTGTTGTTGTCGATGTACGTGCTCTAAATTTTTTCACTTTCATTTCTCCACTTTCATTCAAAGAGTATTTCACATGAAGGTCAAAATACATCTTTGAATATTTCTCAAAAATAGCTACAACGATTTTTCTTAAATTTTCTGTACGCAAAGTATAATAGTAAGCATTACATTTGCTATAGTTGTATTTCGCTGGGAAGTTTGGTACAGAAGCGGTAAAAAAATGTCTGCACATTAGTTTACTGTTTTCAGAAGCTTGAATGTTATTTACCAGTGTAAATGAACCAAGTAGAGGTAGAATACAATTTTGGTAAACTGAAATTAAATATAAGAAACTGATAAAATAGATTGAATGTCAGAAAACCGCGCGATTTAAACGGAAATATCAATTTTGATGGTCCCTGATTCCGCAATAGTGGTTTTTCAAGTAATTTCCGAATCCGACAGGAATACTTAGGTTTTATTTTATGATATTTTCATACACGATAGACCGTATAAACGATTTAATTTTACTTTAAAGAAATTTACATTTTTAATTTGCAAAAAAGTTTCTTTTTGACTCAATTACCAAATTAAATGAGATTGTTATATTATCTCTTTAGTTCGTACGAATAATATCGAAATAATAATTAATTTATTATTTTAAATAGAATGTCTATCCCACTTAGCTAACCTCCTCAAAAAACCATACGATATAATTTGCAAATTGCAGTCGTCTTATACGTCAATGGTAGTTAAAGGATTTCTTGAATAAACTATTCGAATAAAGTAACATGAAGACGACCAAAATATCGAGGACAATATTGAAAATAACAGTACTCTACATAAAACATTTTTATTGTCACTTTATAGCGCAGACTAAGAAACATTTATGAGAAAGTACGCGCAATGGTTTTACTCCCCTAGTTTATGTTTGTGTTTGTACGTACAATAGCAAGAACTTCGTGGATTAATCTATTTTTCCAGGAGCTAATAAATTGCGCCCCGGAGCCTGTTCCACGCTTTTCCGTAGGTGAAATCTGTGACAATTCAGTCGCAGAGACCCAACATTGAGCACTGGAATGCAAAGACATTTCAACTCGTGAATGAGAAAATATGAACAGTAGCAACAATTCCTTCGACAGTCAACTTTTATCTGTACTCAACCTTGTCACGGTTGTGTACATAACCTCTGTAGCTCTAACCTGGTCTGTGTTTTTCTCCGGGGGATTGTATGCATACGTTCTCGCCTAAGGGCGGCAGTCTCTTTAAAATCCCGTTATTATTGATCTCAAATCCTTAGTTATATGAATATATATAATTCATTAACAATATGTTAGGAATAATTTAAGGATTTGATAATAGTTCCTATTTGTTAAATGTTTTTTCGATCCTAGGTATTGAGAGTAATAATTACCTCCCCAAGTGTAAAATATTAGTAGATAAAACCCAGTTGCTCCAAAAAGTTTAGTGAACGCTCCCGAGAACCCGATCAGGTGGAACAGTCTGCCCTATCAGATAGGAGCGACGTCCCCTCCCCTCTACTGGTCCAGACAGCCTGCTCGTGGAGGGGCAGCAAGAAAGAAGAAGCACGGGAGTCGCGGGAGACGCAGGACAGTCTCCGAGAAGTACGGCACTCTCCGAGAAGGGGAATAGTCACTTCGAGAGCGACGGCAGTGATCGTCAGAGTGGTGGCGATCTTAGATGATCACGAGTAACGAGCAGTACGAGACCATACCGTGGGGATGGGTGGAGCTCCGTCATATCGCGCGGCAGGCCGAGGTCATGAGTTGGTATGATTAGACGCTGGTGTACCGCGTCACCTGCCGACCACGCAGAGTCTCTACTCTGTTACGCCGTTGTCAGAGCGACTCGAGCAAAGATGCTCGAAGTATACTGAATTTTGTGGGTTGTAGACGCAATATTTTCTGTGTTCTATTCTGCAGAATGTTAATAAATGGTTTTGTTAGGAATGCTTTGAATCTTCCTTCCAGTAACTAACCAATATAATCAGTTGTTTTCCTTACATTATGACATCTAGGTAGGAAGGGTCGACCAGGCTAGTGGCTCTAGAATTGGGGCCAGGGAATCATTCGTGATCCTTGACAATCATCATTCCACGTGTTGAACTCCAATAGTTTTGCATGTGTAGTTGAGACAAAAGATACATCTCAGTAAACAATTGTTGATATTCTATATGTATTATAAAAAGGAGCTAGCAATCTTTTAGGGGCGAATGTCATGATTTTACCTGCCTTGGAGCGCAGAAATGATAAATTCGCCACTGCCTTAGATCCCTTGGTCGTAATTGATGAGATGGTCCCTAGCTTGTTTCCGGAGTAAATTAGTTCATTGCCCCCAAGAGGTCGTACGCGGTTTGTAACGTAGAAAAAATAAATTCATTGATTTATTTCTCTACACAAAGCTATTTTAAATCTTCATGTCTTGTATCACTACAATACATGTTCTCAGCCTAGCTATATACTGAACAAATAAATTATATTGCTGCTAATATGTCAGTAAACTGGTCAGTAAAAAGAATTAATTGTCGAGGGCCGAGTAGGGGAATTTACATTTTATTAATAAATTAAAAATATGAATTACACAAATTAAAATTATTATCAGTAAAAAGAATTAATCGTTGAGGGCCAAGTAGGGGAATTTACATTTTATTAATAAATTAAAAATATGAATTACACAAATTAAAATTATTTAATGTTAACTTTATCATTTAAGTTAACATTAATAGCTTTCAGCCCAAAAACAAAGTCTTGGCCCCATTCGAAATAAATATCTGACTACTTGCATGAAAATCTTTCTCAGACCAAGTCAGTCGGTCACGGCAGCTCAGACACATCCTGGAAGGGTCGGAGGGCTGGTGAGGGCAATGCCCGTGGCCACCGGGAAAATAGGCAGTGCAATGCCACTGAAAGGAGGCTCGTTCGCATAAACCGAATGGAAATGAGACGTTGGAATTGTGGAGGGGAGAGTCGGAAGAGGCGCACTTTCCTAAAAGTTCAGTTTGTCGCCGACGGACCGGTAGCGCCACAGTCAACTCGCTCAGAGCTGGTGACTCCCACCGGCTACAAGCGAAAGTAGAATTAAATCACTAAAATACCTGAAATAGGTATAAAAAAGAGAGTAAAATGCACTTATTGTGATTTCAACTTGAAAAACATTACTTACCGGCCATTGAAGTGAAATTATTGCAATTATAATTGATGGTGAAATACACTGCGTCTTATGGAGATAACTCTTATTATCAAACATAGAAATCTCTTAGATTGCGGTGAACCTCACCGCCAGGTAACAGATTAATCATGTTACGTCGAATGAAAATGGGAGACGGGACCGGGATTCGAACCCGGGAC
>NNCF01128672.1:266847-289736 GCA_002313205.1 Laupala kohalensis | reverse complement strand
TATATATACACAATTTCATATAACTCTTTTTCATTCATTGTGAAACCCCGTTTTTAGAATAAAGCTCTGTAGTTCTCGCGTGTGCCATATTAAATCTAAAAGATCTACTGCATAGTAACATTACATAGACTGCATAGAAGAGTGTTATGATGAAGAACCCATTTGCAAAGATGTACCGTTTCCATAAAATTTAAGTTATTAAATTAATTTAGCATCTTCTGCTTTACATGAGATAATAAACTATTGCTTGCGTACATTACGAGGGATGTTCAGTGTGAGGACCCTGAATATTCGTTGCACAAAAAGTATTTGCGGAGTGTTTCCAAACACTACTCAATATGACCTTGTGTGCACTGAATCGTTTCTGGAACAAATTGAAAAGGGACAAGGAAATCATCCTTTGACTCCGTAAGTATTGGAAATGTAGCACCAGACACGTTAGCGCCTGTAGTTTACTGACAGTTTTGTGGCCTCTGAGATCGTGGGTCCGAGACTAGTCTACAGTAGTTAGAAAACAAAACAGTAGGGAAAATATTTACTTAAATTTGCTTCAAAAATAGTGTTGTAGTGTCACTAACGCGTCGTAAGAAGCATATGTTGCGACTTGGTTGGATATCGCACCATAAAGCAAGTGAACAATCTATGGACTCAATGCTCTTTGTGCCAATTGAGTAGCATTTCGCGATTGCTGAATTTCTATGAATTGCTTCTTCTAACCTCATAGATCCATTCAAAATTTACGCCTTTGAGTAAAAAAAAAAAGGCGAATGAAATGGTTGGACATAGTATGACTTAATTAATACACGAGTGTTAAATCATCTGGAATCCATCTATGTTACCTCGCCAGATGGGCTTCAGTAAATAACTTGACAGTACGTACTATTCAATTCATCAAGCCAGATGGACAATCGATACACGACCGACCTGTGGCGTCACGCGATCGATCGATGGATCGATCGAGCAGCGCGCAGCTAGAAGCACGTCTCCGACATGTGGACGAGCTAAGGTCCTCACTTGCCATAGCGAGCACGCGAGCAGTCATCATCTCTTCTCATCTGTCGGCCACGCCACAAAGTCTCTGAATAGTCCTCGACGAGACACCATGTCTCGATTTCCTTCTCACCAATGTTACGGTCAAGTAATCTAACCGCGCTACCCGAAGCCCATCTGATGCTTTGACCGTAATCCTTTGTTATAACGTGGAGCCAAAACTTTCGTTCAACGTCGAAATTTGAAATTTGGACAAGTGGCACACTCCCATCAGCGCAAATAGAACTATATACCTGTAGTTGGTGACATGTGAGCGAGCGGGGTACAACTCGGAGGGACGGAATAGGAGAAGAGTATCAACAAGTAGCTAAGGTATAACGTACCTCACGGATATTGCAACCGACTTATATGAAGTAAACGATCACCAGAGAAACGTTCATTTCCGCATTTTCGGGAATAACTCGGGAAGAAGAAAAAACATTCCAGCGCGGTTTGCAATACAGCAATCAGTACAATGGAGCGGAGGTAGAGAGGGTAGAATATAACAGGAAAATATTTACTAGAAGAAAATTGGCGAAATATAACGTCGAAACATTAACAAAAAACATTTGCTCCATAGGAATCAATCGGAAGTGTGTACTACGTTAGGTCCGACGACACGAACTAATCACGACATCTCCCCGTCAATAACACTCAATAAAATGAACGTAGAGATAATGACTATCGCAAACACATCCCCAAGAGGAAGCAGTGAGGAAGGCGAGTATACGACAACACGGGACGACTCCTATAAGATTGCTACACGTTCCCGTCACTACACGAAAGCGGGCGCTTCCGGGAAACGTACGCTAAAACATGTATACGATGAACTTTTGCCTATGATCACTGGTGATTAGTTTACACACGTATCCAGAAAAGACCATAAACGAATGGTCTTACTTAAAGCACTCTGCAGAGACAATAAGCGATTGAAAATTGGATATGCTGGAAAAGAGGCAACCTATAGGAGCGCTTTTAAATGATAACGGGGAATGAGATTCATGCGTCCCAGGTGGGGAATGAGATGTTTAATTCATGAGAGGAGGAATAATCACCACGATAGATAATATGTGGAATATGCTCACCGAGCGCATTAGCAGAGATCGTAGCGGATTAGAGGACCGATTAACAGAGTGGACAGAATAGTAGAAAATGTACATAACACGGAGAAAAAATTGGATGAAAGTATGGTAGAGTTACGAAATACACTCATGGCCGATAGAGCATCTTTCATGACAAATAAATGGTGTGCCGATGGGTGATGGTTCAGAAATTTTGACCAATTTTCGGAATGGGGAAACTTACGATAGTAACTCGGCAAAGGAGACGTTTGCGCAGATGGTACGCCGACGGAGAAAAGGGATAAAGCGGACAAGGGGAACAATGGAATATGCTATTGACAAAGATACCGGAAAGGTTGACGAGCGACGAATAATGGATCAGGCGGACAGAGTGATACGGGTGGGCATAAAAACCGATAGTACGGATGCAAACTTGGAGGGAGTGCTTAAAGAAACATTACGTACAACAAAAGATATTCTGGCAGAAATCATACGCAAAACGAGAATAGGGAACATGGTTCTCAAGGTTGCTGACAGTACTATCTGCGCAAATAAAAGAGAAGCAAGACAGTAACGGAATCATTAATAAAGATACCGATGAATCAGGTAAGGCCGAATGTGATCATCTATAATGTCAATGATAAGACTTTTTAGAGGAAATCCGAACAACGTATGTCCTTAGCATCGGAGGAATATACCAAAATAGAACGGAAAATAAGCCGAAAGGAGTGGCGGAAAAAACATTGTGTCTTGGAGTTAAACCAGCCAGTATATCAAAAAATGATGGAGGAAGGACGGATAAGAGTAATTTACATGTCCTGTAATCTTTCGGCATACGTTGAACTAATGAAATGCTACGAGTATAAACGTCTTCGCTTCGGGCACTTAGCTAAGAACAGCCTCGACAACCAAGCGACGTGCGGGCACTGAGGGGAAAAGGGTAATGATTACAATCAGTGTGACAAAAAGGAGAATGTCGAGAAATGTGCGAACTGTGTTAGGAGGGGATGGGATCCCACACATTCCCATAGAATCGTGAATTGCAGAGAGTATAAACGGATAAGAGAAATAATGACAACAGTACTTGATAATGGCTATTAAAGTGATTCAGCAGAATATATAAAGAGGATATGTTGGGATGGCGGAACTACAAAACTATATACAGTTGCATAAGGTGGATGTATGTCTCTTGCAGGAGCCGTACACACGATATGGCAGAATAATTATTATACCGAAATACCAGAGAGTAGTATACAAAACTAGAGGGGATTCAGAAAGTGATAGCTAACTTCGCAAATATCAGTAATGGAGCAAAGGGTATGTACTTCCAGGTATATACAGGTAGTAACTACAGGAAAAGACAACCTATCGGTTATGATTATCAATGTTTACATTAAGTATAATAGCAAAACCAACACAATTTTGAATAAAATATAGCGCATCCTGGAAAACATAAAGACAAAGAGGGGGAGATTTGAGTGGAAGATCTTTATGGGGTAATAGGTTAACAAATAAAATAGGAACAAAAATAGAAAACATAATTCTTATATGTGACCTGAGCGTAGTAAATATAGGCGGTTTACCAACATTCGCACCGAAAACGGCAAATCGATAATAGACTTGACGTTACAAGGTCGTACAACGAAAACAACAGCTACAAGTTGGAATTTAGATCAGGTAATAACGAGTGACCATTGTACGATTCACTTCANCAATAGTGGAGGTAGGTGACCTGTCTCTTATACACATCTAGATGTGTATAAGAGACAGATATAGTAGTGATTCAATATAGTAGTGTTTTAACGTTGATGATCGTGTATATAATATGCAAAGGGACATTCTAGACTTTGTGACACTCTATTGTACACGACTGACAGACGTATACCGGAATGGGAAACCATGGTGAACCCATTATATAACTGAAGCAAGGCTAATATACACGGGACGCTTGAAGGAATATAGAAAATTGATCAGGAATAAGAAAAAAGAGTATAGGGCGCGTTTTGTGGAAGAAAACTGGGAAAGGAATGTGTGGGGATTGCCTTAAATAATAGAACGTGAAAAATTACAAAATAAATTAATATGGTAAAGCATGAATGCGGATGGAGAAATGGAGAGCAAGGCTAACATAGAATATGGTTGTTGTGCCCTAGGAAAGGATATAAAAATAACGACAACGGCCGTGATAGATAGGATTTCGCAAGTAAGAAAGGGTGAGAACCCTGGGTTCGATACGATAACTCCAGAAATGGTCACGACTTTATGTCCAAGATATGTTGAAGAAATAACGTATATTTTTAATATGTGTAAGGGATGCGGATACTTTCCAAGACCATGGAAACTAGGAACATTGCGGTTGTTTTAAAAACCAGGGAACAGAGACCCGCAACTTTTCTCATCTTATCGTCCGATAACCCTGCTGCATGTACTAGGCAAATTATTTGACAAGCTTATAGAACAGGATCTACGAATGGTTGTGGAAGACGTATTAAGCCCGAAACAATTTGGTTTCATAAAAGCGCGGGGGACAGAGGAATCATTATCACACCTAATGAATGATATTGATACAAGTAGTTGTAAATATAAATTATTAATTTTTGTCGACTATAAAGGAGCTTTTGACAATGTGAATTGGGTGATACTCCTAGAAGAGATGCGAAAAAAAGGCGTGCCTCATAAGTTACTTACTTTGGTAACAGACTACTTGCACGATCGCTCTGTTATGCTCGAAATAGGGACAGAAAGAATATGTCGTAAATTATACCCTCAAGGAAGCCATTTGTGGTTCATACTTTGGGGTGTACTTATAAATGTAGTATTGAATAAACTAGAAATGGACAATATATCCTTCACATCGTATATCTTGGTAGTACAGGGATAGTAGGTATGGTATCAAACAGAAGGGAACAGAAGTAGTGACAAAGAGAATGATGTACAGTGCAGAAGTAGACTCGCAAGTATCGACGAAAAAAAAGAATAATGATGGTTATGCGTAATTGTAACGTCCTCGCCAATACATTCTATCAATTTGTGAAATATTAATATTTCTTTGCATTTCCCAAGCCGGATGCTGTTAAGAATCTTACAATAAGTGGCCGGTCGGCGCTAAGACGGAAGTGCGACGAACTTGGGACCCACCCTAAGCCTCTTCAGTTATTGAGGTATTGATTGAACGAACACCTTTCACTTTTAAGGAAGGTACAAGTGTATTCGGAGAATGGCCTGCGACGTTGACCCAGCGATGTTCACTGGAATTTCGGTGTACCTCAGAAAAGCAGAATTTTAAGACGGATTGAGTGAAGACCAATGACATACTCTGAAAAAGGTGCTTGCGAGCGCCTAGGTGACGCCAATGGCGGTACGTCCTCTACTGCGCATTCATTGCGTTCCTAGAATTAAAAGGGGTGGACAAGAAGAATATTTGCAAGGTGTGGTGGCAAAGGCATAGTTATTTGCTGATCACGTGACTTCTTGTACTGTATATATTGGGAGGAGTGAAGGTCCTCAGGGACTCTTTACTGGGGAGTAGAGGTCCGTCAGCACTGAGATGTGACCGGGGTAAGACTAGGTCGCGGAGACCAGATGTTCGTTAGGCTGCTGCGGTAGTCTTGATGAAGTCATTACTAGTTGCGAGTGTCGTAACTTATATCATTACTAGTTGCGAGTGTCGTAACTTATCTNGGAGAGTAAATTAGTTTTTTTTTCCCTCCACGTGGTCATACGCAGTTTGTACTGTTTTTTGACAATAAATTTATCATTATCATTATCAGTTAGTTGTTCGGGAAAACAACTAATAATTTTGAAGATTCAGATAACCTGAGGGTTTTACTATTTAGTTGTCTTCAACTAAATTTAACCAAAAGTAATTAATGCTTTCCGATAGCATTACTTGTGTAATAACAGATTATTAGATGTATTAATGATTTTGTGAGTTTGTCTCTGTTGTAAATTCAGATTTCTAGTTAATTTGTATTAAATCATTATTTATTGTTATTACACGTGTGTTTGATTGCTCGGAAAACCGAGCTGGTGGCAGCGAAGAAAACTACCATAGGGATTGTGGTATTTATGTGGATCCCGCTTCTACCGAAAAATACTAACATCGCATCAGGGCTTGAGGTGTGATGTTACAGTAATATTACAAACAAACGATATCCAATAGTGAAGGTAGGTGACTGGCGACTGAAAATTGAAGCTATGGTAAAATATTTAGGAGTTGTCATAGATGAAAACCTCCGCTTTATGGAACACGTCACGTATTTACGTACAAAGATAAGACGACTAGTCTACGGACTCCAAAAAATGGAATGTCTGAAAAGAATATGCCCAGAAAACTGTTGATACAGCTGTATAAAGGGGTACTTGTGCCAATGTTGACTGATGGCAGTATAATTTGGGGACCCCGCGAAAAGCTTATACATATGAACAGGAAAATAACGAGTATACAGCGAATTTGTGCCCTGCATTAGTACGGGGTTTCAAAATCTTGGCGACAAAATCAATCTTGGTATTATTAGTGCTATTGCCGGTTGACACATATGTAGAAGAACATATGTTGCGCTATACTGTCAGAAGAGGACATTCGATTACGTTGGATACGTTCGACATCTATGAGTATTGCGGATAAGGGGTGGAGGAATGCAATCACGAATACGATGTAGAAGTGATGGCAAACAAGAGGGGATGCAGCTCAGGAGGCAAAGCAGTTGTATCAGTTTATACCAGAGGTGAAATATGGTGATAAGAATGAGAAATGGTTTACATTTGGGAAAGTATTCATAGAAACAATTACCGGACATGGGGATACTAATGTATATTGGTGTCGAAGGGGGTTAAGGCGAACAAGAGAATGTGCATGTAAACAAGGGGAGGATGATGTACGTCACATCTTATTTGACTGTACATTGTACGATCAGGAGCGGGCGGAATGGTACAACGGATTGCAACGATGTGGTATTTGTGTGTGTGAATATTATTCAAGACTGCTAAGTACAGAGCGAGTATTTCAGGAGACCTCGATTTACTTGGAGAGAGTTTTCGAAGTTCGTCAACCAATCATATGATAGCAAGAAAACTACCTACCATCACGCGGATAGGAGCGGTAACTTGCCATGGGGAGATTACATATTACCATGGTTGTGCAAAATGGTTCTGCCCGAGCGGTCAGCAATGGTATTAACGGAGAAGAGGCGGTTTATGAGAGACAATAACTAAGAACAAATGGGAAAGATAAAATAACCATAACGAGGCAAGAAAGACGATTAACCACGATGCAGCTAGCGGGAAGAAGAATGTCTGGAAAATACAGTTATTGATAAAAATGTTCACTGCATGATTATCTAATGTAATATTTAAATGCATAGAATATGAGAATTAATTGAACAAGTCAAACATATCAGAGAAACTCAAATATATATATATATATATATAGTCTCTTATACACATCTAGATGTGTATAAGAGACAGANTGTAGCGGTGCGGGGTAAACTGTAAAGAATACGAAAAAACAAAACAAAAACTTCAACTTCGACGAAACTCACCACATGATACCAGCGCTCCACCTCACCGCAGCGCCTCATCTACATTCCAGTTTTGTTTTCTTTAATTGATTGCTTCATTTTAATACTTTATATTGCTAGTTGCAACGTTGTGTTATTAAATTATTTTGTTGGCATTTACATTGTTCAACACCCATCGCATCCACCCTCATGTTTGGTCCTACGAATTCTATCACCTCAACCCAAGATGTACATGCAATTTTCCCATTAAATTCAGTACAGCATAGTTATTGGCTTTCGGGTCAGTGATATCGACTACGATTGGAATACTTTGTCAAATGATAGTGTCCACTGAATTGCTAATTTTAAATTATTAAGTCACAGCTCTATGAGTATTATCAACAAATATTTTAGACACCATTTTGCGACTTGCAGAGAATCATTTTCTTCTGCGATCTCCGTCATTAGTATTCATCGCAAAGATATCACGATGTCTCGTATTCATCGTTTACGACAGTTGATTCTTCGTGGGTGAGGTATTTATTGGTAATTCAAACGTCAATAAATCATTTCTCTTAGATAAAAGTAATAGGTCATGCTTATTTATTAGCAAACAGTGTCCCATATACTGCGTCCAGAATGGAGGCATGTGCGGGTTCGGCGATGAGCGCATAGAGCGAAGCGGCCTTGGTAGAAAGAACGCCACGGTCAGTGGAGCAACACAGCGGAGAGAGCTAGCACTGCACCACATCGGCTCAGTGAATTGACTCAACATTAGACAGCTTGTTGCGCCGGACACACTGCGCCTTTAGGAATGCAATTTTCTTCCTGTACATCGACGGGCTGTTCGGCTGTAGAGATCGCGGGAAAGAAAGATTTTTTGTCGGTATCGTATTAGCAAAATATTATCAAATATTGATATTCTGATGTGTCATTGCTACAAAATTGTACATATTTAGAATGTATTTTTGTGAGTAAGGACTGTCTCGTTTGTTTCCGTTTATTACCTGATTCATCTTCAGACTTATTTTACATCATTTATCGCATCAGTTATATAGATATTTAAATCAACCTTTACTTACGGATCCAGTACGACCTCGCCAGAGAGAATGATGTGGTTTAACCGTCATTTTAATTTAGTAACGATTTAATTTGCACGTTTACAATCAAGAGTGGATATTTTCTGCTAAATAGTTCGTGATATTTAGTGAGAATTCGAAAAAAACATTATAATTTCCTTCATCCCTTTAAAATCGGAATTGCAAAAGTTTTCTAAGTGAATTTTTACGACAAATAAGCAATATCCATTCCAGGTTCCTATTTTAAATATTTTACTTTCTGATTTGATAACTGTGTCAGACATTCAGGAAACCGAACCAAATATTATCACTCCTTTCCACCCGTTTATAATACTGAAAAATCGAAAATTCCATAAAACACTTTACAGATATTTGATTACAACACCTTACATTTAGAAACCGAGAATATATCTAAATTTGTTCGTGGAATATAGTAAATGTAGTTTACCAAATCGTTACTGCTAACAACAAATTCCCGAAAACCAGTCTACTCCACTCCACCTGTAATGAGGATTCGCGAGGCTCTAGGTAGAACATATTCGGTATGAGATCTGCAACACACTTAATGGGAAGAACTTTGAACATCTGTTGTAATTTGTTGTTGAACTTTTGACACCCATATCAATTTCTCAATTCTCCTAATAAAGCTCATTATATGTCTTTCTGTCTTATGTTGTCTCGTGGTGTCATTTTACCTCCTCCGTGAGACATTGTCAGACATGTGTAGCTCTATGCATTTCGTTTCTATTAATGTGCTCAATCATTCCTCCAATTTTTAAAGTGAATTTCTGGGATAGTCTGTACATAGAGACATGCTTTGTTTGCTAGGGGGCAACCATCTCCCTTACCGTTCATAACCACCGCAACCACCATCAAGACCTGCGACCCATCAAATTACTTATTCACCTATAAATTTTTATATTACATATCTTACAACCACCAAGGACGTACCATATTTTCCCATTTGGAGGCCATTGCATTCATGATATTGAAAGCGGTAGAAAATAAATTATATGAACATATTTTTGCTACTATATTGATTAGATAAACTACGTAGATCTATTCATTTCCTTCCTTGATATATTCATTTCCTTCCTTACCAAATGATAAAATACATAATATTAAGATAAATAAAGTCCCATAAAAACTGTTGTTATTTTTAAATGGGTGCGATCCCTTCCTGGTAGGTTGCGTACGAATGAGAAAACGTATAAAATGGATAAAACATGCAATAGCATGGCAGACGACCATGATATATTGGACTTTATTTAGAGAAATGTTAGAGAATTATCTAGTTCTATCTCCAACTCACAATGCGGTGATAGCAACAAATCAAAAATGTTGCAGGGTTTACAGTTTTCTTATTAATTTACAGGATATCAATACATCAAAATTATATTTTCGCTTACTGAAAATGAGATAATGTTTGGTGGAAATGTGGTGATGCCCCTTCTCAAAAGAAATAATAAAACGCAAGTCACTATTAAGCAAGGAAAATTCTTTGTTGAGCTTACGGAATTTGGATGAGCCTTAGATTTATTACAGCGTACTGGATATTTTCGATTTCTGTTATTTTAGTAGTCCTTTCCTCAATAGGTCAGAAAACAAAGGCCAAATATTGTCTGCATCTTCAATCAGTTCGAGAAGAGATGGAAATGGTTTTAATCTATTCTTAGGAATTTAAAAAGTAGTTTGAAATTTGCACATTTCTTCTTGTGCTCGTGATCGGGAAGGGGGGGGTGTTCAAAAACTTCGAAAATTTCAGACTTTTTCGTTTTTTTCGCAAATAACACACAAATAAGGAATTTTCAGTAAAAAGTTGCTCCTACATAACTTAAATTTTACTAAATTTTGCATCGAATGAATATATTGTACCAATTTTCAATACAGATGCATTGTATTATAGAATATCACATTTATTCAAATAATAAGGAAATAGTTTTTCAACGCACGAACATTTTAAGACTTAATATATTTAATTGCATTAATAATTATTGAGATGTCTTGGTTAATTAATTTACAATAAATTTATAAAAACATTTTGTACATTGTTTTTTATTTAAATGTGAAATGAGGAAGGTAAAATTTCTCTTGAGTTTTAAAAATAATTTGGATAGTAGAAAATATTTTTGTATATTAATGTGTATTAATAGGTGAACAGTAAAATGTATAATTAGGTTTCTAGTGCTTTTAAAGTAACCTGAGTTCTGTAAATATTTGTTTTGTGACTCAAATAACTCTTTGGAGAAGAATTACTTGTAAAAATAGTAAAATAGTAAACTTATGAGGTAATATTCCCTTAAAACATAATAAGCTATTGCGATAATGTACCACTAAAGGGAAAATACCAGTGAAAATTTGAGGTAAAATTACATAAAAGAAAAAGTATGACATGTGATGGGAAAGTGTTGTGACACACGAATAAAATAAGTGACGTGTGCTATGTGAAATTAAAAAGTGAAAAATATTCATCAGAAATCCTTTGGTCCCATCAACACCAATTTTTAAAGCCCCCGCCTCCTTCGTAACTATTTGCGCCGACATCGCTTCGCTGCGACAAGTACCGCCGCCGCCACCATCACAGCTGCTACCGCCGCCGCGACCCGCGTTGTGAACTCAAGCAAACTTGGTGAGAGCCAATAGGCGGAGCTGGTGACTGAGGTGTCGACAGGTGAAGATCATCGCTGCAGCGACCGGGCGAAGCTTGAGGAGCGAGTCTATACCGGCTTGCGGAGAGAGATAAATAGGGGTCGGCGGTTGGAAAGGGGACAGAATGAGTGAGAATCAGTGAGAGGTTGGAAGGAGAGTTTTTAAGAAGGTAGCAGGAAACTCGAACCTCTGGAAGATGATGATGGTAGTTGAAGCCATGATGAGCTCACGCTTTGTGGCCATGTGCCATGAACGGAGCAAGGATGTTATCTGATACTATACGTGTTTTTAGAAGAAGTTAGAGGAGAAGAATGCGAACATCATGTGACTAAGTTGTGATGTCCATCAAGGTATTGTGGTGGAATTAATATTAATAATATGGATGTTGTTCAGACATTTTTTGACCAGTTATGGTTAAACAAGTGAGTCGTATCTGTTCAGACATTTGTATTGAATCATTGAATGAGTGAATCACCTCTGGAGCACACTCTCTTTGATTGAGTTGAGTGATTCATCTTGATTGTTGCCGAGCTAAGGAAATTTTCCCTTCATGCCATAGGTCGATTCAAATTTCTTGCCATGAAGATTTTAAAAAAATAGAGGAAATTATTCGACATCTTATGATTCAGCATATCAATAACAAGTTCCTTCTCCGACTATATTCGAGTGACAATCCTGCGTCACTCAAGTTGGGCGAGTCCAGAAAAGTCCTCGCTTTGTCGCAACACGTCATCCCCAGTTCGATACCTGGTCGAGTTATCAGGTATATCATCGATTCTAACTGGCAACGGCGCCCTAGCTTCAAAGGTATATAAACCACATGGCTTCTTCTTTCGAGACTAGTACCAGTAAAACTACTACGTCTACTACTAGTGAGAGGACACACTTCTGATCTCGCTTCTTATATCGTGGTTCGAAATCTTCACTGTCGTCGCCAAATCGACATACAAGGATATTTCTCCTGTTCAACCCTTCACTACGCTACTTTCATTCTCGTCGCCAAGCCGACATTTTTTCGCAAGATCGAACCTAACAATTGCACTTCAGAATAAACTTGCGACCGCGAGATCACTGCTCGTCAACTATTGCGTTTGTCAACACGACAACCATCCGACTCAACTCTACAATCAACTTCAACCTTAATCAACCAGCTGATTCCATAATCTTCTCTCAATGTCATGTCATCTCTAGGAAACCAGCACTGTATCATTCTCTCATTATTTCATAGCAAGTCATTAAATTATTTTATTATTGTTAACAATCAACATTCATCTCTCTACCTCACCCACCATCACTTTATATTATTTCAGTAACAATATTCTTGTGCAGGTAAGATTGAACTTGTCTGTACACATGTTGTAACACGTGTTAAATTTGTGAGATGAAACTATTCTGGAACTATTAAAAGTGACTGAATGACTGGAAATTCGCAGGTAATGAACTCGAGCTCACGCCCGAACCGCATTACCATGGAAAATATGTAGGAGAATCAGTATATATCTGAAAAGTAAATTTGCCTACTCAGTCGTCAAATTTTTTTCTACTAATTTTCATCTTGGTTTTCAAAGAAACTTTTTTTTTTTGTTAAACAAGTAAGAAAATCAGTTAATTTATATATCTGATTAACTGTATTACAAGATTCAAATTATTTTGGAGTAGTGAATGAATGGGATTTATGAAATGCTATAGTATGAAAAAGATATTTTCTGTTAATGAAAAATAATTAATTTGGGATCTGATTAACTTGCTTATTTGATGTTCAAATTATTTTGAAAGGGTAATGATAATTAATGGAATTTATGAAATGCTATGGTATCAATAATATTACTTTTGAAATTCCGTTTACAGGTTAATGTTCTGGGCAAATTAAAATACATGATTTTTTTTCATTTTCCATACACAAAAATAGAACTTTTATTTTTTTGACCTAATTTTTATTTTTTTGACCTAATTTTTGTCGTGTTAAGTGTTTATATAAACAGTAACAATGTGTTTCATGTTTTAAGTAATCAAGTACTCAATCAAAAGTAACATTTGAGCGTTTTAAGCTAAAAGAGTTTTTCGTTTTCTCATGAAGAGTAACATAATTTTTATTTGATGTACTATCAAATCCTGTATCTCCAATCCTGTATCTCCAATCTATCTATTATTCAATGAATGTTGGATAAACTTATATCCTTATATCCCATGTTACCTACATGCTTTCCAGCACTAAAATTTGAGAGGAAATGGATTATACTTATATTACGGTGACAAGTCAATAAATTAATCTTGATAGAAAATCAGTATTCTTCGCAAAATTTATTAATATCTCATCATAAAGAAATAATTGTTAACTTTTTGGTTTTTGTTATGGAACTTTAATAATCATGACTTCCGCGTCAGATGTATTATCCGGCAGACTAACAACTTAATGAACACAGATCGCATGTCAGAGGCAGCACGCATAAAATACATGCCTGCAGAGACATCTGTTGTTTGTCTGGTATCACATGTCTCTTCTTTGCTCTGCCTGAATCGAAACGTGTGAATTCTATTCACTCACATATTCACGACAAAGATGACAAGAATACGACTACTCTCAATTTATACGTAAGATATTACAGGGGCAAGTATTACAAATTAATGACCATGATATTTAAAAAATCTGCTAAATTTTCTGTAAGAGACAATTGCATTTCAGATCTAATAAATGAATGCTATAAAGCATTATAAATAAACATAACATACTAACAACAAAACAGCAAAATACAACTAATCACACTGAAAATCTATAAATTATATAAAATGTGAAAAATGCCTATCACCTTAATAAGAATAATTAAGCAAACACGAGAAACCAGTCAAAAATACTCCTTTTTTAAGCAATTAAGATCCAAAAAAAGATTATTACCTCAAAAAACTGATTTACTGTCATTGATTCATTAACATGACGTTCTCGTAGCCGGAAAAACATGATTTCAAACTCCAAACCTAGCGCTTGTTCGTGCATACAAAATAAAATTTCATATGATTTTAACGACAATAAATGAATCACCGACAACAAAAAGGAATTATTACGTGATTTTATTTATGTAAAATATTTGTTTCCAATTTATAGACATTTGGATGGTTAAGCACGTACAATTTATGCTAATAGAGTAAATAGTTTTAATTTTTTCCCCAAAAAGTAAAATATTTTAAAGAATTGAAAAGGGATCTAGTCGAGTTGGCCTAAGCGAAGACCGGTTTTGATGTGTACAATATATCACTATAGTCAGTGTTTCGTATCACAGCATACCAATATAGTCAGTCTCGTATCACAGCATAACAATATGGAGTTGTGTTAGAGATACCAATGCATCAATTGTTATTTGTCTTTTATATTGTTTATTGAAATCACTGTGCGCTCGTTTTCAAATTAATGTGCTTTATCTCTAACGTGCTTTTAGAGCAGTGCTGTCCAACTAGCGGCCTGCGAAACTTTTTTTACGGCCCGCAAGTTGTAGTACATTTTACATCAAACGTTGAGGGGCAAATATAAATCTGTGCTGCCAGAATTAATATTTGAGGAGGCATGTCCAGGGAGAGAAAGTAGTAAATTGTGTTCGGAATTGCCGAATAATAGTACAATATTAAATATTTTATTATAATACAAAATATGAAAAATTATTTTTAAAAATAAAGAAATATACTATTTAATTTTTCCAGATTCAAATATAAATAATTTTTTTGATGAATATCGAAATTTCACGTTACAAATAAATAAATATGACCCTACGCTTTAGTTTTAATCGTTGGGCAACATTTTGTCAAACTCAATCTCGTACCAACACGATCGATCGAGTGAATAGAAAATGGCCCGCGGGCTAAAATAAGTTGAGTATTATGAATAAGTATCAATAAATTAACAAGACAAGTTGGAGTTTTGCAGTATTGTCAATGTCGGTTTCTGGGATGGAGGAGCGTAACATCTTTTTCATTTGCTCCTTACAATTCACCATAGAGGGAGAAGAACATGATCCCTAGGTTTCCCATTGTTTTTATGGTATCTCCTCTAGATATATTATGCCTAGTAGTTGCTGAGATACAGGAAGGAATCTCTGCTGTATATTGAGAACTATAATTCTCATTGAGAGAAAATATGTTTTAGCTTTAATAAAACGGTTCTTAATATGTAGTAAAATGTTTGCAGTAGAATTTTGATCAAAATTCGAAACGTTGAAGAAAATGAAATCTGTGTGTGATTTCAAATGATCAGATCCCGAAGTCAATTTTTATTATTTTTTATTTTAATGAGTAATGGGAGAAACTATTCATATCACATAAGAATAACGTTTCCAAATGTGTTTTCTTTGCGAAATAAAACCAGTTTTCAGACATTTGTCGCAGAGATCTTTTTTCCAAGGTTGCGCACGTGGAAATGAATCTATTGAAATATCCCGAGTAGTTTCCTGGAGAAAATAAGAAAAAAACCGAACGCACTATTTTGATATTGATCGAAATGTACGAATTTCCCTTTTTTTCATGTCTGCTCTTTTGCCAAAATCATATATTCTGCTGTTACATAGACATTCAAATACCAACCTTTAACGTTTCGAAAATATATAACAGAAAATTGTTTAGAAATACATTTTCGTTATTTTGATTGCACTAAATGCTCAACAGAAATATCACTTATTCAGACGTATAAGGAAATTTTCTGTTTCTTCACAAAATTTTAAGGAAATTAAAAAAAAGATTCCTTTTTATAACAAAAAATATTAGTACTTCAAATAAAAGATCGCACATATGTAAGTTGCAAACAATTTATCGTAAACAATATGATCACCTCTGAGTACAAAATGTGTAGAAAAATAGACCCTTGCGAGTGTATTGCATGGTTTATCATGTTTCAGATTCACTGATATTTCGTTCAATTAATTCCGATAATTAATATAATAGATCTTATTTCATAGATTAATATATTAGTAGTAGATAAGCGATGTCCCCAAGAAGTTTCTGAATTGCCCCAACATTCCTAGCACCTGGTCTGCAGACCTTGAACCAACCTACCAACAAGGAAAAAAGTGTTTCCACCTTGAAAAATGACTATTAGATTCAATAAACTCTTTCTTATTGACGCTGATAAACCTCAGGATATTTCAGGTTTATTAATTTGTGTTAATCGTCCAAGAATAATTGAGGTGCGCTTAGGAATACAGATGACATCACTTGACTATAAAGAATAAACATTGTTTCTATTTCTGTCTGGGGAATGCTCAGTATCTGAAAGAATTTTGCACTGAAAGGTCATTTATTTTTTCTCCATTGTTATTCGCTGTATGAGAAAAGAAATGAGCGGAAGTTACATGTTCCGATTTTCCTCTGAAAATTTTGACATTTTTGATGATAAAAACACATCAAACAAGTGAGTCGCTAGGATAATAACTATCGGTACCTCAGTTCAGGTGTTCAATTTAGTGCTTGCAGTACAGGAGAATCACTAAGATTTTTACAGGATGTAATGGAGATGCTATCACTAATGTCAAAGAAAGTAGAAGAACGAAACAATAAGGTATATTATAATTTTCTGATTTTTAAGATTTTTTATTTTCATAAAGAAGACATTTTAACTGTTCAAGAGAAATCTTTCAATACTGAGAATCCAGCGTGACAGGAGTGCCGACGTCGCTGTATCTTTACAGTGTTATCATTACAGCAAAACCGGAAGATGAAGCTCCTGTCAACAACATGAGAGATATTGAGGAAAAAGCATAGTGCTGTCAGCGAACGCAGGTGGTGTGGCTTGGTGGCAGTGGATGAAACTCCGTCCTTGGCCCACTAGCAACGCATGGCGAAGAATTATTCACCGCCGGAAGACCTAGGAAGCTTACTGCGATGTCCCAATGGTCCGTCAGGTGCCACGCTTTCTTTAGTTAAGAGCTCTACGTCGAACGCTTCCAGAACTGTTCGATTTCGATCTCATTTCCACAATTTTCACATAAAACTTCGATTTCTAATTCAATTCTTTTAAACTGTTTTATATCTTCTATCTCTATACTCGTACATCAAAGAAAATGTCCTTTTTGGTGTCAACAGCACATATTTTACTATCAGTTTGCTTTACTTTTGCAGATTTTCTTTAAATTCTATATTATGTAAAAATCATTCTTTTTGCATATGCCTAACAGTATTTATTTTAATTATTTCCAATAGAAAGTTAACACACGTATCCAGTATTATTCATTCTTTTTCACGTTTATCCTAAATCCCTCCTGGCCTCCGTTCATGAAGTTGCGCTGACTATTATTACCTTTATTACACTTTTCTTTCTCATTCTATTTCAATATAAGTTAAGATAAAATAGATCCAACAGTAAAACGAAAAATATTATACTATATTATTAAGAATACAAGCAGAGATTATTTAAAAAATTGCTCGAAACATATACCATGGAATTTGTGTAACAAAACGTGTATAGTGAAAGAATAATATTAATTATTGTTTTACGATTGGAATAGAAACGAGTACCCTAGCCGAAAAATATTGAGTGATTCGGATTTTTCGATCGTGATATAAAGAAGTATCGAGAATGGACATCAGCATATTCTTAATCTTTGCTTTTCTTGTAGTCACCCGTTCATCCAAACAGATGCATCAAAATGTATCGAACATAATATATTGCACATAAAATGTGTATGGTTTGTACATTAGAAAACGGTACGTAAAATACACTCTACTATTTTAATAAAAACTTCGATCTTAATTCAACATTTTAAGAATAAAAAATGGAATATCAAAATAGAAATGGAAGTGTTCTACTTGAATTTTAACTAAAGAAATAGGATAAAACGCCAAATTTATTATTTTTATCTAAATTTGAAGTAATTTAAAAATGTTTAAAATGTTTATTTGTAATTAAAAACTTATCCATTAAAGTATGGGGTCTCAATTAATCAGAGATCCTGAGTAACAGCTTAGTACGCTTATACAGTTATCCAGCAATGTAACCGCTACATAAATGGAATAATAAACTTATCGATGACTTAATTATGTTTCAATATTTATTAAATATTTATAATTCTCATTATTTCTCCACACAATCCTTCATGTATCAATTTAAGAGCTTAATCTTTTAGCATTTTTTTGCTGTATCAGTGACCTGTAGAACAAGATATTTCAGTAGGGTAAGGCGGGGTATTTGTAAAGAAGGGATAAACGTAAACAAGTGACATGTGCACCCTCGTGTGAGAAAAAGAAACTAAACAGTTATCATACCGGATGAGCCAGTAACACTTTGGATGAAACATGACAACTTCGCGCTGCTGAACCCAGCAGTTGATGAAATATGTTATTAAAAATTTAAGTAATCAAAAATATTGAAATTCGAAGTTGCTGCACTGAGTTTATTCACAACAGTGGGTAAATTATTGACATGCATTTTATTTTTTGTGAGTAATGCATTAAGGTAACTGAAAATCATTGGTATTATCTTCTAGAAGTTTTGGAGGCCCCCACAGTTACATTTACCCCACGTTTGTATGGATCGGGGTACTTGTAAACTTAGTTCCTTGCTATTAGTTTCGCGTAGTTTTGTGGTAAATAGATGTGCGTTCCTGAATTTACTTTCATTATACACTCCATTAACTATATTACATTCTTTTCTTGCTTTATTTTCGGTTTGTTTATAAGTTGCTACACGCACCTATATTCTTAAAGATTGTTGGTCTCCGAAGAAACAAAATGAATTGATAAGTAGAGTAGAAAATTGACATAAATATTTTCAAAATATGGAATACAATCTTCTAGAGGGAAGTAACATACTTAGAGCCAAGATATGTGCATGGTATGTTCTTACTCGTGGACACACACGGAAAAAATGTATAAAAAACGTTTCATGGTTTTGTGGTGTCTTGAAATTCCGAGGAATAAATTGGAAGACACTAAAACGAATTGATAACCCAAAAACTAAATTCATTCTATCTGATATCAAATTTTCTTAAAGAACTGATCTCAAAGCATTCACGCCTTATCCAGTTAGTGAAAAAGAAGGTACTAAAACCGTTCAAACTCTTTATGGCAGAGTAAACGCATGATAAATGTATTGCTTTTAACTTTCATTGTGCTTATACTCTTTGGCTTGACATTTTTGTGTATGAAGTTTAATAAGATTACAACGAGACCTAATACATGGTTGAGGTATAGGGTAAAATAACAAATAAAATGTGTAAAAATAAAATTAAAGGATTAATTTCTTATTTAACGGACGTTCTGAGGTTCAATGAAACCATCAGTCAGTGTTTTGTATCATTTGTATCAACATCTCTCGGACAGATCAAAACCTCCTCTAGAGAGCGCGTCCTCTGGGCGGCAGATGGAGGATTCCAACACATATTGAGGTGGTCTGAATATACTGATAAGAACCCGTGGACCAAAGGACCGTAGGGTGTCGTCTACAAGGTAAGGGAATTGGAAACCCCATGGTTCCCCAGCTGGATCTACTATCTTCTTCTGTGGTCTGTATCTGTGGTTATTATGGGAGTAATCACTTACTGCCCAGTGCAAATCTCGTTGCTGCACTTACGTTATCCTATGAGTTATCCTAGAGTGTAATCACGTGAGTTGTAGTAGTTTGGCAGTTTCAACCATGCACACATTCTACGCTCATATTCTACATGCATATATCACAATACAGAACATGAATATGGAAAACTGACAAATCATCTACATTTTTGGAAAATGGAATGACACGTATAAAGCAGGCCAATGACACACGTATCAATGGCAACAGGACTGTACACTACGTGTATATGATATTAAAAAAGGATTTGAAAATTATTAAAGTCAAAAGTGAAACTGTCCCAAAGGTACCCAAGGGGTTCGCGGAGGGTAGAGTTCCGCAATTCCTTGGCCTCGGCACGAGGAGATGGAGGAGGACGATGAGGATGACGAGGACGATGAGGAGGAGTGACCAACGTTTCGTCAGTTTGACCAGGTACTCGTTTTACAGCAGGCTGAGTAGACGTGGGAGTCAGTCTCCATGTTGGGGTGTGATAAAAAATTCCTACCCCACCGGGGATTGAACGCTAGCCATCAAACCATCAACTCAGCACTCTACCCACTGAGCCACGCTGACACCACTTGGAAAGTTATTAATGTTGTGAATATTAGTTAGAAAGTTAAAGGAAATGGTAAGATAAATAATATAGCCTACCTTTATTTATGAAAACGTTTGATAAATGTGAAGAAGTGAAGAAAATATTTAATATACAGTAGTGTCACTTGAGTATCAATATTCTGTCATACAGAAGAAGCAAACTAATCCCTCATTATGAAAGACGTCAGAGTTTGCTTACACAGAAGTATTAGAAATTAGTTTGCAATTAGTGGTTTACTCTTCAAATCTTTCAATGTCGTGGTCAAATAACAAAGCGTGTATGCAGTTGGTCGTGAGAATTACTATCGATTCATTGATTCATTTCGAATGTGTGTTTAAGTTCTAAAACAGTTAAATTGTAATAAAAAAGAACAACAATTCTTTACAATGTAAGGGAAAGTTAAGTTTTTATTTTACAACAAGGTTTTATATTATTTATTCATGATGTTAATTTATTTTTTCTAATCAAAACCTCATTTCTGAATTTCTTACGGTATATTTCACAATACACCATATTTGTGTAGTTTCAAAGAATACTGTGTTTGGTTGTAAGGAATATGCATAGTTATTTACTATGAATATTGATGACAGAATTTTCCAGGAGTATGGAATGAATGTTAATCATAACACGAAAATGTATGTATGTTTTTCATGGGCCATGGATATCCGCTTCTGCAATCAAATTAAGATGCGTGCGAATGATCCGAGGAAGTAGAAAAAGTTACTGTTTCATTTATTGGTAATTATAAAAGTCATGTTGCTTAGCGCCGTGGAGAAACGAGTTTTAGATATAATTGATTTTTTTAAATCATTTATGCCAATAACTTGGAGAAAAATATTTCGGAACTTTTATTGGAAAAGGACTTATTAATTTCCGGTTTCCATTCCATTATTATGGAATGTGAGATTGTAATATTTTATTGGACACTTTAAATTAAAATTTATTTTTATAATGCTATAACAAAGAGTAATGAAAAGAAATTAAAATTATTTACATAATAAATAAATTAGAATAAAATGAGAGGTTTTATAATATATATTTATATTGCTACCAATTAAAGGGTGCACAAAACTATTTTCTGCTTTTAGATTAAATGTCCATTCGTTGAATCATTTTAAATCAGAAATAAGGTTTCACGTTCTAAATGGCTTGGCTCGGGAGAAAACCCCAATGAGGGATCTGAGATTGGGTTAGTTCCCCAGTGAGCGCACGCGAATTTATTCTAATAAACTGGCAAACATACTAGACCAGTGTAACTTAAATTTTATATAAAACCTACATTAAAACCTGCATGCACCATAAAACACTTGCGATTGTGTGCATCAGTTTCTTTCATGGACATATAAAGAATATTTGAATATCTTAAGGAGTTTTTGCGTAAATGAAATGTGCATGAATAATTTCAAAATTTGAAAAATTCCAGTTCATATTTCCCAAGCTTTTTCGTCCTTTATTAAATAATAACGCAAATGGTAAGTAACATTCCTTTTCCAATAAAGAAGCTAACGGAAAACATATGAAATTTAAGATTTATAATACCGTTCTACAAATTTTGAAGTAAAGTAAACCATACATTTACGAATATTTTCTTCATAAGACCGATTTCACTTTCGTTGTGATCAAACTTTCTCCCACAGAGGTTTGTAACCCTGCTCGCCGCAGGCCATCGTTGCAATGATTTTGCGGAGCAGTTTTGAAACAAGAGCCGGAATTTGCTCCACAGCAGATACTTGCTACGCGTCCAATCAATCAAATAATTCCCATTCTGGAAAGCGAAAGAAAAACATGTGTGCCTTGAGCGTGGCCTTTAGAAGTGCTGAACGAGTTCCATTGGGCGTCGTCGATTCACCATGAACGCGTCGAATACACGACGTTGAGTGAGGAACGCATGGAGCCAAACTCGGTCTTTCCTCCACGGCTTCCTCTCCACGAGCAGGAAGCCAGACACTTGCTACACGCACGTTGCTTCATCTCCCAAGATAATCTATTCACATGTTTCCATGGTTAAGGAAAATGCTTTGTTCAATAATTTACGCTTTCAAAGTTTAAAACATTCGATGAACCTCGTAGGAAATCGTAATATAATAATAATAAATTTATTGTCAAAAAACAGTACAAAGTGCGTATGACCACAAGGAGGAAAAAAAACTAATTTACTCTCCGGAAGCAAGCAAGGGACCATCCCATCAATTCCGATCAAGGGTCCTAAGGCAGAGGCGGATTCAAAAAAAATTCAGCAAAAATTCCTAGATAAGATAAAAAGTTAGCTGCGAGTTAAATACTAATAGAATGTCAATATGTTTGTAATTTTAAGCAAAAAATTACATGTACAAGTTATTATCGAACTATAGATTATTCTGAGTATAGTGTTTAAAAATCATAAGAATCGAAATAACACTAAATTCCCGATTTATTGTTACAATAAACACGCCCCACCTAGAACAAAGCCTAGAG
>NNCF01128672.1:135242-265285 GCA_002313205.1 Laupala kohalensis | reverse complement strand
GTGACAATTCCATTTGAGGTTGTCTTGAATATGGAGACCTAAGAATTTTGTATTCGTAACAGTTTTTAATTGTGTTCCGTTTAAAGAAAGAGAAACCTGGGGTAAAGATTTTGTGATACTATTGTGAAATGACATAGACATTGTTTTGTCAGTGTTTACAATGAGACGATTTGCATGGAACCGTCGAAAGGTTAGACAAAACGTTTTGAGCATTGGCGTGTTTACGTAGTAAATTAGTGTCATCAGCAAAAAGAACCATTTTGCAATCTGATGTGGATGATGACATGTCGTTCACATACAATAAAAACAGTATAGTGCCGAGAATTGAACCTTGAGAATTGAACTATTTATCACATTTTGTCATTTTAATTAACATTGAAACAAATAAACAACAACATTCACGCGTCAATTTGTCGAACAAATACACTACCATAAAATATAATACCTTACTAAAAATTCATTTTGCACATGACTTACATTCTAATGTAAATAATGAAGAATATCTGATCACAAAAACTTTCTTACCTCAACATAATATATAATATATTTCGAAAATTTTGAAAATAAAGCGACACTTCTATAAAATAAGGAGTTTTAAAGTTAATGAGAAACAGAAAGAAAACACACAAAAGTCACTCACAAATCGGACGAGACAAGGGGCCAATCGGCTGTCGCCATCATCAGTCACGGAGTCATATGATAATGACAGTCGAAACGTCTCGACCCCTTCGAAACGGGAAGATTTATACATCGTCTTTTGACCATCGTCTGAAATATACAATCTGAAAGAGACAATTACAAGAGACGATTGCGATTGACCCCTTGCCTTTAAAGCCAGCTTTCTGCTATGTTGATTCACAGAATTTTCAGCATTGTCACGCAAAGTTACGTTAAACGCTTTGACTTATTGTTGTTTAGCGTAGAGTAATCAGGTGATATTAAATTAATACAATGAAAAAAGGGTGCATGACTAGAAAAAGTTTGTGTCAAGGAAAGGAGTACTTCATAATTTTAAATATGAGTACAGTTTTTTGTGACTGAAGAATGAGGTGTTTTTGTAGTAGCTCAATAGTAGTAAATATTGATGAGAAAACTATAAATACCCAACATACAATAACTATTGCGCTAGTCTCTTGTCTGCTAATCTTGTTATTCCGATGGTTCTAGTAATTCTTCACAAAACACTCTTTACTCATTGTATTAAAGAATGAAACACTAGAATCCATCTGAAAGTCTAACACGGTTCAACAGAACATTGATCATGTTGTAATTTGGACGTCATCGGTTGCATGAAACCTGTTCTTGAAGATTGGCGGTCATTTGATTATAAATTATACTTAGTTAACAATTTTCAGTCCACCCTTTCTGTTTGTAGTTGTAAGAGAAACAAAATTGGTGTGAATTTTAAAACTTGAAAAGTACTAGTACTTATAATTTTGAAAGTGTTTCTTTTTAGATTGAAGTTTTTATTTAATCGGTTGAAATGGTAACGAATATTTCAGTTCGTTTACTTCATATATTTTGGATGGAAAAATCCCCATATATAATTCTCTGTGTCATAATATAAATGTCATTTTATCACTAAGATGTCCTAGTGGATAGTTTTATGAAAAATTATGTCACCGAAACAACATATTTTTGAGAAATGTGTGTTAGCGAAACTGTTTAATCTTGAGATAAAATATTTTGAGTATAATTTATGTTATAACTTTTCATTAATCAAATATTCTATTCAATACAGTTTATTAAATTGCTTGGAATGCAATTTAAGAGCAACATATTTTTGACCATTTATACCTAAATAATATAGTCATTAAATTTTACTAACTTGTTCTCGATAGCAGAAAGAACGTGGTATATATTTCTTATCGTAACCAAACACAAGGGGAATTACCAATGATCGGCTGTTTATGTTAAGCCTTCTACGTCTCAGGGCTGTAGAATATGTCACACCATTTATCTCTCAATAATTGAAATATTGTGTAGTATAAATTATATATAAATTTACAATTACTGACTTATTAAAACAATTAAGCACCCAGATGTTGGTTGGCGAAAAAAGTTAACAAAGTTATTCCTCTTGATTTCGCTCCACTCTTACTTTACATAATAGTAAAAAGTAGAAAACGTATTCTTCTGAACTGAATTGAAAAAATTTTTTGAGATAGTTATTCCTTCTTCCCTTACGTCTGTCTATGATCGGAAACAAAAGACTGAAAGAGGCATTCCTAGAATTACAGAATGAAGTCGTAAGTTGGTATGAGAAACAGTTGAGAACCCATGAGAGCATAAGCTTGCACGGTCGGTGTCAGATCTGTCTTGGCTTTTCGGAAGTCACTGCATCGATGTTTTGAATACCGACGTTTATGTCATCTTGCTATAGCCTTCTTATTTCATATCCTGCTCATTAGTACACTGGAGAAGGTCACAGGACGATGGTCGAAACGTCAGTAATTAACAATTCGACGCGGCGATTTCCTGACAGCCAAGACACATCAGTTAATAATAATGCCAACTTCATTTTGTGTAGAAATATTCACCTGGAATTACTTAATTATATTCAAATACTTGTGCGACACCAAGCATCATCACGAAGCTATGAAAATAAGTTTTCCTCTTGATCTACAATTGAGTTGTGTTTAATTTTTTTCTTTCGTGGACTTCAATATACTCTTCCTAAATTTCATGGACACTTCTCGAAAAGTAGAAATGTTGGGTCAGTTTCGATATGTTTAGCTATGTTACTCGTAAGTTATCAAGAATGTTCTTTCCTGCTTGTCAAATTCACTTCAGTTGGCAAGATTCTCCATCCTCCAATTTGAGTCCTGGTGAGTAGCTGCTGCTGACCTTCATCTTTCTTCACGCCTGTTTCTCCTCAGCTGCAGTTTCCGGTCTACTTCCGCATCAATGTATTGTTTCGAGTATCTTTGTTTGGCACAGTACCACGAATTCACCAGCCTCAATTCGTGTATCGAAACAAATGCAATGTGGTCACAAAGAGTTTGACGCAGATTGTTTAGAGGGAGAAACAGTGGTTGGTCAACGTAAAAGCAATTCATGAAGTAATAGTTGAAACCTTATTTGTGAGAGTGTGGGCGTGTATCTACGAAGAACTGGACACGCCGAACACAATTCTGTATGTATGTTAGATAAGATCCATTGTATTACATTTTAAAAACAATTAAGTACATCCCTATATAAATCAACATCTATTATCTTCTTCAAGAACAAGAAATGAACCGTAAATGTCCATCGTTTCCCGTGAGACCACGATACTCAAAATCAAGCATTAATTTCAAAATTAACTTTTCATGCGAGAAGCGAAATGCAACAGCATGCCCGTGAAGATAATAACCCATTAGAAAATCAATCAGCAAATGATATAAGAGACGGTAAGGTATTAAAAAACTACAATTGCTGATAACGTTTCCATACTTGTGGTGCATTCCACAATTGTCATTAAAATGCTCGAACGTCTACACAATCAATTAAGTAATTGCGTAATAAAACGTACTTTTCTTATTGATTCTTGCTTACCATTTTGATACGAAATGCTCAATGTTCAGAAGACTACAAAATACTATCGGGTGCATTCACTAGGCTAATGATCTAAAATGAATTACAATTAATTTTATCGCGAAATAATCTACTTTGTATGACATTTCACCATTGAAAATCACCAATTAATTTATTTTCTCTTAGTAAAATAATGAATTGATTGTTGAAGTGTCTGTTTTGCGTCAGTCTCACTAGAATTGTTTTTCAACTTCAAGAAAATACAATGCGTAAGATATTACACCTCGAGACTCGTCTCAAAAGGACCGGTTAGTCATAAAAAGCGATTGGCCCACTCATTAGTTTGCGGATGGGCATGATGTTCAACTGATCTGTTGGTCATGTAACTGTCATATTGTCTTTTGATGTTTACTTTTGCATGATAGGGTGTTATAATGAATGCGGTAATATCAAATTCGCCATATATGAAGTCCCATCAGTGATTAGAGTTTTAAACGCCAGAGGTAATAATGCTGCTGAAAGTTCACCCTCGGTAGTGTGAAACACATGGACCTTCCGAGAGGTAAGAGGAAGTAAGGTAGTGGAACGCAGCTCCCCAAACTAATTTGTCACAGGGAAGGCGGAAGCCCCGAGAGGGACGTGTTGTGCACAGCTTCCGTAAGTCTGTCCAAGACCTCGACGCCGAGCGGAGTCAAGGGCGAAGAACGAGCGAGCGAACAGACCGTGAAACGATGAGAGGAATCAAGTGTCATTAGAATAACGGGAAACTTGCGTTAGGGAAACCAAATACATAATTAATTACGTGTATATTTCATGTTAGAAATATATATAGCTTTATCATATCTACTTCATAGTAGACCATTTCTGTTCACATCGTTGATAGTGAGACGAAGTACGTCATATGTCAGTAATACATATAAATACTTAAACTTTTTCCGTTCGGTACTAATTGTATTTCAGGCTTCGTTTTTCTTTTCATACGAAGGTGAAAAAGTTTAAATGGCTCATTTAGTTCCAAATCTGAAGTGCTATTTCACAAATTTATCGTAAGTTTGAGAAATCTACAGTGGTGGCAACACTGGGTATTACAGGCGCTACGTATCGGTTTGTGTCTAGCATAAACGTGGTTAAAGAACACTTAAAAGTGATTGTAAACTTTTATAAACTTTAAATCAATTTTTTGAAAAACTACAACTGTTTTTCTCAAACAATGAGGAAATTATACATTAAACAAACATTGTACATTAAATGCAAATCCGGTCCCCTCCGTGGCTACGGTGTCAGCGTGATCGCTCGTCACCAAGTCATCCAGGGTTTAATTCCAAGGTGGGGCAAGAGAAAATTTGTAGCTTTTCATTTCCACGTCTCAGTTTAAATAGCTGTGATGTATGAAAAGTTCACCCTCTGCGGCTAACAACCGCAGTTGTAATACTCGGATACAGCAATCTGGATCCTATCTAGATGCTGTTCCTCCGATCTCGGTAAAATTCACGATGTGTCTAGTTAATAAACTCACTGGCACCCGTCACAAAAACTGAGCCTTACTGGCACTCGTCATGCGTGGTCCTCAGCTGGCGGAAACGAGATATATGCATACATAAATGCAAATACGTTAGTGTCTCTTTATATTAATTTTGATTTCAATTCAAGCAATGGTTTCCATTTGGATTTTTTTATAGTGAAGCAGTATGAAAAAATGTACATAAAATATTGTAATAAAATAAAGTTAAAATATTATGTTATATACACACTAATGCAGAGTAAAATGAGTAAATCTTTACTGGGTTTAAAAAGAAATACTACTTTCGGAGACTTGATTTATTTCCATTGTTTTTAAACTCAACGGTCTATATTTTTCAATAGACCAAGTAGAATAACAATACACACAATTTTCTGAGAATTTACGGTGGAGAAAAGTATATATACGTACCTATCAGTTTGAAGGAAAATTAAAAAAAAATATTGGGATTATTGCACAAACTGATTATTTACTCTAAAGGTCTGTCGTTTGGAATCAACCAAAAGAAACATTAAATAGATTCTTTAAAACATTAATAAAACAATTTTGTTCACGTTTCTTAGTGTAAATGTACAAGAGAATAGAAAACATAAGAATTACTTTCAATTGTTTTAAAAATATCGTCACTAAAGGTTAAATTAAAGTAGCTTAGGTACGTAAGCTACAGATACATAATGTTTTTGTGAGACTAATGTAGTATACGATGAACGCTAACTAATCTGTAGTTAACTCCGAAGTTAGTCTAGTGATCGCTAACTCTATTTTACGACAATTATTGTCTTTAATTAACTCATGATCATTAAAATTTCATTCTTCCTGTATTTGAGGGAAACTATCAAGTGATATTATTATTGATCAGACATTATTTTTAATATCTCTCGTTCATTAAAGGGGTTGTGTTCTGAATTTCTGAATATATTGAGTAAGAACCAGAACTGCTAAGAACATTCCTCGTGGCTCACAGTAAACATTTTTCAGTCAGATAATATCTTCGAAAAGTTATTTGTTTTAAAAAATGGCAGTTGTATTATTCTCTTCATTTATTTTGTACTAATATAAACCATTAATACTATACATGATAATCCCGATTGCTGTAAGTGTAAAAATATAATATTTCTAAAGCAATTTAATCTCACATAATTTTATTTTCAAGATACAAGATATTGTTCTTTAATATGTATTGGTTTTAAAAACGTTTCTCGACATTCATTCTGAAGTATTTTCTATTCCAATTACGAAAGCAAAATCTGAAATGAACAAAAATGAACATTTTGAACAACAATAAAAGGAATCTTTACATTTACCGATTGTAGATAATATGAATTAATAAATCACGAAAGTTTTCATTTTATAAGTGAAGTAAGCTATCGTGTTTATTCAATCTCCTCTCTCATATACATGCCACTCACTGGTAACTTAATAAACTGATCGTCAGAAAACTTATAATTATGAAGCATTTTCTCCCGTCTCTTTTTTGCCTTCAAAAATAACGAGTATTCGTTAGTAAACATGAAATAGGAAGTAAGAGAAGGAAAAAAAGTCACAGTTATTTTTCTCGGCGTCCGTTAGTGCACGAGACAAACCTATGAGGCACTGAACAGTACTTACTTTGCGTACATGTAGCAAAATAGGGTTAATTTGTTTGCCGTGTATGATGGAACATGATTCATAGGAGTTTTAATGAGATTATTACTCCTATTAGTATATATTCGTGCGCCAACTAATAGTAATCGGTTTCTCCTCCATTCTCCTGGACGCAGAAGGAGAGCTGTGCAGGTGGCTCGAAGGCCGTTGGCGCGACGTGAAGGGGAATGGTGGCGGAGCTCTCTTTGCGGACAGCGACCTACTCCAACTGACACTCGGTGCTCACCGGTGCGAATCTTTCTACAGTCTCACTTGCTTGCCTGTCTGCCTGACCATTACACATATTATGACATTCACTCTCCGAAAAATGATCAGAACCGGAAGCGGAACTGCGGAGAAATTAGAAATTTTGTTTTTCTTTGACCCGTGTTTCGAAATTGTCTTGAATCCAAACACAAACCAGAACCGATACAAAATTTTTGGTATTGTAATTTCGTTTGCGTTATTAAAAGACGAGCTGTGCCTGTATATCTATGAGGAATGGAAAATAATTTAATAGGTTGTAAAGGTACAGTATTTATTAAAATGAAAACGATTTTTTTAACAAAATATTTTATGTTGTATGACCTTTGTGAAAACGTTTCCACGATAAAAACTCTTCGTTGAAATGTAAATTTACTTTATGCACAATAAACTTTATACTTAGAGTCATTAAAATCACGTTAAAGTAATGTTTTCAATCACAGACACCATTTGAACGACAATGATTAAAATAATTTAATAGAAACGATATTCATGAAGTAAGGATTTTCATTTTATACATCTTACATTTCAGATCCGAAAAATCACTCTTTGCAGTCGTCAGACAAAAAATATAAACAAACATGCTATTTGTAGATAGCTATTTGTAATGGATACCAAATTTGGTGTATGTAGATTCTGTTAAACCGCGTTTACACTAAGTAGGAATCTGCTATATAGCAAATATTATATAGAAAATGTTACATGTAGCAAATGTTTTATAACACTTTTCTTCAGTGTAAACGCGATTTTAGGGTATTTGAATGTGACAATTATTCAAAATGTCGCTCTTATAAATATTAGTACAAATTTATTCAATATTTAATTATTTACTCATTGTATTACGAATATTTGCATTTAACTTTTTCTTTCTGGGAAGAATGATGGATAAATGCCGAAACAAGAAACCTGCTTACTTATATTCTTTTTACAATCCACACAATTATTGCCTTAACTTAAATAATTCTTTATTAATGGCGGGATTCTAAATTAGGAAGAGATAAAATGTGACATTTTCTGCACACAAGCCAGTGAAATAAACTCTAGAATTGGGAGCACATTTAAACTAGAGAATTTATCATGCACACAGAAATGGACAACCCTGGGTGAATTATTAAGCAATTTGAGGTTTCGTTAGCACTTTATTCGTACGACTATTACTTTAATGCAACTTTAAGAACCATAAAATGAAAACCAATTTTCACGTACTCCATAAATGCTTTTCAACTGAATGCCCTCATGCTAGTAATCGCAACCAGATTGCTGTGTACCTCCGCCGATGTTATGTAATGCTTTTTCTGACGAATTTCAGACAGTGACTATGAGAGATTGGTGAACTACAAGGTGTCCGAGGCCATGGCCAGCCTAGTGTTGTCTAGCACTGTTCCACCCACTTTCCTCCCACTTATCCAACCCACTTCACTCCCATCCGGCTGATCTACTGATATTCGCAGCCCTTCGACTCCATTAAATTCAGAAGCCATCGTATCAGTTAAAATCTAATCGTAGTATCACTTTAAGATATTTAGAAGTTGCTTTTGAATAATAAAAGTCGTATAGGAAGTGCTTTTTATAGCATTTCCTTACAGCAGACGCTGAGACTCCCACAGTAAAGTCGATTAAAATGAATCTTTGCTCATCGAGGGCAAGTGCAGAAGTATATTACTACTTAATGAGCCCCAACGCGAGCGATCTTTCATTCCCTTCATATCTTCTTGCATGCAGGTAAATGATAATGGTATGTAACCATTTAAAATTCTACACAGAGAAAAAAATACCAAGCAAAATGAGAAGAAAAAGCGAAAAACAATGTTTCTCAGTTTTGGGCTAAGATTGCTTGGGATTACTGTTAATGAACGATATTGGTCCTCAAATGTAGATTGTAAAATATATAATTTATTCAGAAAGAAAATGAGACTATCGTTCAACATCAAATAATTTCCACAGTTAGCGACCATTTACTACGGTATTCGTCATTATGTTTCGTTCCAGGTGAAAATATGTTGGTTCCAGCGGAAAGACGTTCTTCTATCACAAGGAGTAATACACAATACGTTTACATAAGAAGTACTCAATTTTATATCTATAAATTTTTTTCTTTTCGTGCATGCTGATGTAATGGATCTTGAGTACCACACAAAATAAGATGCACGTTGGGTTTGCTTCCACAATTTAAAGATGCCTCTAATGCAGTAACGTTATTTCTTTTGTTGTGGTTGTTGTTCTCATAGATGGACCCAACATAGATTCTCTTCCAAATAGTCAAAGCAGAACACACTGCCATTTTTACGACATTTTTTCGTTATTTCATTAAGCAGATAGTAATGCATTGAGTGTCCTACCGGTGCAGCATGACCGTCATGCGACGTCGTCGATGGTCACATGGCGATTAGTGGGTGTTCTAAACGATTTCTAAGATTTGGTTTCTCTCTCCCTCTCTATTCACAGCATATAGACAAGTGAATCTGATAGACTGACCTGAAATTACAGAACCTACTAATATGAAATTACAGAAACGGGAATCCAAAGTGCCTGTGAAAGATTTATATGCAACCATATTATTATGATATTTTGGAACATATTTTTTGAACATTCTTAAAACATACGGATAAATTAGAAGTTGGGGTTAATATGTGATCATATTGAAATAAATAATAGTTTATAGTTAAATATGTTCAATTATCGAGTTGAAACTCTATGAAACTGTTTGTGTCGTTTACTGTAATGTCACAATATAAATGTTACCACAAGGTTGAAGGTATCATAAGGAATATATAATTTGTTTATTTAGTAATAAAATTGTGGTTACTTTTTAATTTTTAATACTTTTCATGATTTGGTTTTAGCACATTTAAATCACAACCTACTTGATAAAACGTATCTATTGAACAGTAGATAAAGGGCTTCCGGCCGTCGACGAACCCTAAAGCCCCACAAAACAAAAGAACAGTAAATGTACCGTGCATTGATATGAATCATTATTTATTTCAATTTAAACTCATTTTATTAATAAATAAATTGAGTGTAAAAAATCGGTTACGAACTGCGTATCACCATGTGGAGAACAATAAACTATATTACTCTCCTGAAGCAAGCAAGGGACCATCCCATGAATTCTGATCAAGTTCCTTACGCGAGTTGATAATTTCAGCACACCTCTTAGATTAGAATAAAAATAGTTAGTTACATTTTATAATATCAACAGGGTACCAACAAATTTGTATTTAATAAAACACAAAAAGTCACAAGTTCGTATCAATATCAAACTATATATTATTCGGAAAATATTGTTTATAAATCGTAACTAAAATATCTCTAAATTCGGGATTAATTATTACAATAGATCGCTGCTCATAGGATATTAGATTTTTAACCATTTTAAATATCATGATACATCCCTGGAACACAATTCTTAAAAATTTTACATGGTCAGTGATTACACATGTGTAAAAAGGATGATGATACTAACGCTCGAGACCCTTGCACTAGCAATGGTCATGGAAAGTTATTTATTTCTCGGAGAATCAACGAAGACGAAACTCACAAAAGATCAATAACTGTAAAGATAACATAAGTCATTAAAAAATGTTGACCCAATCCATATCTGTTATAAAAACTATTTTTGGAATACTGTTAAATTTATTTTTATGTTTCCATAGAATCATGTTGCCGATCATATTACAGATTATAACAATCTGAAGACAATACAATAAATTTCAAAACTCTACGTCAAATTGTTTTGAAGTTAGAGACATTTTAAGATTTGTGCAAATATCCAAATTTTGAAGATTACCAAAAATATCAAAAATGTATTTTTTTATATACACCAATAGTATTACCAATATACCAAAATCTTTTAATTCGGAGATCTGAAGATCCAATTTTGTCCGATTTCAAACGTAATTACCCAATAATGTACCTTATGATAATCCAAAGATAATTTACGTAATATTGTTTAAATAGCATCACATTGCTAAAAGCAATAAAGGAACATTGTTCACTAGTGAATATTATGTAAATAAAATTAAAGTAAATTGTTATTATGATTTCCTTCTTTGTAATAATGGTTGTTGAGCGCTGTCAAAATTGATAATTTCATTTGCTTTGTTTAATGATTTGTTACATTCTATAGAACCAAAAGCCCAATAATATTTTCTATACATTTTAAAGCTCTAATTATCCCCTTTTGAGTGATGTAGAATTTTACGGATTGTCTGAAGACAAAAATGAGATGATTTTTTCTAAAACCATACCGGGGCTTTATTTCATGGTTTAAAATTCCACTTCAAAGCTAATTTTAGTCCTGAAATTGCACTACAATCTGGAAACAAATTATACCATTGGAAACAGTTTGAAATTCTGTGCTAGCTATATACATTTCACAGAAATATAATAGAACATTAATATTTTAGGGTGAATGACGCAAAACTATGTTTGTTTAATTTTACCCGAACCGAGAAAAACTGACCGCATTTCGCTAAAAATTTCATATCTCCAAAACAAATGAAGAAAATCCCATCCAATTTTGGAAATCATCTAATATTCATAGAAAAAAGAACCACATAAAACAGTGGGTTACATTGCTGGATGATTTGACATGAAATCGTCCTAGTTTAGCGTATATTTTAATGTTTTTATATGTGTAATAAAATATATTATATTTGTAATAAATATATGAAATATAAGTAAAATTTTGGGAGCAGGTGACGTACTGATTTGAGGGCTTTTCAGTTCTAAATATGGAATCCAGAATAAAGCATCATTCAATTCAATTCTCTCTGAACTACCTCATATTTGCCATTTAATACTTGCTGATAATTTGGACACTATTAATCATAAAGACCAAGAAATCCCGACATTTCTTTATCATGCGTAGATGACAAGTAATATCCTTTTCGAATCAAAAAATCATGTGCATTCCAGACAATAATAATTTTAATGTCGTACACATTTCAAGTTTTTTTTACTAATTAAGTGGTATAAAAATTAATTGTAATTTGAGACGATGGTACTGATAAGCTATCAATTTAAGTGATCAGAATTGATGTGATAAGTGTGAATCTTAATTTTAAATTCAATTTGAAATATTCACGACATGGTGGTATACGTACTGGATTGTTTTAATATACTGATTGACTCATAGTAATTATTAATTAAAGATTCCTCCAGTTCTTTATATTTCTTACCTCTTAATAGTAGTTCAGAGGTTCAGAAAAGGTGTAAATGAGTGAAATACGTAGGTAAAACTCTACCTTTACTTCTTCAAAATAATAAATTTTCAAGTACCTGTAAAGATAATATTAATTTTCCAATACGAAGTTGACTGCAGTTTGTGTTTAACATAATCTAGATCAACAGTACTTCTAAATTACTATAGTATAAATTATTGTTTAAATTAATTTAATGCAATATTTATTTTTATAGAAACATAATTATATTTGCTTAGAAATATTTTATAGATAGTTATGTATAGGAATACAATATTGTATTACTATAGAAATATATTTGCTGTAAATTCATTAAAGATATGACAATTATAGGGATCTTACAGAAATATACATTAAAAAAATCTACAAAAGAAATCTGCGAACAAAGAAATTGGGACCATAATTTAATTGTATTTATTTCTACTGTATAATGAACTCACTGGATTTTTCAAAATATTTTGTTAAATGAATAATTGTATATCAGTGGCATCATGGTACCGCAACGGTGTTCCAGCACTGGTTTTTGGAACGATTTTTTAAATTTACATAAGAGTTATTTCATGCGATTTTTAATCACACGGGTGTGGCTAGTAATAATAAAAACTCAAAAATAATAATAACCCAATATATTTTACCTTGGGTTGTGAGACGATAGCGCCTCGCTGTAAGCTTAGGTTGAGAAGGTGTGAGAAGATTTTTCATCTTTTTGGTTCGAGTGAATTGAGCCATTTACGACTCTTGCTGAACAGCATTTGCGAGAAATATGCTTCATACTGACCTCCCTTTCTTATGCCGGACATGTCACTCTAGTATAGTACAATTAAGCTTAAACCCAAAAATTCAAAGGAAAAGTTTTAACCTACGCCAAATTGTTATATACCTTACTGCAAAAAAGTAACATCAAATAGAGCGTCGGGTTTCGGGGGGAGGGGGTGAAATTATCCTTTTCAACAGTTTTCGCCAATATCTCCAAAACTATGAGGACTAGTTAAATTTTTACAGCATATTAAATGAATGTAAATTAAATTTACAATAAAAATAGTTTTATACATTTTTGTACTGCGATCAACGGTTCCGAAGATATGGAGGGGATAGAAATATAATTTTTTCACAATTTCCTTGACATTTTTCAAAATCACTTGAAAATCGCGTTTAAATATATGTAACTGCAATTTTGGCCATAAATTTATTATTCAGTTTAATATATAGTCTCCGTAGCTCAAGGTGCTCACTTGTTAGGCAGAAACCCCGGGTTCGATTGCCGGCGGGGACGGTTTGTTGTTTTACTTCAATGACTGATTTCATACAGCTAAGATGATGGTAAAATGACCCTCTGTGACTTACGAGTACTATCAGTTCTTACTTGGAACCGGCAATACAGATTATATTTGAACGCGCTTCTTCCCAAAATGTTTCACGACGTGCCTTAGTAAAGTGCAATTACCTCAAAAAATCTCAAAATCCAAACATTTAAGAAGAAAAGTTATACTTTTTGTCAAATTGTTCTGCAACCTCCTCGTAGCACGTGATAAAAATTTACACGTAGCGCGTCGGGCTTCGGTGAGAGAGGGTAGAAAATGGGTGAAATTGTCTTTCTCAGTAGTTTTTCGAAAACTATGAGATCTAGCTAAAATTTATTTTATATTATATTAATCTACATTAAAGTCTGAGTAAAAATAGTGCTTTACATTTTTTGTTCTGCAATAACAATTACAGAGATAATGAAGGGGGTAAAAATGTATTATTTCCATATGTACTGACAAAAAATGTAAAGAAATCGTAATTTTCGTAGCACTCTGAAATTTTCGCTTCGCTTTCCATTACTTTACTATAAAAGGATGCAAAAGTTGTTACGCATTTAGGAATAGGTACAACATTTTAAGATATCAACTATAGATGGCATTAGGACCGTTGCCGAAAATACAGTAATGTTGCAGAATATAGTTTATTGCACAGTGAGTTAAATGACTGATTTCGCGCGCTGAAAGTCAAAAATTCATTTTCCTCAAAAATGTCTGGTAAGAAAAACTACGTTAGACTCCGACCTCACTAGGGTTCGTTACCGTGATCCTTAGTCGGCCATAACGAGAGATACATACGGATCATTCTTTTCATAATCGTCCAAAAATAGACCATCTCAGAATTGACTGAATACTTTTACTTCTGTTCAATTCCATGATAAACTAAGATTGATTATAAAGAATCATAATATTTCTGTACCCTAAGGTATTGTCTATGAGTTTTGTCTATTCCGCGGTAAGGAGGAAGAGCAGACCTGATGGCTTGAGCCTAACGACGAAATAAAAGTTTATTATTATTATTATATTTATTGTTATCCTACAGTTCACAGTTCTTTTTTCAAGAATCTGGTAGAAGAAGGTCATGTACGAGCTACGCCAAGCACACTCCCTTGATGTGAAAAAAATCCTTACGGAAAATTAATGAAATTGAGACGGTTATTGCTGACTACTGCAGAAATTTACGTACTGTTCTGGTTGTACTTAAAACAACAGCTTTTGGTAGCAGACATTATTGCATTCGAGACATTAAGGGCATCCAATCCATTGACTAATACAGTTGGATCGATTCCAGTTGATGACATGGCTATTGGGATGATCTCAACACTCTCCAGTTGCCACACTCTTTCTATCTCCTCTTTTAGCCGGTCATACTTATTCCGTTTCTAGCAGACAGTAGACATCAAACCATTGGTGTTGGGCACTGCAATATCGATAATGAATGCACACCGCCCTTCCTTCAAGTGCAATACAATATCAGGCCGATTGTGGTCAACTGATCTGTCATTGAGCAATGTCCTGTCAAACAATAAACGGAATCTTCCATTCTCCAGCACAGCATCCGGGTTGTACTTGTAGTATGGCACTCTTTCCTTTTGCAGTCCATGCTTTAGGGCAAGCTCCTGATGCAATATTCCTGCCACTTGATTGTGCCGAATTAAGTAGTCAGTGCTTGCAATTATTATTATTATTATTAGTTAATAGATATTTCCTCCCATGAGATCGCTCAAGTCGACGTTGCGCCAGACTGACTTGGTTCAGCATGGCTATTCTCAAACTCTAAACAGTATTTTACGGTTAGTCATACTTTTCATTACACTAAATTACTTTAAAATAATATTGAATAATTAGAGTTATCTGTACAAAGTCTCAAAACCTAATTAATTGCTATTCCGTGTAAGTTTACAGAATGAAAATGGAAGTTTCTTAGCAATGCACGATGGGTTTAAGGGTTGAATTCAGCTCGCTGAAATTTCAAAGTATTTAAAAATTGAAAACAATTATCTACAAACGGTTAAAATTAACACTCTTCGTTGGAGTCGATTGAGTCTCTTCGCCTATGTCGATATTTTTCACAGGTATTTTCAGTTCACAGAGCCGTTTTCAGACATCCTATGTCGACGGATTTCTGATTTGATGATTCAAAGACGCGTGAAAATAACTTCATACTCAAAAACATTTCGATTGGTAGAACGTCACTTAATAATGTTTATGATTTATGAAAATTAAGATGGATGAAATATTATTCCTAGCAAAGGTTGCTGTTATTCACACGTTTTCGGCAGTCCTCCGCTTCTAAAACCACAATTTAAATCTATTGAAAACAATTTAAATGTATTGAAACCCTGCACTGGACGTGGCTTGGAGGGACGTTTAGGACATTGCTGGAACTTATCATTTGCATCCAACGAAACCCCCTTGGATCCTTGTCGACGACTCTAACACCATTGAAATTTTAATGGCTAACTGTGAATGGCGCTGAATGGATCGGGTTCCCGTTGACTTAATATAAGGAACTGGATGCCTGTGCCACACAGAACATTCATTTATCTCTTTTCTTCAAGTAAAATAAAATTATTGCATCAAATGAAATCCATTTTAACTTCGAATGAAAGTACTGTTCATCTTTTAAAAAAGAAATTGCATGGTAAAAATGAAATTTTGTTTCCTGGTTCTTTTTATCACCCCCGTCGCTGACTCAATTCGTGACATTTTCGTGCAACTGACTATTGTTTTTCTTCCTTTATGCATTGTATTTCGAAAACGTTACCTACAAATGCTTAATGCCAACCATAATTATATTTAAAAAACTAAATAAAACCCGAAAAGGTAAATCTTGTCAAAATATTTTTATATAATTGAAGCATATAAGATATTATTTACAATATTATGAAAAATTTCACGGAATCACTGTGATGAACTAGTTAAAAGTCCCAACAAATCATGATTTTGAGAAATTTCTAAGAAATTGTGAAATAATCATACTTTTATCCCCTCCATATCCCCGTAACCGCTGATCGCAGTTCAAAAATGTATAGAACTATTTTTATTGAAAATGTAATGTACATTAATTTAATATACCGCAAAATTCTAGCTAGGTCTCATAGTTTTCGAGATATTTGCAAGAAACTGTTGAAAAGTGTAATTTCACCCCTTATCCACTCTCTCCCCCCGAAACCCGTCGCTCTATTTTGTGTAACTTTTTTGCACTAACTAAGAGGAAGGTATACAACAATTTGGCGTAGGTTAGAACTTTTCTCTTTGAATGTTTGGGTTTGGTTGTTGTTTCGAAATGATGCTGCATGTTTCGTATCAGGCTCACCTGTATTTGAGCAAGCGCCTCTTGTGTTCAGGTGTGCTATGCGACTGCGCAGTTCGTCAAAAATGAAGCTCCCGCCTTGAAGATATATTAATATTCTTCAGTAGCCTCTCGTCCCGGGACGGGGGAGGTGCCCTATGAAGAAGGGCCTACGCGTGTAATAGCTCACATAGTTCAAACTTACGCCGCCAGGGCGCACCAGTGACCGGCGCACTAAGTTATTTTGCAATAGCGCCAAAGTTCTCCGCTTGAGTACGCTTCTGTGGGTCTCTTGACTGTTCCGACGTTCATCTGTTTCATTTTTCATGGTATATTTTTTAAGGCTGCTTTGTACGAAGGAGAAAGGATTCGTATTTTATCGTATATTATTGTTTTATGCTCATTTTTTCATATTAAAACATTTATTCTTCATTCGCATTCTCTATAATGTGAAATATTCTTAATTGAACATATTATTGACTAAGCAATTGAATTTCTTCACGACAATGAAATCCTGCTTTTTATAAGCTCCAATGAGATTAATTCTTATTCAACAATAGGTGAATATTTTTTATTGAAGTGATCTTCTTTGCATACACACTTGTGGAAACGCTGTTCCTAGGAGCCGGCTGATTTTATTCTGTTTTGTGCGAACAGTTGTCTTTTTACCTAATTGTACTATACTAGTCAACCAGTAGAATACCTAGGCGGGGCGGTCCGCCCCGGACCTTATCATGTGAAGGGTGTCGAAGTTGGACACCAAATATAATTTACATTAATAAATTTGAATAAAATATTATCCGAAACATTTTTAAAACCACAAACTAAATAAAAGTTGAGCTTTTTAATAAATAAGACTTAAATTTAAATTCTTTTAAGTACACCAGAGCGTTGTATATGTACATTACATTACATACGTTGCATTTGTGTGTGGGTGCCCCCAAGAAGTTTAGTTTAGTATCCTCCAAAAGTACTCCTGCCCTCATGAGGTGTAGATTTAATGCCACTGCACGCAACTCGCATTCTTCTCCGTAAATTTTGTGGGACAGGTTTGGTCATGATCTACGTGCTAAATTCGCAATAATCATTTAAATAAACGTATTTAACAAACTTGCTTTGAAATATAACCATTAAATATAAAGTGAATGGGAAGTTGAATAATACCCCTAAATAAATGACAACTTATGTCAGATATAAATTGAGATTTCTGTAAAAAATATTTTTCTCCACATCTCAGGTCTAATTGAGATTATTCACCTGACAAGAACAATAAAAACATCTAACAATGAGAATATTCTTGAAACTAGAGTTGGATTTTGGAGTTTGGATCCGTAACAGCCAAATGGTGCAATCCGACAATAACGGGGTGGTAAAAAAGCCAAGGTTACCAGTCACTCTCTGTTGTCATGTCGCGTTCACTATCTTTAAGCTGTACATTGAATAACTATGGAGGTAGCAGATAGGAGTGAATTAACGTAGCTAAGTGTGTTACAAGCTGTCACCGTCAGCATGATGATGTAAAGTGGCTTCGTGCTTACGAACCAAAAATCTACTTCTCACAAGGAGGAATATCTCACAAGGAGAGGGTAAAAGGTGGGAAAGGAAGATCGGATTCATCTTGTGTGATATGGTAGTAATGAAATAATAGTTCGCACTATCCACCCAGTTTCGAGAAAATAGGTTTCAAAGTTTTGTGTTGTAGGGTGCACACTTTTTAACTAACCAACCATAGCGGAATTCGCGCTGGGGGTTTTGTTGTTGTCATTTGGCTAAATTTTCGTTATTATTTAAATTACATATTTACGCTCAGAAACTGTGAAAAGTTCAAAAATATTTTAATATTTCATGATATTTAGTGAAAATTCGTAAAAACGTATGTCACACTAATTTATCCGTTTAAAATCGAAATAGAAAAGAATGCTTTTTCAGTCAGTACATAAATAACAATCGGTGTGAATTTCAAATCCTTGCCTTTAATATTTTCTTTCTCTTTCTATGTATGTATCGGACATTAAGGAAACGAAGTTAATATTTTCATTCCCTTTCACACATAGAAAAGTAAAATAACGAAAATTACTCCTGGAATATGGGAAAATCGAAAATTTCCTTTTTACTGACCCTCGTTAATACAAATGCAACATTTCGTGAATATTTCAAGTATCTAAGTATAATGAACTCTAATAATTATCAATGAGTCAATCATGCAGGATAACACTCCAAACATTTCCATCGACTAACTCCCATTATAAAGTAAAATTCCAGAAATATGTGATTAAATATTTAATTTGAGCAACTTTTATACAAAAATCTATTTGATAAATTAATTAGCTCATGGGATATTATAAAAAAGGATACTATGCTGCTAATGCCAACAATGAAGACAAGAAATCATTTCTATTCCGTTGCATCTGTTTAAAAATAAAATTGTGGAGCTTTAGCAACATTATCAAATAATGATAAATTGAAAGGCGTTTCTATGTTGCTCATTGTTTTATTGGTATAAAGCTTTTTCGGCTGCATAGCAGCCATCGTCAGTAACATACACTGAAAAATATAAATGTACATAAAATGACAATAATAAAAATAGAAACATAATATGAAAGTATACAATAATTGAGTGAAACAGTATCGAAAGAAGTGTAATTTTGATTGTTGTTGTTGAAATAAAGAAAGGAAAGAACAATGAAAAATGAATAAAACAAAACAAATACTCAGTGAGCAAACCGACAAAATTAGTACCTTGAGTATTGAGGAATATTTTTGGCGAGTGCGCAGAGTACGCCGAACGGAGGTCATTATATGGAAAGTGAATGGTGTTGCGTGGTGGGCGGGGGTAAAGGGGCTGTCGGAGTTTTCCAGGAACTGGCGGCAGAAGACGGAAAGGATTTCCAAGGGTTTTAACTGTTGGGAATGGGGTGCAGTGTCCTGAAGAGTTGGGGGTGAGAGGGAAGGAATTTGAAGGCTAGTTTCATGAGAGGGGAATGAAATTCAGGGATTTGTTCATTTAATAGGGAAATGTTGTTGTTTTTTAGAATACTATGGATATGTAAAATTTCTAATTTGATCCGGGGCCAAAATCTATTTTCTACTTCTAAAATATAAAAATCCTTTTCAATGTTAAATGTGTGTGTGTTTTCTACTAGGTGGTTGGCGAAGTGTGAGACTGTAGTGTTATTTTTTCCACGCATTTATGTGTTCCTGTATCCTTTGTTGGAATGTTCGTCCAGACTGCCCCACATACACGGAGGGACAATCACTACATGTGAGAGCATACACTCCACTTCGGAGGAGATGGGGAGTGTGATCCTTAGTGTATGATAAGGTTGTGTTAAGTGTTTGTGGAGAGAAGAAGGTAGTGTGAATGTTGAAATGTTTTAATAAATTAGCGATTTTAAGTGAAAGACGGCCTATGAAAGGGATTGCATGTCTGGTTTGAATATTATTGTTTGGGGTAAGTGATGAGAGGTTCTTTGTGTGATATAATCTAACTTTCTTAGTGATTATATTATCAATGAGAGAAGTATTGTAGCCATTGTTTGATGCTATAAGTTTTATAGTGTCTATTTCTTTTTTGATTTTTTCTGGTGAGAGTGGAATGGTGAACAGACGATGGACCATGGCATGGAAGGCAGCGTGCTATGAAGGGAGGGTGCTATGAAGAATTGTGTATGGTAGTGTCTGAAAATGTGTCTTTCCTGAATATGTCAAACTGGTGGCGATTGTTTATTAGAGAAATAGAGAGGTCTAGGAAATTGAGTGTTCTATTGTCATTTTCAATTTCTGTGGTGAAGGTTATGTTAGGGTGAAGTGAATTGAGAAATTGAGTAAAAATGTCAAGTTGTCTGTGAGTTCCCGTCCAAAGAGTGATTACGTCATCTACGTAGCGGTACCAATAGATAATGTTGGGTAGAAGAAAATGTCCAGAGTCAAAAATTTGTTTTTCAAGATTGTCCATAAATAAGTCTACAATGGGGGAACCCATGGGTAAACCTGAGTTCTGTTGATAGAATTTATTATCAAATTTAAAATAATGTACATCTAAGCAAAGAGAAATGAGGTTGAAAAGTTCTGTTTTTGCAAAGAGAGGGCAAGACGCGGAGTCTAGGGTGTCACGTAAAAGTTTTACAATCAGATGGAGGGATACTGGGAAAAAGATTTTTGACATCGAAAGAGATTAATTTAGTTTTAGGAGGAACAGGAATGTTTTTAATTTTGTTGCCCTGATCCTTACCATTCTTAACGGTGTGTGATGGACAGAAATTGGTGTGTTGGTGAAAGTGTTTGTTTAGCTGGTATGCTAGTCTGTGAGTGATTGTGTTGGTGTAGGAGACAATGGGTCTTATGGGTATGGAAGATATATGGATCTTAGGTAAACCATATAGCCGTGGAGGGGTTGCGTTAGAAGGAAGAATATTCAGTGTGTTAGGAAAAAGGCCTTATGATTCTGTAATTTTGTGTTTAATTGCCCAACAAATTTGTTGGTGGGATCTTTGTTTGCGAGTGTGTGTCATTGGACTTAATGAAATCATACATTTTGTTCGAGTAATCATTGTGGTCCAAAATGACGGTAGTGTTGCCCTTGTCTACTTTAGTGATGATTAATCCCTGATTTAGAGTTTTTTCATTGGGATTGTTAGCAATGATCAGTTCAGAATGATTGTGTTGAGTAGAAGACTTTTGTAAATGTTGTTGTATGGTGTTAGTGATAATTTGTTTTTGTAGATCAGAGGATTTTAATTTAGTTAAACCGTTATCAGTGTAAATACAAACTTGTTTTATGGAAGAACTGTTGGGATTGCAGGGAAGGGAATACTTTAAACCTTTTTCTAATAAAGATATTTCATCGTAAGACAGTCAAGTTGTAGAAAGATTTTTTAGTCTTGGATGAAAGTTTATGGTAGGCAGAATGTTGCATTTACTGGGTTGTGGGAGTGCGGTGGTGGTACGCAACTTTGTCAGCTTCCTCACCTGCCTTCGTTTTTGTTGACAGCTGAGCTTGCAGTCCCGGTTGATGATCGTATCTTGTATGACGTCCCATTCCGCAGCATGGAGAGATGCGGAAAGTTCTCCTTGGATCCATTTTATGTACATTTATATTTTTCAGTGTATGTTACTGACGATGGCTGCTATGCAGCCGAAAAAGCTTTATACCAACATAGAAACGCCTTTCAATTTATCATTCAAAAAGTAAAATATTGGAGAATCCAAAGATCCTTTTCTAGATATTTAAATTAACATTTTTTTCATAGAAGAAATGAAATGTTATCTTAATTAGATCGCAAGATATAATAATAATAATAATAATAACGAAAATTAAAAAAGTCTCATTTTAATCCATTTTACTCCTTCAAACTTAGAATTTCGAAGTACCTTTTCTCAGTGGGAAATTGCTTTGGAAACGAAACCTAATAAAATGTGCGTCATTATAAGTCTATAACACTTTCCAACAAAATATGAACCTTAACTTCATTTCCCACCTTGAACCCTCTCATTGTAAGATGAGCCAATCTGATAAGGTCGAAGTCTACCCAGAGGGAAAAACTTTAATGTTGGAGATTTAAGTAGTATTTGGTTATCACCGAACGACCGAAAACCATATTTTAATTAGACTAATGTTAATAAAAACATTATCATAATACATTATGCTTAAGCAGTGCATAATTTTTTCATTCAGAAGTCTCATTTCTCCTTAGGTTTTTCTTAGATAAACAGGCTTCGAAGAAAGAAAAACATCACGAAGACTTGAAATCTGCAGAGCGTGATTCCGCTTCGCGACGAATGAAAGTGCAACTCATTAAACTAATAAAGATTATATAGTGAAGCCGGTGCATACTGACTCTGCAGTAACTCGAAGATAAGACACGTTCTAGATCTCACCAATCTGTGAAGCGTGAATTCAGCTCGGAAGTTCAGAGGGCGGTGGCTGATGAGTTGTGACTCCAAAGCCGCGATGGAAAGCAGATCACGTAGAATAATTTGCACTGAGAACACAATCGGGCAACATGGACAAAACGATGAACTCAGGTATAACGGAAAGCCACGAACTTGGCAAAGAACCTGTCGAGGTCCCATCTGTATTATCATGCACAGGGAAAAAAGGAAAGTTAATTTTATTCTATATTTCTGTGAGAAGTTTTCCTGATTACCAATATGCAGAGTTAAATATACTATAATGTAATTGTTAATGGTCGTGTCACGTGGCAGATGCTACTTTAATATGATGGATATGTTTTTTTAATGGGACTTTAGGGTTCGCCAACACCATTAGAGCCCTTTTGTTGGATAGATATGATGGATATGAAACGTCGTAGAGGAATGATCAGGACCAGACTTGTTGCTCGCGAGTCCCGGATTGAGAAAGCCAGCATTTTTTGTGCTTGCTAATAGAGGTTACTAGAGAACACAAATTGAAGGATAAAATTGTTATTTTACATTAGTAGGATTCAATTAATATACGAAAAAGAGAACAAACTATTTTTATAATCTCTAATTTGCTATTAGTAAAAGCTTTAACAATGAAAGAGTGTGGGTATGTTCGTTTCCCATCTGGCAAAACAGTTCTCTATCTTTGAAAGTTTAGTTTTGAAAATGGGAAACGAACATACCCACACTCTTCTAAATCGACACTTCGCTTCGGTAAAGTAAACTGCTACAAACTAGGGCGTATTGTTTAAATTTAGATATTATGAGGTGTACACTAATTACATAAAGAATCAAAAAAGTCTTGCCAGGGGATTAAAGTAAGAGGAGCTCATTTCAAAGGATTAATATAGTATACTTTTCAAAACCGTTCCTAGTGTTCGGGAGGTATTTTTAAAGATTATTTAAAAACCATACATTTGAATTTGCTAAAATAATACGAAATGTATTCTAAACGTATTTCATTAAAACCATACTCTTTTATTCTAGTATACACTTTGTATTTTGTAAATACTGGAGGAAAAATTATAAAAACGATTGTTTTCTATCATGACAGAAGATCGATTTCAGCTTACGCACAAGTTTTCCATGAGAACCTTTACAAACGCTCCTACAGAGTCATTATGTTCCAGAAATCATAAATCTGTCTTATTGATGTACAAAATTCAGATTTTCTATGAATATTTATTTCCTAAGTTCTTAAAATATACTTCGGTTTTTCCCAAATGTGTAAGTAGCATTTAACTTAAAATACAGACTTGGTTGAAGTCATGATTTGTTTCATTTTTTTCATTTAATATTGAAGAAAACTTCTCTGGTAATAACTTCAGATGTTACAGACGAAGCGTCTCGTGTGAATAGCAAGAGCAACCTCGCCTATCCGTTAAGTTTATGAAACGTCTAAAAGACAAAGAAGAAACTTCTATAAACACTGAGTTCCTCCTCATGAAAGCACGTTTTCAGGTCGGCCGTCAGAACTTAGTGAAAAACACTTTTTGTGTTCGCGAGATATAGTGGAAACCGCTAGTGAAACAATAGGCATGTGGTGAGAAAACGTGAGTTCAACAGTCCAAACTAAAGAACATTTGGTGAAAGAGGAAGTTAAATTAATGATATAATAGGTGAACGAGAGGTTGGTGTCAACACGATCCCATTTGGATCTGATGTCCAAGCAGCACATTATCCAATCGATATGCAGAAGCCGTACCACCCAAAAGTGGTAAGATTTCACTTGATTACAAAACCAGGTGACTTGGACTCTCGAGGTCAGATTTTCGCTTCTTTCTAATAAGAAAAAGTGAGAAAGTTCAAAACGCTGATTGAGACAATGAATTAACAAGTGATTAATAAACCCCAATTAGCATTATCGTTACATGTAACTAGAGAAACCTCATGATTTGTTAAATTCGTGTAAGTTTAAAAAACGAACTCTCATATTTTCTAATTGAGTAAATAATTATTGGTCCTATATAGAAATATAGCATTTGATTGTCCATTAGTTTTTTATGTATGAAACAACCGGTGAATGCGTGAAATTTTAATTTTTTAAATTTATTTCAATGTTAATTAATTTATCAGCATTTATTTATAAAATTTTATGTTTTTCTTAATGTCGGGAGCATGTCAACCCCTGTCCCATCCTTGAAAAGAGTCTGGAGATAAAAATATAGTAGTTCCCTTCGGTACTAATATAAATTACTTGTAACAAAATGATTCAAATATCAATTAAATTAACCATTCATTTTTTCTTTATAATATCTTGTCCGCATCATCTTCTTGGACAAGAATGACTAGTAGCCGACACTGACTGGTCACTGACTAGTTGACACCTCCTGTTAGGAACTTATCAGTAGTGCCCATAACCTATAAAAATATCACGAGCAAAATTTAAAAACGTTTGCTTCTAATTTCGAAAGATTAAAAACCTTAAAAGAAGATGATGCAGAAAGAAACTTCCAGACGTCGACAAAGGTGTCGTCCTCTGGAAACATGTGGTAAAATGCTCTTTAATAATAAACAACCTCTCATAAATTTAATAACCACAGCAACCCAATAAAAAAGTTGCAATTCATTAGGAAAACAAACTAGTAATAGAAATAAAATATGGTTGATAACACTGGTCAACAAGCTTTTTTCATCAGACATGATTTTAGGTGGAATAGATAATTTTTTAACGCTGATTTCAAATCTGTTTTCAGTTTTTCTGTAGCACATTTAGTTTTTGTGTTGAGATGAATTATAAGTTTCGCAATATTTGATATTTTGTTACAATTTAAATAATAGTAACAAATCATTTCATATTTTTTCAGATTTAGTATGCCTAGAAAATGTAAAAATCACTCAGACAAATTTTGCTATGTGTGTGGATCATTTACAGCTTCAAGACAACGACGTAAAATTACAAATGAACTTATGAAAATCTACAAATTGTATTTTGGATGTCTACTAGGCGATCAGGACAAATCATGGGTTCCGCATATTATTTGTACATCGTGTTCTAGTGGTTTACGTGATTGGATTCATAAGCGGAAGACTTTGCTTCCATTTGCAAAACCCCTGATATGAAGGGAACCAAAGGATCACCCTAATGATGGCTATTTTTGCGCCGTTAATACAACTGGTTTTTCAGTAAAAAATAAACACAAAATTGTGTATCCAAACGTGGATTCAACCATCAGGCCGGTTCCTCATGATGCGTCATTGCCTGTTCCAGTCCCTCCATTGGATGGACTAGACTCTGTCGCAGGAAAAACTGAATTTGAAATTGCATTTTTTACATTCGCATCTCGATTTTTTCCCTGAAAATCTTGGAACTGTGAGTGATGAGCAGGGTGAACGATTTCACCAAGCCATTCAAGGAATGGAAAAACGCTACCAAAGTTTTTGGATTGAACATGATGGCCGACTACTGTTGGATGTTATATCGTGACGACCCAGATAAATTGCACAAAAGAAAATCGTATTTATAACGATATTGTTTTAAAATTTTGTCCATTTTTGTTCAATATACAAGCGCTTAATAAACTGATGACAAATATTTGTGGTGTAAGCAAAACAATAATATAGATGAACTTTGGTACGCCTCTGTTCTCTGCAAATCTCTGAAATATACATAAAAGCTAAGAAACAAAAATAATTGTGATTATCTCATGAACCGTGCTACAAGAAAACTAAGTACAGATTTGGAATCGGCGTAAAAATTTGACCTAATAAAATGTGTTTTTATTTATGATGAGAAGAAAAAATTCAATTTTGTTGACCAGCGTAATAATTGTTCACAATAAATGTGGGTTAGACTCGTCTCTCTTAACAGTGTACACATATATCAGTCAATTGTTCAAATAAAAGTCTGCTGATTCAAAAGTAACATTATTTTTACATTCCCACCTTAAACTACATACCAACCACTGTCTATCATTTGTCGGGGTTTGAATAGAACGCTGCCAATAAAAGGAGCGGAAATATGTGTTACTTTTAAAATCTGAAGTGGTGAGCACTAGTACACTATCGACCATTGATTGCATTGCATTTTCCTATATTCAATTTAATATCATGGAATTACCAAATTTAATGAATCAGTATAATTAACTAATTAATATAAGTATATTTTTAAGTAACATACTAGTTGAGAATCATCTTCAGTGTCACAAAAATCACCAGAGCGAAGACTGGAAAATACTATCTTTATGAATCCCGAAAATTCCATGATTTAATCTCCAAATCAGTATAACTTATTATAAACTTTCAATTGCATTATATTTTCTATTTCAAATATTATTTCAATAATTACATTTAATGAGTGTTTGTGCAAGGTAACTTCCTCTAATAATCTATCACGCATTTCTTGTTCGATCTGCAATTGTATTAAAGTGGCTTATTTGTGACTTACCGCAAGCACGGAACTTGTAAAAGACCATCGAGATGAAAATGGGAAAAAAATCTGGCAATGCGTATAAACTGAATAAATCACAATTAAAATTTTTTTTCTCATAAAATAAATAAGTATAAATTGAAAAAGTGAAGTAAATATAAGAATGTATGAAATATTGAATAAATTGTGTCCATGTTTCTGCCTGTGTTATGTGCGTTCCGTGAAGTGATACGAGTTTAGACATTTCAGACACTCCATCAGTTACATTAAAATATTAATAATTAATAAATCAACACCAACTTTGCTTATTTCACAATGAGTACATCGTTAGATTAATGTTTTATATGAATTATTAAACATTGGGATACGCGGTTTCTCCTTCACGGAGATCGACAATTTGCTCATTTTCATCATACATTTCGTTTTCATCACACAATGTGTTCGTGTATAAGGAGTCTTATGGGACATCGATTAGTGTGCGGATTTCCCCCAAACAAGGTGAATAGTCAACAACACGCAAAGATCTAAAATTACTGGAACTAAACTAAAACAATTCTAAGATACCTCGAAGGTCTTTTTCTTGCAGGAAAACTCGTTGACAGTCAATTCACACTCCACAGACCGGTAATTAAAGTGTCTGAGGATATCTACAGGTCTACGTTTATTTACTTTCCGATGCATATGAAGCAGATTGAGATAATTCAGAACAAAAGGTTATTTCAGCAGTTATCTCTAATTGTAAGTGCACACTTCCGCATTGCAATCCATTTTTTGACTACGTTCGTTACGTTCATCAAACATGAAATAAAACTAATATACCACTTTTACGTACGCCAGCATTACCACATGTGGAATATAAAGATTCGTACTACATAAATTGTTGCTTACAGATCATTCTAAATTATAAAATAATACATAAATTCTAAAATACAAAAAAAATAAAAAAAAAATGGCAGGTTCAGCTGTTGTATGAATAAAAGTAGCAGCTACAATCATATGGGTAAAATGCTTATGTCTGATATGTGTGCTACGGACAAGTACAGGCAAAACAATTATCGAAATTAGGGAAATGACTTGTACACCACGAATTTTGTTCTCCTGACTTATTTTACTCATTGCTCATAGACAACCATCTGCATTTGTTTACTAAATGGTACCTACTAAACCTACAGCCGAACTAACCTCCTTTCTCCAATATTACACCTATGGTAAATTTATAATATTTATAAAATAATAGACCTGTAAGTAATAAATTTTTATCGAGAACGATTGGAAATCTTATAGTTATGCGAATAAAGAATCGTGTATGTAAAATATACTTCCTCCTGATTAGGTTTTATTACAAATGCGTAGAAAATCAAGCCTCATGAACAACAAAATTTTGTAATATCTAAGTATAGGACCAATATTTGATTTCCTTGTGAAAACTCAAATGCATTCTTAGTGTCTGCTCTGCGTTTTGCGAACAGGCATACCTCCAAATTATACAATATGCAAAAACTTTACGTTCGACGTTTTCATCAATAATTTCAAAAACAATTCAAAACATGTGTTTAAATGTTATATTCTCAGAACTATTTGCTCAATAATTTTCATTTACAATCAGCTTTTAGAAACAAAATCGACAAAATAACACGATAGGCGACTGCAACTACTACATGACGTGTACGAGTATACCGTTTGCATGCAAACCTTCAAGTATTCTGACTTCTCTTTCCTCAGATTCATAAGAAACAAATGATCTTATGTGATAATTACGCACTCTCGAGGAAATGTGTTTAAAGAATTATTCTCACGTTAAGTGCCCGGAGATCTTGATCGCACGTGCGGTGAGAAAGCATTGCTTCTTGTCAGACAAGAATTGTTCGTGAGGAGCGTAAAGGAGAGGAAGCAAATTTTCACAAGATTCTTTGATTGTGTCTTGATATCAAATCTATGTACTTGTTTGTCAGGTGCTGCGACAATAATTTAATTACTGGACAACTTTTACTAAAATATGCAATATTCTTCTATTTCTATTTTATACATCCTTGCTAATTTCAGCAATTAATTCCGTATGAAGTCTATACTTGTTATGAGTGTTCATGGCGAAAACTTGTACATAACTGTATCCGCAGTATCTTTTGGGGAAATAAGTTTTTGTGTAACTCTGTGAAACGAATGTTTTGACAAAAGTATTGTATTGTTACTTTTCCTTCTCTCAATTTACAGAAGTTTTCTCTCAAATTTATATTAAAGCAAACCTCAAATCAAAAAAATCAAAATGTCTTCAATTAGATAATTTATATTTTAAACACTCTTGAGTATAATGTGTTCACTTTTTTAGGTCTCGTAGTTAGGTGGATTATTTTGAACTAATTTCAGATTATTTTATATAATGTTCGTTTCAATTACATGAAATTGAATTGAAAGATACATAAATATTGAATTCGTGAACGGCAACCTGTTGTATATCAGATCCAAATCCTAATTGATGAACACGAAACTAAATGTTTAGTAATAAAGTAATTGAATAAAGTGTTTTTTAATAATTTGAGATGGGGTATTTAAAGAACGGAATATTTCATACGACAAAAATTAATGGGATTTCTTATCATTTAAATCGCTTTAAGAATAAAGATACAATTCGAATTATTTCAAAAGAGAATATGATATCCGAAAAACATATCAAAAAATAGGGCAAATATAATATGCCTAGAAAAAATTTATCTGAGAAAAACTACATTTCTTCCATTAATTGAATAAACCATCCACATTGGGGACCCAGTATTATAAGTGAAAAATGTATGTGAATAAAAACCGTATTTCCAATAAAGACAGATGGACTTGTAGGGAAATGATAAGCCAAATTCCCCTACATTGGTCGTGCTGAAAATATGAAATACTGATGTGGCTAAATAATAGCTACGCTGCCTTCAAACTTGCGGACGCCACGAACTTCAACATCCTCACTTTCCCTCCTTTGCGCAAACGGCGTTGAAATCAACGATACACCACCAGCACGACTACATCTCAGGTCTTGGGAGAATCTTCTTAAGGTGGAACTAGCGCTCCAAGATAGTCAAATCACAGAAGAGTAATTGTTTTCTTTATTTTTATTATAATTGTTTTATTACTCAACATCATGAATTTTAATCATGATAATTTCAATCATGTAATAGTACAGAATACACAATATTCAGAAACTAACTTGACTCGTTTACTGAAACTAACTTTACTGCTCTTAGAGCATGTAAAAACATGGAACGGTTTCGTGATTTATGCATCACACCTCGGGAGAAAGTAAAATATCTTTTTGTAACGTCCGGTGACATATGGATAAAAGCAGTGTAAAAAATACTAAGAAACATTAGCTGCAAATCAACGTAAACTTTCATCACTTAGAAGTTAGTCTTATTGAAAATAAATGTTTCTTCCATAAAACGAAATGCATTACACCATCAATTTATGTAATTATAATTATTACATGGCCGGTTATGTATGTTTTTCGAGTTGATATCACGATAGGTACATGTTACTCTGTTTATTTATTCCGATTTATTTATTTTTAAGGATTTTATTCTACCGACGCTAGTACTACCTTAAATAACTAACATTGCGAAATATCGTTCTTATTCATTTAGAGTGGTTTTTGTAAAATCTGTAAATAAACATTAATTGCCTTCCTATGGAAAAAGTTCCTTCACCCTTCAATGGAGTTACATAATGAATAAGTTAAATTTGGATGCAAGCGACCTTTGGAACTACACCTTCATTGTTACAACGAAACACAATCAATTGTCTTTTCGCTTAGTTGAATTTGGTGGCTTGAAAATTGTTCTTTCACTAATTTTCATCTTATTCAAATAGTTTTCCTTCCTAGCTACGTAAATATACATTTAAAATTTGTAGACTTGTAGTTGAGAGACCACGTATTGGAGAATAAAGACGACGTATAAAAGAACATTTCTTTCTGGAACAGTAAATTAATAAAACAACTTTTTTTGTTCAGTTCTTAAAATTTTTCCTCCAAAATTTTTAGTGTTTTGAAATTTTTTGTCTTACTTTGTCGTTAATGTAACTAAATATTTTTATCACTTTACGTTTCATATACTTATTTTACTAATGCATCGTAATGGCAAAATTACTTCTTTCCTTCGTTCTATCTTTCTACAGAGGCTTACAATTTTTTCCCAAAGTGCTATCATATTAAATCATATGTATTTGAAGATTCATTTGACACGAGAGGATGAAAGTACGTATATATTCTTAATTATTTTACAATAACTCAGCAAATGCTCAAATGTTGGTTCGAAGATAAGCATTGGTAAAGTGGTTATCTGGTTTAAATTTTACCACCTGTTCTTGTGTACACAAAAATGTTAGAACACATTTATTTGTGCATTTATCATGCGAATTATTTTCAATATTGGGTCTGCTCTGTTGCATTTGAAATATTTGCATATTTGCAATAGTTGATATCCGGTCTACATTTGTCAAAATCCTCTTGACATTTTGATTTTTTCACGGAGGTTATGCTATTGGACAAGTAATGCCTTAAACTTTTTAATAATAATAAATGTAATAAATATAAAAACACTTTTTTATATTTATAACAAGATTCACATCATCAAAGTATCTTATGAATTTACGTCACGAATTTTGATAACTATTTTTGTTTTTGTGTATATGTTGTATTTCATAAGTATCATTAATACATGTACAAATAGGTTTTAACATCAATGGTTAAAAGGAAAGTTTCCGTAAAGGATTCAAGAAACTTCATAAAGTTTCTTTGGGGATCACCAATTATTTGAATTGACCAATTTCGTTGTATCATATACATCAGGAAATTGAAAAACATTTCTCACAGCAATGAATACTTATTCTTCTGAGAATCAACTTATATTCCAATTTTCATATATGTTAGGCAAGAAACCAAAGTGATAGAAATGCTAATGACCTCTAAGAATTTGTTGCACGTATGAAAGGTTTTATGCGTAATTTGTGTTCCTTGAAAGAGTTAATTAGGTACGTATAAAAAAGCATTAATTGCTTTGACGTACTAAAATTTAACAAGAAACTTAATGACGCAGCCTGTTCTGCAATTGTTACTTTTACAAACACCGATACGAGTATTCAATTATGACAAAAAGAATTATTCCCACATACTTAGCCAATACTAGATTTTGTAATAAGTAGAGTTCTCAGTAACATCTTTCTATATATCTTGAGCGTATAATCTAATAATCTTAAGATGGTTTTAGTCAAAATTTTCTTAAAAACATCAAATTCATTGTGAAAACGAGTTGGATATAAACATATTAATGTAAATGTTCAAGACAAGAAAAAATTTCAACATTCTTACGTATATTTCTCAACCATTAGTAATTTATACAAATATCTCCCGCTTCCGATTAAAGCTAAACAACTCTCTGACACCTTCCTTTATCATTATTATTATTATTATACTAATGAATATTAAAAATGAATATACGTCTTTGGAACAAGTACATATAAAATATCTGTTTACTTGTCACACTTGAATGCCTTTGGATTGTGTCTTAACAGAGTCTTTTGGAAAAAGTCTTAAACGAGACATTATTTATATTTCTTTTGTCTAAAAGTTTCTGGATATCTAAAAATATAATCCATTCCCGCAATCGACCTGCGGAAAAAAATCGTATTTGATTTTCAATTTTGTCAAACATTACAAAGAATAAATGAATGTGAATTTAAAAAATTAACGCATAGGAGTAATACCAAATTTTGAATAAAAAATCAAAACCTCATAATGCATTAGTACCTAATCACAGAAATAAAGAGGTTTGATTTTAACATAAAAGTTTACTTTAGGAATTAATTTTAACGAAAAAATTTTCTAATGACGATAATAACTAGGAACACCAATAAGATTATTTGTAAACAGAATGATATTAAAGAGTTAAAAGAAACTCGTTTCTGTAATGTTCAACACCGGATTTGAATAAAACTTCATACACACTCAAATACATCATTCGAGTTGAGCAGCCCATCTTCTCGGTGATGGAGCATCTTTTGTGTACCTACGTTAAGAATCGTGACACTAAAAAAAAAAGTAAATACAGGAAAAAATGTTCATTCAGTCAGAAAAACAGAAAAAGTTTCCGAAACTATCTTCTTTACATCATCAAACTAACATAGAACAAAGGGAGTAATTAAAAATTGGGATAAAAGTCTACTTTTTTACGAAATCTGAATTCATATCACGTTCATAGGATTATAAATTTCACATAATTTTCATGCATTTATTTGTAAATTTGCTGTTTTCTAAATCACCGTTATAATATTAATGTTTAAATATGAGAACTGTTTCAACAAATTCGAAAAATATTGTATCTCATTTTTTTCAGAACCAGGGGATACTTCATTAATTTGAGTCATTCACTGAAGGGAGAGGTCTCGTTTGTGACATATCAAGCGGGGTTTAAAATTACATATTTTGTCGAACGTATTTTATGGATGACCCTTTAACGTGGCATAAGATACACCTCTATATCTAAACTAGTGGTGCAAAACCATTGTAAATACTTTCTCATATACGTTTTTCCATCTGTAGAATAGAGTAACAAAAATATCGTAAAAGTGATATGTAAATGTAATTTCGTTGTACAAAGACATTGATGTACTTTCGTATCTGCAGTGCGATTGCTGTCCTCCTATATATTTTATAATTATATTTTTCATTTACTTTTACGGAAAGTGTATTCTACGTCTGCTTGGTCTATTTACTCTGCTAAATAGTATTCAAGCTTCTTGAAACAGTAAACTAATGTGTAAGTGTAGCAGACAGAAATTATTTTACTGCGTCTATACCAAACTTTCAAGCGAAATACCGCTATAGCGGATATAATGCATACTAATAGTACCTTACATACAGAAATTTTAAACAAAATCGTTGGAGCCGTTTTTGAAAAATATTCGAAAGACTACTTTGACCCTCATGTGAAGTACCCTTTATTTTAAAGTTAAAAAATAAATAAATAGAGCAGGTTCATCGACAAGTAAATTCTCCCGTAAATACGAAATATGAATTAAATATATTCATCCGTTTACTCAGATTCGCTGCGCACAGGCGGGAAAACAGACAGACGTTGTGCCAAAAACCCCTTTTTTGAATAAGGGATATCCAAAACGGATATTTCCGTGGAAATCTCGTTTTCGAATTTTTTCACGATTACAACACTTTCTATATACTACGTATATGAGAAAGTAAATTACTGTAAATACAATAGTTGTAGCATTATTTAGATAATATTATTGAATATTTCTTTGGAATATTATTAATTAATAAATCTTGTAACACAGATGTAAAAAAAACAGAAAAAAATAATTCAAATACCAACGCATTGTTTGTCTTTGGATCGCCTGAGATGGGGAATACCTCGATAAACCATGACGTACTTGTAAAATTTCCCTAACATTACCCCTAAGAGGAAGTACAATGGGAAACTTGGAAAATAATGTAAGAGGTGAAGGTTCAGTTGGGCGCGTGGGAAATGCACCTTCGGTTCTTTGTATTATATTCTGCTTCTGCTCAAAAGATGAGTAATGAATTTCGTGTAAAATATTTTATATATATAAATATATATATAATATTTTCATTCAAAATGTGATTATAAAATATTATTAGGATAGATGTGGACACACAGAAAATAGAAAACAGGAGGAGGATGAACTAATGTTGACTATAGTGGTTCTTTATTTGTAAAAAAGAGGTATACTTTTTACTTCGATTTGTGTTTCTTTCTTGATATTTGTCACTTGTGCGTCACTATCTTATTTCAATAATGCTAAAAAAAATATTTAAATAATTTGCGCTAATTTTCACCGTATTACGGTAATTTAATTTGTGACTTCTTGTTAATTTAGTTTCTCCTTTCTCATGTACGTGGTATATACGAAGCCTTATAATCGTGAACACTTTTTATCGCAAATATAACTAAATCCCCGTTTTGTGTGTCCCTGATATTGAAAAAGTTACTCAAGAATTTCATGCTTTAATTTAAGTGAAATACTCTGAAATGTATTTTAATATGCGTATAGATTTTAATTTTACATACGACATTACGTTTGAGGTTCTTTATAACACATGTTCTGAAACAAATAATTATTGTGTCTAAAGAAAACTGTTTTGAAGATATACAATTTTTTTAATTCCCGCCGAAGCTTCGCATACACTTTTCCCTTGGAGTAGATGACATTTCTGGTCATCTTATGGAAATACGAATCTCCAGCAAAGCTTGAGGATTTTACGACAGAAGTGTTAGATATAGTGTGATATGATTTGAGTAAATCGTATTTCAAGGTAGATAAGTTTGATGGAAACTTAACATAATGGAAACACAGGAATACAATGCTGGGCGAACTATTTAACAAGTACGTACACAATTATAATTTTGGAAATATTAATTTATCAGTGTTCTGAATAAAAGAAATAATCCTAAAGACATCTTTATGTAATATTTTTATTATAACAAATTAATTTTTTTTAAATTCAATTTGATTGTGAATTTTGTGTCGTAGTTTTTGTATATCACGTATGCGAGTGGGGATCATGAAACTTTTCGTTCTAAAATGAATTGATTAATTAATCAAGTAGATCATTTTTCCACGTCGTTCTTCTTTCATGAAGCACACATAAAACTATTGTGAAATAATTATGGAATTTAAAAATACTTTTCATAATAATTCTTTTTGTACCCATTTATTGGTCTTCTTTTTTTGTAAATCTATTATTCTTTTGAAATTTACGATTCCTAATTTTATTTATTTAAATTCTAAACAACTGCTCTATCCACTTGTTAAGGCACTCGCTATCTTTTTGTGATCCTGATTAAGGGTATCTACTGAATACGATTCTGAATTAAAGATAGAAGGAAGAAGTATCTCACAAAGGGCAATGCAGACGGCTCGTAATAATGACAAGTCAGCGCTATATCCCGGAAAAAGATGTGAAGCAAGGCCTCGTTACCTTGGGTCGCAAATGAAGTTTGCACCTGCTTCAGACCTTCAACAAAGCAGCGGAGCTCTCTCACAAGATAACTGTAAGAGGAAAAATCCTTGCTCTCGCCCGCCCACCCACCCGCTGCCTGCATCGCAGTGACGAGATTACGTAAACTCAGTCTGCATGGTCTTATGATCATGCAGAGAGCAGATTTTTTCTTCGTTCCGCTGAATGATAATTTCTCACAATTTACATTATGGTTCAAACGTGGTTTTATTTATCATTAAACGGAACTTACCTGATACTTTTTTCTTCGAGCATTTTATCGTAGTGTTTGCAAGGGAAATTTAATTACACATCAGGAAGCATGGTTTAGGAGATGAATCTGATCGAAAATAACACACGAAAATGTGGAATATTATGAAGTAAAAAATGATTCGATACGACCCGGATGATATTCCCGTTACTTCTCAGAAGTAAAATAGTAACAAAATTTGACAATTCTTTCTTACATAGGTTTTCGTGAATTTCTAAGTTTAGCAAAATATTTGTCTAGCAAACGATCATAGTAAAATTTCTTCACGCTTCTTTGCCATATTCTTAGCATCTATGTGTCATATATGCACCTAAGGGTAAAGAGAAAAAGTTGAGAAACCTTCAGTATTCGTTCAATTGTATGTTCTCAAAATTTAAAGAACTCTTAACACTAATCGAACCTTGCGGGGCTTGAACCAGTGCGGCACGACATTAAATGTAAGTGCACTCCCCACTTCGTCACAATTCACTTTATTCACCCAATTTTTCATCTTCGCATTCATGTTCCAGCTGCGGTGAGGCTGGTACCACATCTACAGTGGATTGCCCTTATTTTCAACAAATCATGGAAAAGTTCTAAGTTTTTTTAAATATTTATTAACTCGTTCTTTTATTAGATTTCTCGTTCACCTGTTTGAATTGTTTCAAATTCTTTAATCTTTATATAAAGCATTCCTGTTTTATCCTCTTTTTTTTCTAATATTGATGTTTCAGTCTCTTAAATAGCTTAAGAAATCTCCAAGTTATGAATAAAAACAGATCATGCTAATAAATATAAACAAGATATAGTGGTGAAAGAGGTTTTTGAAATATTTTTTTCATATAACAAACATTCCGTTAGAAATAATTAATTCTCAAAATAGATTTTGATAAATTAATGTAAATCAGAGTAAAGGAAATAAATAACATAATACAAGTAACAACAATGACTTTTGGTCTTAACCTATCCCCATGATGTAGTTACTCACAAAATTGCCTACTATTTGCCTGATGTACAAAATTGCATTATTATTTGTCTCAAATATGAATAGTTATTGATTTTACAGTCACATAATAAAAATATTTTATTACTAGCTGACTACCTGGAGCTGCACGAATTTTTTTACTTGTGAGACCAACCTTCCTTTAATCAGCAAAAAATAAAACCTATGTATATTGTAAGATCAAAATAATTTTATTTGCTGGTTTTTAAAAACATATATAAAGCATCCTAATTTTACAAATTCATAACAATACAATTTTAATAGAAAAGTTGATTGTATGCACCATTTTGTGTTTCGCCTTCAACAACCAGAATAAATGGATGAAGTAAAAGAAACAAATCAATCGACGCGTCACCAATTAGTCTAGCTCACCATTTCACGACAGCATATGTCTATCTACAAAAATAACCTAAATGATCGATAAAACATTAAAAATTGAACTGTTAAAATATTTCAATTTAAGAGAATAATTTAAAACGTAAAAAAAATCATCATCAAATTTAATGTATTATTTTTGTGCGTTTAAATAAAGATAAAAAAAAGTCTTAAATTGTAAAATTTCGAAGCATAATTTAGATTTTACAACAATTTTAATAGAATGGTGCAGCCGCGTCATGCCTCGGAAGCGAAAATTCGACCAGCGTGGCTCCCGCGAGATGGTGTAGTGTATACAGTCAAGTTTTGAACTAAATTTGTATAATTATGAATTTAAAAATTAGGATTCTGTACATATTTTAAAAAAACCGGTTAGTAGAAGTATTATGATCTTACTATACAGATTTATTTTATTTTTTCCTGAGTAAAAGATCAGTCTAAGAAAAATCACGAGCAACGCCGAGTAATCAGCTAGTTTCCTTCAATTCTTTTCACGCATTTTAAAAATAAATGTTAGCCATGTTCCTCCTGAATATCTTACCTATTTTACCACGATCGATAGAAAGCAAAGAGATAGACACGCATTGATATATTACTGTGGATTTCTTTGTTCCACGTAATTTGTGAAATTTTTCACTAGTATGTCAAAACTTTGAGTAGTTCTTTTATTCAGAACATTATGTTAAAGGTCTGTTTATGTATGTATTGTATTAAGTTCACATGAACGCAGTACCAAAAATTACTTCAACTCTTTCGTTGGACAAGAAGGTTGAAGGGATTAAAATGCAATATAGTCCGGTTTCATTTCCTAATAATTTTTTTTTAGAAAAACATGAAGCAAGTATGTAACCCGCCAAGCTGTCCCCATCTAATGTATGTACATTATGATTTCAACGTTAGGTCTGTTGCGTGAATAGATTTCTGACTCGCTACATACATCAAGACTAACAAGAAAAAGGTATACATCATTATTTCATTCATTGCTCTTTGAGTTTGGTTATAGATAATTACGTGTTTCAGGGCGGTGATATTTGAGAATGCTTACCACCGGATATTATTACACAATGATGACCCCAAATTGATGAAAGAGGTATCATACGAGATTTTAATTGAACAAAACTCGTTCACCCAGTTATTAACTTGTAACTGATGAATAATCAATCACTTAAAATACGATAAAGTTTTGAAAATTTATAGTGTACTGGGTGAAGTAACATTGAATTGGTTATTCAGTTAAGTAGTTCTTTTACTTAAATTTTTATGGTTTGGTGGTTTTTATATTTTAGTAAAAATATACATTTTCTTATCGATGACATCTGGTTTAATTTATCACTGTCTTTCAGTTGTGAAACAATGCCACTCATTAGAGAGGAATGCAGTTACTGTTTTGCAATCGATTAATTAATTCTAGATGGTGGTCCCCATCATGTGTTGGTGGTTTGTTGGTAATGAGATAAATATGGTATCCATCAATGATAATTACCCCTCAACAGAGGGTTATTTCCTGTATTCATTGACGACTCGAGATGTACTAAAATACGATCATTTATAGAGGAATGTCATATAATTACTTCTATTAAGTCCTACTATTACTTCTATTATTTCAACGTGCACCTATTGTGTATAAAGTTGCGTCACTGTAACCAAGTCATTGATGTTCGCACTCATGTGCAGTTCAGAAGCGGAAAGTGGTTAATTTCCCTTTACACTATTTTTCTAATTTAATGGAGTATAAATGGCATTAAATACTAAGGATAAAAATCCACCGTTCATACTGCGTGTATTTATACGACAGTATAGAACGTTAAATAAATCATAGGTATTTACATCATTAATTGTTATCACTGAATAATTGAGTGAATATTTATAGAATATCAATATTGTTTCCATTGTCATTATTAATGATAACTTTTAAACAATACCATAATTTTTGTTGAATTTTGTTTTAGTCCTTACATGCAGTTCAAAGATTATAAAATAACTTAAATGGAATGTAAAAAGGACACGCTCAAGACTCTACGGACATAAAATATCTACAAAGTATCAGATTAACGTAAATACAAGTGTTCTTCTCGTTTCTTAGCATTGATATTTAAATTTGTGAGGATAAATATACATAACGTCTTTTAGTGGTTACTAAATTTTATAACAGTAGAATGATATACTTTTGTCATTATTATCTTCTTCAAATTATGGATAATACATGTAAAATAATCCAATTTTCATGCCCACTTATGCATTTCCATACAACTGAACTTGTTTTGTGTACTTCGCTTTGTTCGTTGTAATGAATTTAGAAATGCGCGAGAATCTCCTTCAGCGAAGATATAAAGAATTGAATAAGAACATTGCGCTGTATAAATCTTGAAGTATAAATTGAAGTATATTCTCTTGAATTATAAATTCTTGAAAGATGTAAATTCACTTGCAATTATTTCTTGATTTTAACACTGGTTAATGTAAATAAAAATCGACTTATGTCTTATTACTGTTCGGTATTTTCTACGAACTAATAGCCCTGCACCTAACTTAAAGTAGTATCTCTCAAATAAATCTGAAGATTTCATCTTATTTGATAGAGTGTAACTTTAATATGATATGATAGGTTATTTAATTTTGCTGGAGTAAAATACTCGAAGATCAATATCCATAAAACAACATAATAGTAAAATATATGATTAACCAGAAACTAAGTAAATAATTATTTCAAATAGAACCGGAAGGAGAATTCTGAATCAGCAACAACGGACAAAACTATTAGTTCCAGGAAACTTTCCCGAAGACAGTGTTTATTTCTTAATGAAAGCAGACGGGCGTCTAAACCAGCGAGAAGCAAAGGCGTGAAACAAAAAATGTGTCGTCCTTGAGAAGGAGTAACACGCTTCCCTGACCCACATGGGCGGTAGCCGAATCGAGAAGACACAATCGATTGAGTCAACGTGACAGAAAAGTTGTATATTTATAAATTGACTCATGTAAAAAAAGAAATAATTTTTTAATTGAATACAATGTGAACATTGAATGTAATATTATTAAAGCAGAAAACACCATCTCTGAATGTGTCTATAGTGACTATGAATATTGAACGAGGATCCTCTTCTTAAATGTCGTAATTTGTATCCTGTAATGAGTCTATATAACATATATATATATATGAAGGAAATAGCAAAAGGAATCATCGTGATGTTTACCCGAACGAATCTACTTTTACCCAGTTTGTTTACTACCTAAATCAGAAGCTTTGAGAAGTTTTCTAGGTTCTACTGTGATGTAAGAACCAATAAAAATATCCGTAAAATACACAAATATCAATATATGTTTATTTAACATTTTACAGTTAACACGATTGCAGTAGATATTTAAAATATACATCACTTTAAAGTTCACTACGTCTTCTACTACGATTAAGATTTATTATTTACTATCACCATCTCCGAAAACTATTTAAGAAACTGAATTTCCTCCATAGATAGTACTTTCCTCCACAGAAATAATTCAAATATTAGGGAACATGTTTATAAAATGAATACCCGCATCGTTGTAATGAACGAGTACACTATATTAGCGGTTCTTAAAAGATGTTGAGTGAAAGTCACAGGGGTTCCGAGAGTAAGGACATCAAACCTAATTTTCAGACTATTATCAATATAACAATGAAAACATTTTATTCTTCACATTAAATATTTTGAAAATAATTAGTTTTTATTTTCAAGTCAGATTTGATACCTAAGCATAAACGAAAAAATTGTATAATTATGACATATAAATAAACGGAATTTGCTTCTAGGTCCACAAATACTAATTTATCGACGCGGGGGTTTCCGCAAAAAAGCGTTAATCATTTGTAGAAAGGATCATAGCCGAAAACTATTGGGAATCGCTGACCTATATCACGAGTACCTGGTGGCGCTGATGCTTTCACTATTTCGCTGAAACAAGAATAAAAAAGTAGTATGAATGTTTCCCTGTCACTTACCTCTGCTCCAGCGTAAGGTTGGATGATTCCAATTGCGGCACGCGACACCAGTGACGCTCGGGTGTGAGAGTGATGAAGATCTGAGCGAAGTACACGAAAGCCACGGAACACGCGAATGGAGCGAGAAGAACAAACAATATCTTCTGGTAGAGTCCAAATTCGCCGACGTGAGGCAACAAGTCATCGAAATCCATCACCGGATCTGCAGGCGGCGGTGGCGACGGCGGCCGTGCAGACTCCACTGACAGGGTTTGAGTAGGCGCTGGAAGATCTGAGGGCGGCACCAACAATAGCGTCGGTGGCACTTCATCCTGAGAAGCAAAATTAACACACATACATATAATTATAATTATAATTATGAATATCGTAATGCTACTACAATTTAACGTTCATTACACAATCTAATTAAATGAATAATTAAAGGTTTACGACCTTTTATGGACGAATAGTGCAGGTATGTAATACACACACACACATCTGGTGCTCTGAGTCATCATGGCGGCGGTAAAATTTTCCGTACAGGTGTGTACCACGTAATTATTTGTTATCCCAAAATTCGCACCTTGGTAACTTCATAGAATTCCTTGACTTCGAGGAATATTTAAATCAGGTATTGATTTCAAAATTATTTATTACAACTTAAAGTTTAAATATTGTTATCACTTTTAAAGACAGTTTTAATAACGTTCTATTGAGCCTGAACGTCGACATTCGCGAAATAAAACACATTTTATTCAATTCGGTTAGCACGTTTAAACATTCGTCATCTGGAATCCTAATAGTAACTAAAGTAATGCATATCGTAATATGAGTGTAATATAATAGGAAGTAATAAAATAACATGTATTTTATAATTATTTTTCGTTTTTTTGTGTGTTGCTTGCTACTTGGAAAGAAAATTATTATATCATTTTGATGTGTAAATACTTTTTTAGGTACTTCACCGTCATGACATGCAATGTAAACTCGTCACTGTCGATCGTGACTCACACGTTGCAGATATTCGGTAGATACTTTCACCGCGCATTCAGCAATGGCCTTGGATCTGGTAGTGAGCAAAACAAATAGAAGTTGTAGCATTTGAGCAATAAGAGCATAATTGGTTCAGACGTACTAGACATACATCTATGGGAATGAGAAACTATCGAAGTGATTCTTGTGGACGAGATAGTGGTATATTCATGGTACTTTAACAATTATTAATATTTTGAAACATCTATTGTCCTTCATTTGACCTACATCCTTATTTTAATAATTTTGTACTTTTATAAAAAGTTAATATTTACAGAAATAATTAGTTAAAACTGAAAACTTGTGAAATATCACTCCCCTTCAATTATATACCGGGTGAAGTATCGAGTAGGTACTGGGTTTGGAGAACATTTCAGAACAATTCAACATTACTCAGTACATGAAACACCTTCATTGCACTCTCTGCACAGACGATTGTGCAATGTTTTTGAAATTTAATGTTTCCTCGTCAAAAAAATGTCCCCGAGATTCCTCGCTAACTTAGACTACGCGATATATAAAGAAATATTGGTTTTCTAAATTAGGAGAGATAAAAAAGGAAAAGTTTCCCTGAAAATTGCAGATCGTATCTTGGGGGTTAAAAATTTGGATGTAAACTCACTTTAGGCATATAATCCGAAGAAAGATATTTAAACATTTTTCAGACCTGACATACAACTCGGCTTCTTGACGTGAGTTGCCCATATACAACTGCGAGATGAAAGTCTTTACTAATTACTCCAACCAATTTCTTCCTGTTTGTCATCAAGGCCTTTCTAAATGCGATCGAGGGATGTGGCAACAGGTGATGCAGCATCGCTGTCAACTTGAATCCCAAATGTTGAAGATCAATTAAATAAGATATTGAAGGTACTCCTATATTGTTTCCAAATACTCATTTAAAATATGTTATCGTACTCAAGAATTAATTCCGAGGAAACAATTCCAATAGATAACGCCCAGTATCTTTTATTAAAACAAAACAAAAATACAAGCTATTTTGGCCAAATATACCTAAAGGAAATGGAACAAATAAAGATTACTACGAGTAGTTTTCATTTTTTCAATATAATATCTTCTATTTAAGCAGGAATTACGAAAGCTTTTCCCATCGTAGGACATTTTAAGGGCTAGAAAAAATAGTATTGACATTATTTACGTCTATAATCATAATTAAATTGAATTATTAAATCGACCTTTTTGTAGACTATTTCTAGTATTCTTAGAAATAATAGTAACTATAACGCGAAAATGTGAATATTCATCATTTTTACTTATTCAAAATATTCTCCAAATAATTAATAAATCTCTAATTGTTTGAAGAGAATGTCCCCGATCTCTGAAGATAACCCTATTCAATTCGCAGAAGAAATAATGATGATAATTAATGCTAAATTGCTCATTACCTCTGCTGGAGACATAAGTGATCTGATACCAGGTAGCTTTTCCCGAACACTCGAGGTCTGCACTGAAATATGTCAGGGTTACCTAGGAGACTTCGAATCACAATTGGGGAGCAACTGAGGTATTGGTATGACGGATGAATGGGTTAACTGTAGTTAGATATAAAAGATCTGTGTCATTCGGTATTTTTCTCGTCAAAATCGAAGTCCATAATGAATGAATATCTTAGTCTTGTCTTCCATAAAACTGTTGCACAATCAGGCCAATTATTTTCATGCATATTCATCTGGGCATTTGATTTATATGATGCATATTGTGAAATAAAGTTAATATCAAACATTTATGTGGCCTGCATAAGAACCGTATTTTGGAGTTCAGCTTAATACAGACAACGATAATACACAATATTATGGAGTTTATTACAATAATATCTCAGTATTTGGAAATTCTCTATGGTTCAAATTCTTTATTTGGTACTTTCACTGCTTATCGGAAATTCTGTCACCTTATAAATTCGAAATTTCTTTAATTCTATATTTTTCAGTAGCTCCTTGAATTAGGCGATTGCAGATTTTCTGGTCATTCAAATATACTAGGAAATGAAGCAAATCTATTATAACGAATATATAACACGAAGTTCAGTACAAAGAAGGTAGAAATAGGTTGGATTATTATTCAGTACAGTAGTTGTACAGACCTGAATGTTACTGACTTATGGTTGGTGATTAAACAACTGTATGACTACGTCAATTCAATCATGTTCTGATCGTGATAACTTCAATATGATCCTATTTGGATAACACGCGAGGAAATTCATCGATAAATTCATCGATTGCTCTCCTAATGAATATATTGCCTGTTTAAATTTTTCTGAAATTCAACTTTTATAAGTAGCTCCACGAGTGTTTGAAATAAATTAAGAACAAACTTGAAATTAACTTAAATACGTTTTCGACGAGAAGTCTGGGCATCCCCCGCAATAAATTTCTGGTTACGGAACTGTTGTAAACAAACTGTACACACGTTAAATAAAGATTTTCTTGTCCCATCCTGGCCCGGGTTTTGCTCCTGTTTTCCTTCGGGTAGAGGCGGATTTCTTATACAGGTTCTCTAGGCTTTGTCTAGGGGCGGTTTATTGTAACAATAAATCGTGAATTTAGTGTTATTTCAATTCTTATGATTTTTAAACTATACTCAGATTAATCTATAGTTCGATAATAATTTGTACGTCTAAAATAAATTTTTGTGTGTTAAATTACAAACATATTGACATTCTATTAGTATTATAACACGCTGCTAATTTTTTATCTTATCTAGGAATTTTTGCTGAAATTTTTAAATCCGCCTCTGCCTTAGGGTCCTTGATCGGAATTGATGGGATGGTCCCTTACTTGCTCCCGGAGAGTAAATTAGTTTATTGTCCTCCACGTGGTCATACGCAGTTTGTACTGCTTTTTGACAATAAATTTATTATTATTACTAAGTATAATTAGTTGCGTGATGTCAATGGAACGATCATAGAGAGGTTCGTCTCGTATCTTTGAGAGTGATGATTGTCCTCATTGTGGTTCTTCTATCGCTTAAATTAATAGTAATAAGTAAATTTTCTCAATAAAGCAGTACAAGCTGCGTATGAACACGTGGTCAATAAATTAATCTCCGGAAGCAAGCAGAGAACCATCTCATCAATTCCGATCAAGGGCCCTCAGACAGAAGCGGGTTTAACATTACAGCACATTCCTAAGATAAGAATAAAAATAGTTCGGTACATGTTATAATTGATAGAATACCAATAAACTGTATTTCATATAACACAAAAAAGTTATTTCAGACGCATAATTATCAAACCATAGATTATTTGGAAAACATTGTTTATAAAGAATTAAAATAACACAACATTCGAGATTTATTATTTCAATAGACGCCCCTACATAAGAGCCTAGAGAGCCTGAATAAAAAATCCCCCTCAACCCAAATGAAGACCGGATAAAAACCTGGACTAGGATGGGTTAAATCAGTATCGTTTAGTTCATGTATTTGAGAATGGAGCAAAAAGTAAATGAGGACTTGCTCGCCACGAACTGCTGCGGAACGACGTGAAGACTGTGCGTAGAAGGAACTGCAATTATTTTAGGACTGCATAACGAATAACTTCTCAAATATTAATTCATTTCAGGGAAGTCTTAAAATATCAGTCGTACAAGTGCATTTTTAATGTGTAATATATGATAAAGGAGACTACATGAACAGAAGATAACTCTCTTAAAATAAATAGGCTGGTTATAAATTAAAGAAAATAAACCTTATATACGATTCAAGTTTATGATATTGTCGTTAATAAAATATTACAAAATTGTCTGTTTTGATTCTTTTTGATTGTGTCATTTTGTGCTAATATCATTAAGAGATGAAATGGAAATATATGAAAAATAATTCTTGTTCTCAAATTCTTAAAATGCATTTCTTTTCAAAATTTACTTCTGTGACATACTTCAAAAATCCTGTGATCCAAGCTTTAATTGAAAGTTATCAAACAATTGAAATAAAATACGTAAAATTTTGAGGAGTAAATTCAAATAATAAATCCGTCAAGAATAATAATGACGATTTGTGTCATCTTGCACGAAAGACGACGTTACTATAAATATTTGCGGTTTACAACGAGGAAATAACGGCATAACGGTGACTTATGGGAAGTCTAATGCGATAGAACATGCCCAGCAAGCACGAGCCACGTATTACTTGTAGTTTATGTAGATATATGCTTTCAGTTATTCATAGTTCATTTCAATATCCATTAAAAATTTGTATCGCTAATGGCTACCTAAAATGTGTTTTATAGGTAAAACTAATCACACTTGGATTTCCTGGGGATAATCAATTTTATTGATTTCATCGTAAGTGGATGTACAAAATGATCTGCTTCAAGATCGAGTAAGTTTTACGGCATATGAAATGTGGAGGGCATTAATCGTAACAGAGATTATAAACATTTTTGATTGCGATCCAATCAGAGACAACCCGTTCAGTAAAACTAGGGTGACACGAATGCAAAACGTACGTGTAATAATACTTATACTCGTTAATCCAAGAAAATAGTAAATGAATGTTATTCCAAACAGCCTTTACTAGTCAACACTTTTCGAAACATACAATGAACTAGTCAGACAGGGTATTCACTTTGCTATGTTACTGTTTCACCATTACGAAAGAACTTGGTCGTATAACCTACAAAAACGTTTCTCTTGGTTGATCGAGGCCGAGGAAAAACGTCAGTGAACAAGTAATTTCTCACTTAGAAACCTGTTGGAATAAACAGTGCCCAACTGACAAAAATGGAACAATTACTTGAGATATTCACTATCATAAACCTTGGCTACCACTAATTCAACATTTTTACTATTCATCGGAGGTAATTCTCTATGAACGTCTCAATGAAATTCTCAGAGCGGAGACATACCTTCGACGTATATCAACATTTTAAACAAAACGTGCATGGAGCACTTTGAACATCGATACTAGAGACACCATGTTTACTTCAACACATCCAAATGCCAGATAGAGCACAATGGAATATCAATTTCTGCACGTGGCATAATGGTCTGGAAGTCACCGATACAAATCCAGTATTGATGGACGAGTGTGATTTTGTTTGAATGAGTTCGTACCGGCTTTTGATCGTCGGGATGAGCTCTGGCAGCCGCCGGCGACTTGTCGGCGCTCTCCTGAGGCGGCATGTCTTCGGATGCTGCAGCGGAGTCTTTGAGGGCTGATGCGGCAGCGACGGAGGCGGCGGAGACGCCGGCGCACGAGGACGAGCGACGAGTGCGCGCTGTACGTCTCTTCGCAGGGGTGTTGCGACGGCGACGCGGCTCTTCCACGCTAAGTAGCTCGGGAGCGGGGGCGGAGTGGTCGTCGGAGGCGCGCTGGCAGCCGCCGACGACAGTGGCGGTCGTAGATGGAGGCGGGGATGACGGTGGCGGCGGTGGCGGAGGCAGCGGGCGAGGCGCGGCGCGAGAGTCTCGCGCGCGGTCCGCGTCGCCCGTCTTATAAGCGACGGAGGTGGCCGTGGTGGCGGTGGTGGAGGCGGGGAGTGGAGGAGGGCGGCGGCGCAGCGGCGGGGGCAGCAGGATACCGCCGCGAGGGAACGCCGTGTGCCGGCCCCCCGCCCGCGGACGCATGCGGCCCGGACCGGGCGACGGCAGATGTGGGCGGCTGAAGGCGGCGAGGACCTAAATGTACTTCTTGGAATCGAATTGAACAGGTCTCACGATTGAAGCGTGGAGAATACGCCGACTACGTACGACATTTGTCAAAAGAAAATGAGAAAACTGGAAACAAGAAGTCAAAGTGTAATTTAAGTTAGATACTCATAATGAAAGCTATTTGAATTCTTTCCTAAGACATGCACTTCCATTATATGCTCACTTCAAATACCCAAAAGAATCCTAGTTTAAAGATCTGAAATAATATGGGTAAGCTACTGGAAAAATATGTAATACGTCTGTGTTTTTTGTTTATTGGTTTTTTAAATTTAATATTACCATGTTACTTCCACAAAATATTAATAAACACTCGATACAAAACACAGTTCATTTATTTAAGTTAGGTTCATAATTTTTGCAAAGTTAGTTCTGGAAAGCACATCGGTGATGGCACAGATTCATCTAATCTTGGTACGGGAGCTTCTACAGAAAGAATTCGAAATAGTGTTCTAGAATTTTACTTTTTAGTTACTTCACTTACATTTACTTTATATTGATTATTTTTTCCATCATGTTTTAATGTCTTCCACCACTCATAATTCGTTTATTCATATTTTCACTCTAGGCGCCTTTGCTTGTCACCATTTACTGGCGCAACCCTCGGATGGAGGTTTTTCAAACTCTTGAGAGAATGGTTCTGTTCCGAGTAGACTGGTAGCGTTCATTACATGTATTTTCACGAGTCGATATCAACTCGGAGAATGTTTTTCCGTTTCTCTTAGTGGTTTAACTGTTTCTTTCAAGAAAACTACTTGGTATACTTTGATTGTTTTCAGTTGATTCGCAGGAGTATGGAAGTGATTTAATTTGATATATTTTAGCACACATTATGTTTTTGTAGTTAATACAGGGTATAAATGTCACCTTTAACTAATAACGTTCACATTTTAAACATTTTCTGGTATAGTTTATTGTGGAACAAAAAAACGTTAAAAGTAAAATGACGAAAAATATTTGATTAAAAGCTTTATAATTGCCTGCTGCGCCTTTCTATTGTATATTTGAGTAGTAAAAATCCGTCATAAGAAGAAGCGCCAGTAATAAAGCTTGCATTGAAGTAGTAAAGTTTTCACATTAACAAATTAAATGAGCAGGTTCAAATATTTTAAAAATACTTAAATAGTATTTCTTGAAGTGTTATTTGCATTTTACATCCGAACATCACTTATTCTACTCTTATCCATTTGTTAATGTTTGACCAATTGTACACTGTGTATTTTTAGTTTTATCGATTTGAAAAACAAGACATATTTTCGAAGTACACGCGACCATTAATTCGAAATATTACTTCTGATAAACATTTCTAAACACATTATGTATATCTATATTTTTATTTAATAACACTTAGCAAATTTGAATAGCCCGGTTTTACTGTAGATAATATTTCTTTAGTTGGAAACCACCTCTATATTCAAATCATCAAACCAACCCTATAGTACATCAAACTAACACGTAGTTCGCCACAGATTAACTGACAAACTCAAGATAGCACTTAAATCATCAATGGAACACTATAACGTATCAATCATTAAATGGTTTGTCACATACTGGTATGAGAGAACGTTGAACATAATAAAATACGAACAGCACATGATTAATATTTGACTTAGTGAAAACTATTAATAGTTACTATTGTAGAGCACCAAAATGAACACTTTACACACTGTCATATGCGATAAATCGAGAAAGAAGTTATTAGTCCAGTGCTCGTCAGAAGACGATTAAAACTGTCCAACATGGAACATTACCCGATCAGTACCGACTAACGTATGCGAGCGCACTGGGAAAGCAACTGCCCTCAGAGTCCTCCCCAAATCCCCTCCCTTTGATACATCGCAGAGCGAGGGTAGAAAAGAGAATGAGAGTTCTGATCACTCACACAGAATGTAACAAATGGAGCATATCGACCCTAGTTACCACCATTCCAGTATTGTAAAAGACACATCCACAGATGAATATTGACTTTGATGAATATAGTAAATTTTTTTCCATAAACCACCATCCCCAGGCATATAGCTATCGATACGCCAATCCAATACCCGTTAATGCTGCTACCTTATGATCCGTTATGACCCGAAGATACAGCGTCCTTCTAATGTGATAAGTGATCTAAAATAAATACGAATTACTGAGTAAAAGTGACATAGATGATACTAGCAGATAATGTACTTAAAACTATTAACCAAAATTATTATATGACATTCCATAAAAATACGCATGCCAAACAAAAGCTATAAATTTCAAAAAATAATTTCAAAATTTGTAAGTCAGTTTTATTCCTTCGATAAATTTTTGAAGCTAAATTTTGTTTCATTACATGTTATTGCCGAGTAGATAATTTTAGATCATAAATATTTAATAAATGTATGTGGATGATAAGAAAATTATATTTTCCGATTTTACAGATAAATTTGCGAATTTATATTTTCAAGGATTCTAAATGCCGACCCATAGGAATTTCTCGCGAGCTCTAATCGTCAGAGTCATACAATCCATTGACACAATTAAAGAAACTCGTTTTTATTTATAATTTTTTCATAATCCCTCATGTGGGTTAATCCATCTCGAATACCACAATGAGAACTTCTTCTAACTGTAAACTTCTACGTGTATCTAACTGCAACTACTCTTTAATCAATAATATTTTAAAATTTAATATAAACTGTCGGTGTGTATTATTCCACATTTAATATAAACTGTCTTTTGTAAATCCTAAAGAACACGTGAGCCAAATATTATAGTTTCACGCCTTTTTGCGTAGAGTTTAATTTAAGTGCACAGAAATTACACGAAAAAACAGGTTGTTAGCGGAACAAATACGTAAAGTTATGAAATTTTGTAATTAGGAGTAATACTAATTGTTTACAATTATTACTACTACAATTTTTTCGAAATCACGCACCCCTAAAGACCACCCCTAAGGTACATGTTCGCCGTGTTTTTTGTTTTGTCGCAAAACATTCAGATTTTTTAAAAATATCTACGTGAACATATTCCACATTAAATTCCCAACAAAAAAGATACTAACAACTTTTGAGACATGTATTGGATCTCTAAGAATGATCTCTCCAATCAAGGGGTATTTTTAAAATTAACAATGTAGTCATCATTTCTCAATTAAGAAATAATGGATTTGGATATGAAGACCTCGAAGGACCTATGTATCGAAATACATTACGAAACCGCTGTCTCAAAACGTATTTCGGTTGAAAAACCTGAGTCTCAAAGTGAACACATCCCATAAACATTTTGTATATTGCCACTGAGTATTGGCCATTGTATATTGGCAACTTTTCACCTGTGTTGTCGTGTCCCGGAGCTTCAAAATATGTTGTTTTTAAAATTATAATCAACAATACACATAAAAATACGAAATATGTTCGATTCCATTTGTGATCAATATTGCGAACACGGACCACCAATATTTCTACATATTTTTTTCATGTTTACTTAAAAATACATATTCGAGTATTTCAATCTGTATGCTTCTATATTTTCATTTTTTCATTTTCTTTCATTTTGTTAGTTGAAGAAATAAAAGAGATAAAAGAGTCATTGACACTCGTTTTATGTCACTTTTTCTCAAAATGATGTGTTCAATTACTATAATAATAATTCAAAGAATAATTCAAAGAATTGCTAAAAGTTATAGTATTGTTTATCAAGCAAGATATTTATTGAAAACATACATATGTTCATTTCATGTCTTATGTAGTATGTAATTCATGTCTTATGGGTGACGTTCAGGTCATGAGATCTGCTCTTCCACCCAACCGATACAGATGAGGGAATTGGGAAGGAGAGATGTTAGGTCGTCGGAGAACGTACGATACTAATCCCACATTTGTGTGAAGTGGGTGATTAAAATCCCAGCTGAAAACCTCACTTAGCTCGACTGAGCAGGTTTTGAACCCGCTCAAAGACGCTACCGCTATAAAAATGACAAATTCATTCATTAATTAATATAAAAATCACTCATTCATACTATTCACATGCCAATGCATTGTCTGTCTCATTTTTCAAATTTGTGACTTGTCAGACCCATGTTTAGTGTGGTAAAACATTACCAGTATATTTCCTGCGTAACTTTACTGAGCTCAGATGCTTAGACATACAATTAAACTACATGTCAATATTTATTTCGTCGTTAGCACTAATAAAGTAGCTTAAATGAGATCATGACATATATGGTTCGATTATACATGCTTTTTTACTACGAAAAAAAATCCATTTCACTATCAATTTTGACTCGCATCCACCCTAAATGCATTGGAATTCAAATGATCTGTGGCACATTTTAGTACGTATAAATCACAAAAAAAATTTCCTGCTGCGAAAATATCTATTTTCAAGGCCTCACGACGGTACACCGCACATCTATACCGTAATTTCACCATATTTTGTAAATTGTATATATAAATGCACTGGAGCGATGATGAAAAAGTATTCTGCGACTAGCTCCCGGATTATTACAAACACATGGGTCATTTGTAAACTTACCCCTTCCGAGAGCCTCAGTTTAACCAAATAAAATAAAACATAATCAAATGGAAGACCACATACGAAACAATACTCTTTTCATATAACAAAATATTTATTCGCACTTGCTAATGCAGTTTGATCAATCCAGTTTGAAACAGTAGACAATCTACATTGACGATGCCAATAATACACCGATGTTTTGAAACTTGTTAAAATATTAAAGTTAGCGGAAAATGTATGTTTAAACTCTTGAGACACATAATGCAAAACAAGCAGAGCAAAACCATCTTGATGTTTGCCTTCGTGTTAAGACATCATCCAAAGAACATTTGAAACAATTTAAGATATATCTGAACAGTTCTTAAAATGTCACAATATTTTTCTGATTCTTCTTGGTATAACCTAATATCTTTTCTCCGTGATTATCTTCTCTATTACGTTCTTCATCACAAACCTGATTTGTCTTCCAGTGGTTCAGCTGGAATGTTTCGTTCATTAGTTGTTACTAGAAAATAAAATAAAGTATTCAGTTCAACGTAAAAAAAGAACCATGTATTATCTTTGTCAAATTAAATTAATATTCCTTTACCTCATGAATATTCCATACACTTATTTAGGATTAATTAGAAAAAAGGAAACCTGTAGGCCCACCTGAAATAACAATCAAATATTAGATAATCATAAATATTTGGTGTACTATTTTTTAATTCACTAAGATGAGATTATTAGGAAATTACTTTTGAATTTCTTAAAACACATCAGGGTTCTTGTTTGCACTTTTTATCTAGAAGAAAACACTATTACTTTTCCTTCCCCGAGTTATTTTGTTTATTCAGTGTTATAGGAACTCATTTAGAATAATATTTGGAGAAATTAGAAAAGGAGAGAAAGAAATCTATCAATTTACTTTAAGAGGTTTAAGTAATAAAGTTGGCTGTTAAAACACACAATACAACATTATTTTAGAGGTATTTGCGTGGGGAATTTAAATAAGAAATACGTAAACAATCTTTCACTGCCAAAAACATAAAAAACGGAGTATGTCGCAAAAGAGACAGTTACGTAAATTTTCATATTAGCGTCATGTTTAACCTACATCCAATACACATCATGCAGTGCAGAAAATGACTCAAAAGATAAATATAAAGTCCCGTATCTCAGTACCTTACATATTTAAATAATAAGGAAACATAACCTGTAATAATACTGCGGAATTCAAAGTTTTAATAAAGCACGAAAACACGGTTTATTTCCTTTGACGTTTGTATATTATTCAGTATTATTTTTGGAGTTTTTTTGAGTGGTGAGAAAAATTTGTCGTGTTAATATAACCTCTTACATGCGTATTGAAATACATATTCTTAATCTTCAGAATTGTCTCATAATGCTAGCTAGTTTACTGACTTCCCATCGCCTTTATAGTTTTCGCAAAGATGCACATGGTTTGAAATAAAATATTTCTGATTACTTCAACTCAATACGCATGTGATAAATGTATTGACATGACACGATTAATTCAATAATTATTTGGTCGGAACCAAAATTGATCTGGAAGTGAGAGAAACTCCAACAAAAAAATCCTCCAACCAGTTAAGCGGTGCGGACGAGCAACGATTCCTTTTATCCTTCAACTGATCTAGGAGGTAAGACTTTACCATTGTACTGATTTATTTAAAAATCAAGTAGAAAAATCTAACTACAAGCATACAAATTAAGTAATTACCAGGAGGAAGTGTCTTTAAAGTATCGTCGAAGGTGATATTAAGTCTAGGATGTTAGTTGTGGGGTGTGCATAAAGATCATTAAGTTCTGTTGGGATATACATATCTCTTTTGTCGTAATCCCAGTGAAGCGTTATTCATTCAATATACCTCTCAAATGCGACGAATAAAGGACTTTTAATTTCAGTGGAATCGATGCCTGTTTGCGGGAGATTATTCTGGGAGGGACACGAGGAAGAAAGACAATGCTAGGGGCATGGGGTTCACAACATTCGCGCGGGCCTGTGGCTTAAAATAGCCCTTCTGTAAAACGAAGCCACTTAGGGATGACTAACTGGGTTACGACAGACTGTTTCAAAGGGTAGCGCCATATTAAAGGGGTTACCAACACAAATTGGCAGAGTTTGACAAAGACACAGTGCTCTAAACTTCAGTTATGTGATGCAATTAATTTTACAATTTAGAAGTTCTATGAAATTTATCGGATACGTTGTCCCTTTCATAACTTGTATCGAGTAAGTTAAATAATCAAAATAAAGAAACGAAAATAATAAATATAATATATTATTATTTTAAGAATAATATGAATTAAGTGTCATTCATTCACCATGATCAATACAATGCTGTCGGAGTGAAGCAAGTTCTGCATATGACAGTACAATTTGTGCCGTCGTGTCGCCGGCTGCAGAAGATATTCTTAAACAATTGAATTGAGAGGCAAAAATTTCTCTAGCCGCACAGCACACCGATGAAACATATCAATACGCAATTCGTGTAACGTTAAACTCACGTTGCATGAAACCAAATTTATTTAAATACTTTAGGACGTTTACACCGCGTTTCATGCTACGCTGTTTCATGTAACGTGCAAAAATGTATCGTGAATATTTATTTTATCATTGAATATATTCGGTCCTTGATTCTTTCCCAATACTTGAAAATAAATTGCTGCAATATAAAACTACTTATTTAGCTATTGGGTTCAGAATAAAAAGTTTTCAGTGATGGCCCATGAATTAAACTACTGCTACGTATATATTAATTAACCGTCCCTGTCCAGTTTCTCACGGGAGTTTTTGCTGTTAAACTTCGTTGTAATGTTAAGAGTCGATATAAATTATACTTTTACATTCAAAAATTTAGATATCATAGTTAATTTTTCTCCAATTTTCACTCCATTATTTGGAATTTTCGATATTGTAATCTCTATGGGTGCTAAATGGAAGAAATGTTTCCCGTTTTTGTATTTCGCGCTAAAGGCGTAGTACACTATGATCACAATACCTCAGGAAATAAATACGATATTTTCTCCAATTGTGTGCGTAAATGTTGCTAAATCAAATATCTAAAAAAATCTCATGAATTATCAATATTTTACTTTTTAATAGCTGAAGAAAGGTGAAAATGTTTGGCGCGTAGTCCTGACTGACTGACATTTAATCAACGCAGACACAAAATCATTAAAGATATAAAATTGAAATTCTGATAGAATTTTGGTTTTATATTGTATTTCTTACGTTGTACAGATGCAATAAAATAATTTTAGAAAATTCCAATTTTAATGGTGTTATTTAGGTTAATTATGTTATCTTGAATGAAAATTGGTGTCGGGACGGAGATTCGAACTCGGGACTTCCAGCATAGCACCAAGTGTGGCACTCGTTTCACCTGTAGTCCCACTGTACCATTTACATTCAACTTGCGAGACACACTGTACTCTGAGGTGATCTCACAGATATTAGAATCCTCATATGAGGCAACAACCTTAGGAAGTGTTTGACTGTTGGTCTTGAAACTTTGATAGAAAGTTGCAATTGTAATGTAGAAGATAACCGAAAAATTATTTTTTAGAATTTTGGATTTTAAATGCATTTTTTCAATGGGATACAATTTTTTAAATTTCTTTCTTTATATAATTAATTTATTATCATCTTGGTTTTTTATGTTAGCGTTGTTAATATATATTTAACAGCGTTTCTAGGTTTTTCAATTTTTCATTCTCAGCGCGTTAAGGAGTATCGCTACACAGGTTTTCGGTAGTTTGTAATTAGAGATAACGACATTGCATACTACTTTCTTAAACAACTGATTCAGACGTCAAATATATTTTTGAATACAAGGATTTTAAAACTGAATATCTAAAAACAGTTTTCTGGAATTTGAGATATTTCTAAATTAAAAGAGTGAAAAGGAGTGGAAATATTTGGCTCGTTCTCCTGAATGTCTGACATATTGCAAAGAGAAAATGCGAAGAGAAAAATCTAAAGGTAAGAATTCAAAATTTTACCTATATTACCTATAAGTTGTAAAAACTCATTAAGAAAGTATTTTGTAAAATTCCTATTTCAAGGGGATCAAAGAAGTGTACTGTGTATTTACAATTCTCTACTAAGTATCAAGTTTTATTCAAGACTAGCAGAACTACCCGGAATTGCCCAGTATTTGAAAAGAAACTTAAACAATAATTACTGGGAATGATGGTATTAAAACACCTGTCAACAGATCTAGATTTTTAGCTCATTTTCCCTGGGTTTTAACCGGGGTTTTTATATAATATGCTAACTTTATACGTTAGTTTCCATATTTTTCTACTTTCGCGACATTAAATTTTCACTTTTGGTAAATTAAATGAAACGAAGGAAACCTACAAAGAGGAACACAGTTTTTTTCAGTATAGTATGCTTATATGTACGTAATTACGAATTTTTTTAAAATCCAGACAGAAGAAAATACACTTTACACATAAAGCTTAATAAACAAAGTGCATAGTTAAGCCCTCTGAATTCATTGGTTCTCATATTACTTTTAGGTTATGTACTTGAAAACGATGTTTTTCAAATTCCATAAAAATTTTGCTCTACGTTTCGGTCACTTAGATTATACATTCAGTGGAGTGTCCACCTCACGTAACGAAATTGAACTTTGGAGGATACATTAGTAAGCTTCATAGTTAAGAGTTATGCGAGTAAACATTCAATCTGCAGATTAGCAGCGATTTTTATTTTTATTTTTTTAAGCTCACGTAATTCATCAATATTAACAATACTTTAAATTTTAATTGCAATAACCCTTAAGAAGTATTATTTGAAATTTCAAATAATTTCATCGCTTACTTTTTCCGATATCCATGCAACAGACATTACAAATAAATTAAATTCCTGATTACTTTTATTAGTAAAGATATAGTCACGGTATTATTTATATAAAGGTGGAATTTTTTAAATTAGAATGTAGTTTCAACTGCGACACAACGAAATCTTTCTTGGAAAGCTGGGCAGGGTTGGTTACTTTACGGAGACAAGTCGCAAGAAAAGGACGTGACGAAAGAAAAGTACTAGTGATGGACGCCTTAATGCAATCAAAATTACAATCAAAATAAATAAATTATGTTCGATCAAAATTAATGTTCGATCTATTATGTTGTATCTTATATAACAATCAAAATAAATCTATTGTGTTGGATCCAAGTATTCACTGAATCGATTATTTTTTAAAATTTTTTTTTCGATTTTCATTGTGTAAATGCTAAAAAAATTAAATTTTTGTCAATCTTGATAGTCCAGTCATATGGTAGTTTGACGGGGGGAAAATATAGAAGTTTTTTTTCTCAATCGGTTCTTATGTTTTTTGAGGTCCTGAATCCGAATTTCAACTTTGCCACCACGTAAACGCTGTGCGTTTTGAGAAAAATTCATCAAACTTAAGAAAAACGCACTTTTTTAGTTTTTGTTTATACATCGAAGAGTACGCGCTTCTGGAGAAAAGTATACGAATGCAAAATTAATGTGCATTAAATTTCCTACAATAAAAGTCGGTACACTTCTTTTGTCCGATGAACAGATATGGCGCAAGAACGAGGTGAATTGTGACAAAAAATTTGAAATGGACCCCAGAAACAAATTTTTCGTATGTTGTATACTTACTACGACTTAATAACAAATATGTTGTTTGATTTTTTTGGGAAAAATTGTGTGATTATTAGAAATACAATTTTGTTAGTTGAAAAGCAAAATTTAGCACTTAACCATGTGACCAAGTTTAAAACTATAGGACAGTATTACTGCGTGTGGTGTTATAAGATCCACTGCAAGACACACATCACGATCCTTTTTGCCCCGTCGTCGTAGATCCTATTAACCACAATGGTGAGTTATATTATGTTCGGAGTTAATATAAAACTGCTCACAAAAGAAAATGACAGTGATGAACTTAATATCGCTTACCAAAAAAAGTGAGACTAAAAAGGAAAAAGAAACATTGCACATACTTTCTCATATACGTTTCTCCGTCTGCAGCGTAGGATGAGAAAAATTCTATAGTTAAAGGGTCATTTCTGGCGTGATCCTCTATATTTTGGTCGTCTCCCAGCACTCTATTCATGCTCAAAGTCGCAAGATTAACTTTGAAATTTCTTTTATTTACTGTCTTTTATTTTAAATTTGAAAGTAAAATAAATACTCAGAATATTATTTCAATACATATAGCGACATATTAGTATTATAAGTATCGTAAAATTGTTATGTAAATGTAATTTCTTTATAGTCAGAAATGGATGTATTTTCGTATCTGCAGTGCGTTCGCTGTCCACTTATGTATTTTATCATTATCATATCTTTCATTTCAGTTTACGAAAAGTGTATTTATGTCTGCTTGGTCCATTTACACTGCTAAATATTATTGAAGCTTCTTGAAACAGTAAACTAATGTGTAAGTGTAGCAGACAGAAATTATTTTACTGCGTCTATTCCAAACTTTCAAGCGAAATACCGCAAATGCGGATTTAATGCATACTAATTGTACTTTACGTACAGAAAATTTTAGCAAAATCGTTGGAGCCGCTTTTAAGAAACATTCAAAAGAGCACTTTGACCTTCATGTAAAGTATCCTTTGTTTTAAAGTAAAAAAAAATGGATCGATAACAAGTAAATTCTACCGTAAATAAGAAATGCGAATTAAATTGGTTTATTTGATTACTCAGTATCGCTGCGCACAGACGGACGGACGTTATATCAAAAACCACTTTTTCAGAATCAGGGATATCGCCAAAACGGATATTTCCGTCGAAACCTCGCTTTCGAATTTGTTCACGATTAAAAATCTATCTATATCAATCTTTATACATATACACGGCAGGACACGGCACGCGTTTCCCTTCCATTATCCCTTAATACACTAGACACTCACTTGTCTAACGGATTTCTAAATCCGAAGATGAACACAGTGGAACTTTTTTGCCCTCAGATCTTCTAGCCCGCCTTACCCTATTCGAATAAATATTGCGGCTCACAGTGGAAATAAATCGAAGGACGCAACTACGTTAATACAATGACTTACAAGCCTCTTTGTAGAAAGTGTAGAGCTCTGTTTAAAAACCTTTATAGTACTATAAAAAAATGCGTGTTTAAACAACCAACTTATTTTCTTCAAATATTTTTTTTTCAGTGTATGTATCAAGAACCCTTCCATCTTTTTTATAATATATTTCTACTTCTACGAGGTTCATTCATTATTCCCTTAGTTTATTAGTAACATGGAATTTTGAGACTGTTATATTGTTGAATAAGATAACTTATTTCATATCTATTACATCAATTTTGACTTTTAAAGCAGATAGTATCTACTTATTTACTCATACACTCTTGAAAATTCTTAAATTATGTGATGCAAGCGCGAACTTGATTACATCAATTACTTACGATCTGGTATTTTGTGGTTTCTCCACGTATAAAATCGGTTTTCCAACACTTAAAACTCGGTACAAGAAACTGGAGAGAAGAAAACCTAATAAAGTGTTGTGGTAAGAAATAAACGCAGAAATGTTGCGACGATAAAATGACATGTGGAAAATGAGATGATGGAAAAAACTGCGAAAACATTAAAATGATGTACATACGTAAATACATTACATTGAAAAACACAACCAACTAATGCTAATAGATCTATAATGCAAACAATGCTAATAGATTAATATCTATTAGCATATATAATATCAATTGAGGTTCTTCAGCATTTAAGTCATGAAAAGGGCTGAGGTTTTCAAGAAAGATGTAAAATATATTAGTTAAATTATAAGTAAAATACAAAACTAAAGATACAACCGTAACTCATAGTGAAGGAAGACCTGTACAAAATTAGTTATATAATAAGTAAATCTATATGAATATGATATTATAAATTGTTAAACGATTTTATAATCTTTTATTTTATGTGTCATTACCGGGGTTTGAAATCTCATACAATCTACTAATTTCCTATGATAATATTACATAATCCTCCCAGTTTTTATATACATACATTATTTCTCAAGCATTTAAATGATGATAATAATAGATAAATTGTCAAAAAGCAGTTACAAACCGCATTTGTCTACGTGGAGAATTTCGTTTCCGGAAGCAAGCAAGAGACCATCCCAACAATTCCAAAGAATGACTTTAGAAAAGTCGCTGATTTATCATTTCTCCGCTCCCTTGGGGTAATAAAAATAGTTAGCTACATGTTATAAGATCAACATAATTCAAACCCATTTAAGTTGAATAGAAAAAAAGAAAGGTGTTTAATAAATACGTACTGCTATCAAATCTTCAAACTATTCGGAAAATGTTGCTAATAAATCGTAACTATTAAAAAACTATAAAGTTGATATTTATGACAACAATAGTGTTAATGAGACTACCAGAACATAGAAGGTCTATTTGTAAAATACGCCTTTGCCCGGTGGAAGACCGGAGGAAAAACCGCGTCTAATGTGGAGCTATAGATTTAATGTTCGAAACAGCGCCAAGACTGAGAAAAGATAAAAATAAACTTATATGAATTATAAGAAAACACCAATAGCGTACAGGAAATATCTTTAGCTTTTCCTGTAAATGTAAATATCTGTTACTTTTGAAAGTACGAGTACTATAGCAATGATAAACGTATATAAAAAATTATTTTATTTATTTTAAACAATAATATTTGATGGGGAATGAAACTCATTGAACTTTCATTACAAAAGCAATGATATATTTTTTTTACAGAAAAAGCAATAGTGCAACATGTAGTTTTTAACAGTAGACTTGAAGAGATTCAATTTAATATCTTTTGCGTCTTTGGAAAGGGAATTTTCCAGGAAATATCCCTTTTTGACACGCTAGGACGATGAATATGATCCCTATTACGAGTAATGTGTTGCGAGAACAAGACGAGTGTGGCTTCACATGAAACGAGGGTGGCAATTAATTCGGTTTTTACAATTAAAATCATTCCATAATAAAACAATGTAAGTGTAAAAATATTTTATGCCCGAATTAAAAGTTTACCAGAGTTTCAAGGTGAGATTTATATATTATCCTCTTTTGAATTCTGCAAGTGGGATGCTCTAAGGGACATGTCCCCTCAGAGAATGTTGAATCATAAATGGATGAAATAGCATATGGACTACGGAAAATACGTGGATATAGGCATAAGATATAGGTAACGGGAAATATTAGGACTAACAACATTAACTAAGATTCGGTACAATTCGCATAATTTAAATTGAGATTACCAATATGACAATTCCATTTGAGGATGTTTTGAAAATAAAGACCATGAAATTTTATTTTCGTATTCTGTTTTAACTGAGTTCCGTTTAACGAAAGTGGTACCAGGAGCAAACAATTTGTGATATTATTGTGAAAAAACATGGACACTGTTTTGTCAGTTTACAATGAGACGATTTACATGAAACCAAAACGAGAGGTTAATAAAACCTTTTTGTGCAGTGACGATTGTACGTAGTTAATTAATATCGTCAACAAAGATAATATTTTGCAGTCTGGTGTAGGGGCTGACGCATCGTTCACATCCAACAAAAAGAGTTTAGATCGGAGAATTGAACCTTGAAGAATTCCGCAAGTAAGTGGTCTCGTTTCAGAAAGGTAATACTGGAGTATTTATTTTTGGCATAGCCTGTGATGATTCATAAGGTCAGATCGCTCAAAAATTTAAAATTGATGTACATTATTATTATTTTTTTAAGGAGAAAAAAGTTGAAAACGTGACACCAAAATAGAGAATCGTCCACTTCTTCCAAAATTGCATTTCCAAAAATTCCAATAAGTGTTCCAAGAACCGTGTGATTTGTTTCTCAAAAAACAAAAAAAACAAAAAACATTCTAACTCAGGGCTGATGGTTGAAATAATTTTTTGCTTTACTGTATGCTTCACTCTCTTTTCTGTTTTTTTCTTTGTTTGGTATGTCACTTGCTCTATTTATACTAAGTCAGCTCTCGTTCATCGAACTCCTTGTACGGGACAACCTGATCTGTGCAAGCTGAACAATTCCTTTGAAGCCAGGAAATACTAGTGATATCACGGCAGAGAGCGGTCAAAACGTCTTTGGTAATTGAAGCGTCCAACGTCCTTATTCCCGGGGCACTGTATGCTAATTTCACTTTCTTCAAAAAAGGCTGTCATACCATTTTCAATTTTCTTTTTCAGAATGTTCACATTATTTCTGAAAAGAACATTGTTACATGGTTTAACGAAATGGAGCTAAGTATTCTTCATGAAATGCATCGCATAATATTAATCAATTTGTATGTCTTAAAGACTTTGTCATTATCTTTGATCACTCTTGCTTGTATTAGTTGAGAGGGATCCACCTGGAAACACTTATGAACAATCAAAAGCTGCATGAAACAGGTTAAATTGTTAGATAAATATACACTTATAAGAAAATTCGTCTGATGAGGAATTGGGAATAAAACAAACACATCACAGTCACAAACACTTGGCAAGATGCTGTCACCTCGAGATGTTGGAGGTTGTAGCAAAGGAAGGTTATGTAGCGAAAAGGCAAGATGTGTGGCAGTGTCACCAACACAGTGTGTTGATATTTTTGTCTAATACGTAAGACATTGACTTGACATCAATTTTTAAAAAAATTGAGAGCCTGAAGTTAAACCTGTGGGACAATTATTCTTTAATTTTTGCGGTTTTGTTGTTAGGGTATTTTTCACGTTTCTGATAGAATTATAGAAAAAGAGGATCAAATAAACCTTTCTACTAAAGGTTTAAGTTGATAAGTACTTCTGAAAAAAAAAAGAAGAAAGAAAACAGTAGCATTGACAACTCGTACTCGACCACTCTGGTCCTGGGACATGGTGAGGTTTGAGAATCCGCCATTTAGAACCAAACATCAAGTTCCAAAGAAAAGGATAACTTCAATGGTATTTGATGAAAAATATAGTGGGAGTACAATCCTTCAACTGGGAAAAAGAAAACCAAGTACGGTATTGTAGATTTGTCCGTCCATTACCGATTTGATTGTAGACGCGTCCGATTACCGTGGCTTATTGCGCGGAGACGTACGAAGGCGACAGAATACGCGCCATTGTGAAACTAAAATTAATAGCAATATATTCCTATTACTAAACTTTATCATGTGACTAGAACTAAAAAATTACATATTAAGAGAAGGAAATACGTAGAGGAAATAAATCAACACACCTTACTTGCATCGCACATTCAAATACATGCAAAATTTGTCTTGCGTTGCATTTTCTATATTGAAAACTGATATACATTCAATTAAAAAGAATATTATCTTCTATTTCTGAATATTCTTCCAATAAGGTGCTGTCTGTCCGCTAGATAGCCAACGCGTGAGCTATCACAGCTAACTTTAGGCTGAGCTATCTAACTTTTTTTTTCCGTGCGTAACAGTATATGTCCATCACAAAGGTTAACCTGAATCATCGAAATATATTTATCAGAAATAGAAGTGTTAAAGATCTTCAATTTAAGAGAGTATTTTAAGAAAAAACAAAACAATAAACTTTAATGACTTCTTTGTTTTGTGCATTTAACAAAAATAAAAAAGTCTTTAAATCGTAAAATTTGGAGGAATAGTTTATATATTACAAGCGTTTTAATGATACGTTACGTCACTTTACGTTTGAAATAAATGGTGCAGCTGCGTGGAAGCGAAAATTCTTCCGATGCGGCACCCGACGAGTGAGTTCTTTCTACCTGAGACGCTGAGATTTTGTCAGAGCTGTGCAACAATTGTGGTTAGAGGGAGCCCTACAATACCCATAGGTGGAGTGGAAAAGAAGAGTCATGTAAAAATGTTTCATCGAAAACCTCGGGTTTCATCCATAGATTTCTGGATCCTTAGGATAAACAGTGACGCAATGCCGTATAAATACATGTTAAGTAGTTAAATATCCCTGAGGGTGAAGTGGTGTGCTAGGTTTGGGCTTAATTGATGACGTTTCAATTGATGTGTTTCTCTCTCGGACAACTTTTCATTGTTTGCTCAAGTGTTTCATTGTTTCATCCAAGAGTTATTTTTTATTCTTGCTGCTGAAGGTGAAACAAAATGGTGCGTAAAATCCCATTTGTATTATTATAAATTTGTAAAGTGAGGATGCTTTACATACGTTTTCTTTAAACTACTAAATAAAATTATTTTGATCTTACAATATAGACAGATTTTATTTTTTCCTTGGTAAACGAAGATGGGTCTAAGAAAAATCTCTGGCGACGCCGGATAATCAGCTAGTTAGTTAATAAACATTAACTGAATTTCATTTAATAACATTTCTATAATACCAATAATTCTCCTTATTTGGTTATAGAATCTTAAAATATTTTTCGAAGCTCTCTCTTTTCCTTTGTTAATCTATTTTCTTATCTAGCGTAAATCATCATATTCTTCTTAAATATCGTATATACTCACTTCTGTAATCTGCATTTAATGGACAATGACAAATGTTCCATATCCTCTAGTTCACTCGTACACGGCCAAATCATTTTGTAACTATATATGCAAAAGCAAAATACCACTGACTGACAGACTAAACACGAAATCTCAGATACTACAAAGCTTACAAGCTTGAAATTTTGTAGCTAGGTTACTTTTAGGGAATAAATATCCACTAAGAAACGATTTTACGAAAATCCATCCTTAAGGGGGTGAAATGGGGGTTGAAATATTTTATGTATGTATCCCATCGCCACTCTAGTGTGCCTGGAGCAATTTCAACCAAACTTGAGACACAGGTGACTGAGTAAATGACAACAAGTCCTATGGGGAGTAAGACATCCCTTACACCCATAGAGAGGGGTTGAGAAGGGGATGACATGTAAAAAATGGGAACATTCTATATTAGATTCGATACCATAGTTTTCGGTGGCTTTGGAATGGATAAGGACGTCCCATATTCTTTCTAAGTTAATAATCAGTCCACATTGCAGAAAATATACCCCTAGTTTCCATGGGGTAGGGAAGGGAATAAAGTACAGGTAAACATAATAAAGAAACGACAGATATTGGTGTTGAATAAATCATTTTTGGGATCGCTGAAGTGACACCCTCATTTTCAGATAAGAACCCAACACCTCCCATCAGGAATAAACACCCTTTGTGTTGGAGGTAAAAATAATCGAAAGTGACAGATATTAGTGTTGAGATCGTAGTTTTCGGGGCCGCTAAAATTAGTGGTGACATTCTCGAAGACGTAAAAGTTCACATTCAGGCCGTATAAAATCCAGCACCCCTAACGAAGGGGAAGCCATGAAGAAAATATCGAACATGATATGCCAGTGACGAGTCCATAATTTTCGGTTTCGCTGAGGTGACAGTGAAACCCAAAAATCATGTAAGTCTGAATTCAGCTCTCATGAAACAAACACCCCTGGGATGGGGTAGGGAGTGGAAATGGGTTTATGGATAAAAGGAATTGAAAGCTTATACTGAAGAATAAAACAAAAATTAAAAATACATTGTTTACATAGTTTTAGGGTTGACGAGATGTTTCAACTGCCAATGATGTTATGTTCAAGATGAGATCATATAGGAGCACTGTATTCTTAGAGCTGGTGGCGGAAAAACTAGACGTACAAATAACGAAAGGGACCGAAATGAGGATCGAGTCCATGTTTATTGTGAATTCTGAGGTAAATAATCGTATTTCCAATGACATTTTATACCCTTCAGTCTAAATGAAGTGCACGAAGCCGCTACAGGTGGAAGTAGGGAAGAGCACGACCCAAAATATTATCGAGTATGTCCACTGAGAAAGGTTTTACAAAAGTTCACCCGTAAGGGGGGAAATTAGTGTTTTCTAAAAGCTTTTTTTTGTATTATATCAGTGAAAATAAGGGATTGAGGGTACACATCAATACTATAAAACCTCCAACATTAATGGATAACATTCTCAGAGGATACCTATGAGGATATGAAAAAAAAATGAAATTGGAGAAAATGGAAATGAAAAAATAATGATACTCAGCTAGTTATTTTATATTACCAAAGTAGGTGATGAATTTGACATGAAGTTAGAAACGCCATTGGTATTTTTGTTAGTAACAGTAATTTCCTGTTTTCCTCTGTAACTTTTTACTTAAGATACATAGTTATATGTAAACTTTCCATCTGGTGCTGATCCTCACCTTATCTGCCAACAGAGCCCAAATTTGTCATTGGTTTTGCATTCCAATTCTTCATACGAAATTTAAGGTTTTTCTTTGTCTAACATCTTATTTGAGTTTTTTTCTAGATCCACAGGATGAGTCCCATCTATATCAGAATAACATGTGTAGAAAATGTTTTGAAAATCCACTCCACGTAAGGCAAGAGATATAAGCATTGCACGTTTTAGATAAGAGCATTGGAAGACGAATGCACGACGTACGACACTACTGTTTGCAGACCCGACGACTTCCCGTACATCCCGGTACATCCCAGCACATCGCCATAGATTGAAATGCTGTCGTGGTCATGATCAATGTGACCGTTATTCAGTATGATTAATTCCCTATTTATTAAGAGGTAAGTCTCGATTTTAACTTCGTGGCGACTATTATCTGTATGTGAAAGCAATGTGGGCAGCGCCATTATGAATGGATTATGGTCAAACTTCTAGACGGTGCGATGGCATGAAGAACAAGCGATTTCGTGAGATTCAAGGAAAAACAACGATCTTTCATGATGGCGGACACCTTTATATCTTCACAATTCAGGAACCTTTAACAGATCAATTGTTCTTGACACGGTCCTGCAACTTGTGTCCCCGTCGTCCGTGAACGTTCACGATGATACTTTCTTTCAACAAGACATCACTTTTGTCTGCTGATTGGAAAACGCTTTTGTCTGCAGTTTGGACAACGCTGAAGTTTCAACAATTTCCCTGGATGCTGTGAAGGATCTGCGATGGTAGGGTGACTCCAAATCCGTTCTCAATCTCGAAATCTGTGGAAAATGAGTGGGATGCTTTTGGAGCGCTATTAAGTGCACCTGCAAACAAATAAGGAGGGTTTGCAAGCAAAAATCCAAGTTGTATAGGATGGATTGTCATCTCTTACATCAGGGATAACCACAACTACCCGTCGCGGGTATTACGCGGGCACGAGAAGAGCTATAAGCCACCACACTGAGGAGGGGAAGACAGGACGCGCTGTGGTGGGAGTTTGTGCCAGCACAGGTTATCGCTTTCTTACAGCCACAACAATTGTGTAGATTATTTCGTGTTTTTCTCAGGTAAACGTGAAAGAATCTCGATTAACTGTGACTCGTCATATCGTTTATCGATTATATTATAATTCGTTTTAATATATTGAACAGAAAATGTAACAAAAATGGAAGATATTGCGATTCGTTCATCGACGATGTTGCCCGAAGTACTCGTCGAAGATCAAATCAGCTGGCCACATCATCACACGTCTTACAAAATTTTGGATGGACCTTTGCTAACTTGTGGACATTGCTAATTTGGCATTCAACCATATATTTACGAAGAAACTAAAACTGCTCACTCTTCTAATAGTATACATTCAAAATTCGAATTATCATTTAGTGATAAAACAATACTCTCAAAAATATACTCCCTTGGCCTGTGCATGAATTAATTACATAATTGTGAAAAGGGGGAATCGGTTGGGACGTGAGTTCGAACCAGGATCAATTAAACAAAAAGAATAAAAGAATTACTATTGTAATGCCTAAAAGTAGGAGTCTGGCCTCCGTATATACATAAAGAATTTAAGTATTTACTAATAAAAAGAATTGTCCTTAAGTATGATTTTACGAGGCACGCGCTCACGCGCGCCTCGGAGTATGTCCCTCGACACACTGCAAGAATTTATAATATATTGAGTAATTACGAAGCACGCATTGAAGACGCGTACTCCGAAGGGTGCCTCATGGCACACTCCACAGGAAACGAATTTACAGGTTTAAGGAGATACCAAATTATGGAGCATGTCGCCAACATGCTCCGGAGTGTACGTCTCCACGTACACTGCCCGTGCGCTCGCTCGCCGGCCGCCGAAGGGTCATGTTGAAGGGGGAAGGGCCAGTCATATATATTTTATTATAATGACGACATTGTCGCCTGTTTGTATTGGTTGGTCAGAACTCACGCCACTAAGGCGTGATGCTGACAACCCAGATCCCACGCCTCGAAGAGACGCTTCGAAGGGCGGGGGCGGCCAACGGAAGCGGCGAGTCGCCTTTCCACCGCCTAAGTGTTTGGCTGTGCACACGTGCAGCCTCAGAGAAATAAGCCTGACCACCCATATTTTATTATGTGAAATAAATTACTAAAGAATCATTATGTGATTACTGGGACCGTAACAGTGTCACTAAAATATGTTCGAAGTTGATTGACATTTCGCAGAGCTATGTTTGTTATTTTGAAGGCCAAATCATTTTCGTAGTTCCGCAATGATGTTAAGTGGAATATATAATTCTTTCATGACTTTGTGGCTACTTTTCTCCTTGAAAGAGGATAACAAAAACATGTAAAAGAAACAACTTGTTAGCAATATCAGTTGTGGTCTAACGTGGAAGTGGTCCTGAAAATTAACATTGTGTTCCTAGAGACCGCCCAAAACGGAGCTGCTTGCTAGTTCAGCTATGAATGTCAACAACTTCAGCTATTAGTTTCAATGTACTGGTATCAGAAAATACAATTTTACTTAAGTTACGGAATTAAGTTATGTACAAAATTATTTATCATATACGAAGCTTTCATAGAACAAATTATCGAAAAATCAAGTCCATTTTTGTAATGGATCAAGTTATCAAGTAATTTGCTATGAGCTAAGAAATTCGAGTGTCATGTTTGATTAGTGCACGTAGGATAAATAATGTTAAAAACGTCGAACTCAAATTTCTCTACCAATTGCCACTTTATTATGAAATCCACAAATATATTAAAACAATGATTTATATTCGGACTGTATCAACCACTCCAAAATCGTATTACAAAATTTTGTTGTATGATAATGCGATCTTCTACTAAAATGTTGGACTAATGTGAGGGCATTCGAAATGATACATTGAAATATTATCTACAGTATAAGTGCGTTTTAAAATTCATCTTCCTAAAGAATGAAACGGTTACTGTTCGACATCATTGTACATAATATTTTCACTACCAAGAATTTATCTGCTTGGTTAATATGAAAATTTTGTTCTGTTCCAATACTTCTGGAAAAATTAAAAAAATATAAATGTTTTACGATCTAACCCGCTGAGAATAATAAGTATTTCTAAATGTCTTTCTCAAAGTATGTGTAGACATAAGAATTGCTCTTTGTAGAATTTTCTCAGAAGTGTAGGTACAATTCTATCAAAGAGAGGGGTTCTTTTGAAATATGTAGAGTCACACCTTCTGGATTCATTACTGATGACTGGATCTTTGAATTGTGTGAGAATATTTCATATTTCGCACACTATGTACTGCAACCCGCCGCTGAATCTGCCCAGAAACCCAAGAGGATGGGAACTTCTTCGTTTTACATCACTGCGCTTCTCAATGACACAGTGGTTTCTCAAGACATTAACTCATAAATGGAGAGTACTAACAATTGAGTAAATGCAAAATCGCATTTTCTCTTATTTTGGATATATCACTATTTTTGTAAAACGAAAGAGAAAATTGACTATCGCCGTATAAGCTTTGTATTTCGGTTTTTTTCCCCACATGTATCGTATTATTCTTTGCAGAAAAATGACTTACAATTATATGAAACCAGCCACTGCGACGAGTTTAAAGAACACCTATAAATCTAGAGAGCTCGAAATAAATAAGTGAAATAAATTAACCGAATGATTTATGTATGTTTTGTCATACTTGTATTAAATTTTAAGAATCACAATTGCCATAATACTTCCAGTATTATCGTAACTATTGTTTAAAAGTTCAGTAGAATACCACCAAATTCAAATTGAGCCATCGTTTTTATTTTTTCTACTTATTAAATTATTAATATATAAATGTCCATACGTTCTGATCAACTGCTATGCTAGAAGCTTTGAGTTTTTAATCTTGTCCAGAACACTCGTTAATAAATCTCTTAACTTTTTATACATTATCTACTCATCCTCAATATACCCATCCATAATTTTGGCCATAAAGTTTCATGTTAGTGTAGAATAAGTCGAGTAATTAATATTTCTATTTTCTTATATTGGTTTCATCGTCATCTTAGGTTTCCCCGAGGAGAGGAACGCATATTTACTATATTCTAACGTTGTCTTCTTGTCTTGCCTCTTTCTCTGCCCTGTCATTTACATGTCTTCGTCTCATTTTCTTTGATTGTGTCGTATTCTAAAATTGCCCCATTTCATGTATTCTTTAAAATATCTCTTATTATTCCAACTGTATTTACATAGCCCATAAATTAATAATCTTTCTTCGATCTTAAACATTCTCCAGACTGTATAGCGAACAATCCTCTATCTGTCATATACTTCATATATGTTGCTCAGTAGTGGCGATTAGGAATTAGAAGTGAGGGGGGCAGGCAAAAAACAAAATTCATTCACAATTTTCATTAACATGATGTTTCCACTAAGTATGATTTAAATAATGAAATAAATCAAAGGAAAGACAATTGGTGATTACCACATCAAGGATGGTGTATTTTTTTAATAATTCCCAGTTTCGGAAGGTTAAAATGAAATTTTAATTTTTCCTTAAAAAATGGAGGGGGGCTGCCCCTCCCCCCACAATCTCCCTAAACGCCGCCATTGATGTTGCTCATTATACTCTAAAAATTTGGGCAATCTCATGAGACATGTTGGGTTTCGTCTTCTAGGCGGCATATGCAAAGCAGATTATGCTCTTTCCATTGGTTTTATGTACCCATCGTGATGAAATTTAGCAAGGATATACTTCAGATGTCCAGGATGAACATAAGCTAATTTTTATTTGTTAAATGTGGAAAAGAAAGATAAAAAATGAAGTTGAAAACAAATATCGATGAAATCGGAGGGCGGGAGAAATCGGCCATATTCACTTACGCTACCTAAACGGTTATAGATAGATAACTATGAATGACAATATTGTTCTCCTCGAAGAGTTGTACAAAAATTTCCGCGACAGAATATGTCTATCTACCAAGGTTAGTCTAAATTATCGAAAAAATGTTACAGAAAATTGAAGTGTTGAAATACTTTATATTAGGTGAGTGATTTAAGAGGGAAAAACTCAGTCTTCATCGAGTTTAATGGGTTCTTTTTTTGTGCATTTAACAAAAATATAAAACGTCTTTTAATCGGAAAATGTTGATGAATAATTTAGATTTTACAAGATTTTTAAGGTACGGCATTTCTAAACCGGCGGTATGCCTCCGTGCGCGTGCCAATTGCTGCCTTGAGAGCGCTCGATTCAATTGACTACGATATCCTCTTAAATAATTAATAAAACGTAAAATAATTCTTAAAATTCACATTTTAAGTAAACACCCGTCGGATGGTAACTGTGTGCAATTAAGTAATCTATGATCCCATACATATAAAAGCGAATACTCACTAACTGACTGACTGACTAATCACGAAATCTCTGAAACTACAAAGCCTACAAACTTGAAATTTGGCAGTTAAATGTCTTATAGGGTGTGGACATCCGCTGAGAATTTGCGAATCTCCACCCCTAAGATGGTGAAGTGAGGGTTAAAATGTTTTGTGTATGTATCCTTTGCATCCTACCATGACTTGATTGTCTCGAGCAATTTCTGTGAGGGTAAGATATCCCTGGCACCCCTTGGGAGAGATGGGAAGAGGGTAAAGTGAAAAATAATAAAAAAATCCTATAACGTATGTGAGACCATAGTTATCAGTGCCGTTGAGATTGATAAGGACACCCCCAATGCTTCGTAAGTTTACAATTAGTCCAAATTGGAGATATTAAACCCCTAGAATTGGGGAAGGGGTGCGAACGGGTGGCAGGTTAAAATTACCAAAAACGTCCGATATTGGTGTTGAATACAACCGATTTGCGGTCGCAGAAGAGAAGAGTCACACTCTCAATGCCACTTAAGTCCACGACCTCCCCAATAAGAGAATATACTCCGTCTGGATAAGGGAAGAAATTAAAAATAATCGAAAATGACATATATTAGTGTTGAGATCATGGTTTTCGGGGCATGAGATTATTAATGACATTTTCGAAGACCCCAAAGTCCAAAATTAGCCCGTATACACCCTTTGCATCCCAAGGGTATGGGATGCAATATACAAATTATCGAAAATGATAGATATCAGTGATGAGCTTACAGGTTTCAGCACCTCATGGAAGGGTATGACATAAAAGGTGTGACATCTCAAGGAACAATATGACGAGTTAAGAATTTTCGGTTTCGCTGTGATGAATGGTATCACTCCTATGAGAAAGAATAAAGCAGGAGACATATTACATAATTCACGCGAGCAAAGCTGCGGGTACTCAGCTAGTGTATATATATTTGCGTCTGTCTGTTTGTTACTAAATCATGACTAAACCACTCAACCGATCGCGATGAAATTTGACAATGATATAGTCGAGATGTTCAGGATGAACATAGGTTACATTTTATTTTTAAAATGCGTAAAAAGAAAGATATAAAATTATTTTGATCATGCATGTCGAAGAAATCGCAAAAAAAGAGAGAGATATTAGCTTACGCTACCTAAACAGTTCGAGGTAGGTGACAACTATGAAAGGCAATGTTGTTCGTCTAAAAGAGTTCTACAAAAGAATCCGGAACTGCATATGTCTATCTATAAAAGTTTACCTACATTATCGAAAAAACTTTATTAAAATTAGGCGTATTAAAATACTTCAATTTAAGAGAATGTAAGAGGGAAGAAATCAATCATCAAATTTAATCGTGTTTTTCGTTTTGTGAATTTAAGATACATTAAAAACATCTTTAAATCGTACAATTTGGTCAAATTGTTTAGATTTTAAAAGTGTTTCAATGAAATGGTGCAGCCGCGCTGCCGGCATTGTGTCTTGCCTAGGAAGCGAAAATTCGACCCAAAAAGCCAACGCCGAGTGATCTGCTAGTATCTCAATAAGTGAGCAAGTATCAAAAGGTTTAAAACAGAAAAATCTGTGAAAAAATTCCACCAATAAGGGAGGAACGCAATGAAATCGATATGACATGAGAGCATAGGCACATACGTGTACATACAGTTATCATTAAAAACGTCTCGCTTGACTCATTATTAACTTTGTAAACTGTTTCAGTATATTATTGCGTGGTATTAAACAAACAAGATATCTTAATTTTTTTTTTTACTAAAAATCATATCTAGTACCTGCTGTACTTGTATAACAGTAATAAAATAATGAATAGAATGCACAGGTATAACTTTTCGAATTGTATTTCGCGTCTCTGGATCTAAAACAAATTTTGAATTGCATAGATTAATAGTTACGCTCAATTTATTTGTGTTCTGAAAGTTATTGATCTATTACCTCCCTTTTTCATCTGCAGAGGTACTTTTTCCTCATCAAAGAGAGATTACAAATTCTTAGAAACTTTCCTTCGGTATGAACTCGACTAATGAAGGGCTGTAACTGTCGATTATATTAATTAAGGGTTGTAATTATCTTTATTAAATGACGTTGAGAAAAGGGAATTGCTCGTAAGCCGCGTTATGTTTTAGTGGGTGAACAATTCAAAGACATTATTTGAACGGAACGTGGAATGATCTTGAATTCTGCACGTGGTCAAGAATTCCTTAATAGTTCTTACTTGTTATTACTCGCTGACAAATGTGTGAATATTACAATTAACACTTTTTTGGTTCGACTTTGCACTTGTTGGTTGTTTCTTGCATTCCTTCAATTACTATACTAATAACCTTAATAGCGTCATAAAACAGATTTTAAAAAGTATCAATTCCCTCGCTAATCACGCTTAATTAGAGGTATTCTCATTCAAAGGACTGTGAAGGTGTAGAGTGCGAATTAAAATTAATCACAGAAAAAGGAGAAGAAAATACATCGTTAACTTAAAGGTCATCCATCGTCGGTGGAAACAAAACTACCGTTATCTCGGATGGATTCTTACTCTCTGATGTCTGAGCGGTAAAAGGCATTTCCCTGGCGTAGTCAAAGAAAATATACTCCATTTGCCTTGAAGGCATTATTAGTGTGAGCAGTCACATGCTTAGCGTAATGAGCAACGTCCTAATGAGCAGCTTCTGTTTCAGCACATGTGATACCAAGGGCAAACTCAATAACCCACAAAGGCGATATAAAAATTCCCTAGATTTTTAAGTTGTAGTTTGCCTATTTCTTTTCACGATTTTCTATTTCACGATAGCACAAAACATGTCTCTTTAAAGAGTATTTCATAATGTACGATTAATAAAGAATGAGCTTCGGAAAGCCANTTTTTTTTTTCCGATTTTAAAAAAAAAAAAAAAAAAAAAGAAAGAAAGAAAGACTGAAAAATAATTTCAGATAATATTATCAAAAGCTGATGAAACGCACAAAATGCTGGAACGAAAACATAATTATTATTTAGATAGCTGTCATTACTATATTTTTAGATTTTCACTCAATCCAGAGACAATAGTACAATTTGATATGGCGAATAAACTTTCGAGGAATCTCTGCTCTATGTCAATGTTTTTACCTCGTAGGACTATGAAAACTGGGGAATTATTATTATCATTGCAGAGAAATATTATGTTTCTGTTTCTAACTCATGAGGTGGTAATGCACACAAAAGCGAAAAATGTTGCATGTATCCTTTGACAGTTTTTTTCTATCATTATATGAAAATTATCTTGTAGGTTATTTAGAATTGAGATAATGTAGATATATACTGAAATAAATAATATATTTATACCAAAAACAATGCTATTTAATTAGGTTATTCGTGTTATCTAAAATTAAGCTAATATGAAATCTGTAAAACGGTTTATAAAACGTTTGTGAAAAGCTACGAAGGGACAGTAACACAATAATAAGCGTTTAATGTTTCAATTTTGAAGGGGATATTGGTACCAAATTGATGATAGGAGTTCGTTCCTCCATAGACTTGTTCGAACGCGTAAATTGTAGAATTTTTAAAACTGGTTCTTGACCCTATGAATTTTTCAATACATCAGGAGATGGGTAGTTTTACAAATTAATTAACAATTCCTATTTATGGCCGTATGAAATCGATTGCAAAAACCATAAATCGCTACGATGTAAGGACAAGTTTAATTGAGACTGAAAACCTTCATGGTTGTGTTTTTGAACATAGCGACGTAAAAATCTGTATCAAATGCAATGAGAGTCAATTCCTATACAGTCGACTAGAGGATTCGAATACATCAATTGTCGAATTTTTAAACTTATTTTTTGACCGAAAAGTGTCCGAAAAGACTGGAAACTATTTGAAACATTTGGCAAGATGAACCACTCAACATGAATGCATGTAATCGATTACAAAACAACAATGCAAGTCAATACGATATATGGAAGCAGTTTTATTGAATTTTAAATTATTCCTTTATATGTTTTACCTCGACGTCACAATGGATCCTATTTCAAAACGTCCAAACGAATCTAAAAAAGAAATATATTGTTTATTCAAAGCGCATTATTTATTTATCGATTATATATTTGTATCGTATAAAATTTCGAAATCGTTATTGCATTCCTTCACATACATATCGCATACTTTTTGGTATCTACCACGGTTATCACCGCAGGTATCGAATATGGTATAAATAGTACAAGGAATGAAACTAGTTTAATTTATTCAGTTCACACTGGGGTTTGAATAGTTTTTTCTTCTACTTTTTAACATCTGGCGTTTTCAGTGGTAAACAGGATGCTATCCATGTATGACATAGATGGGCCTAAACCAAGTAGGGCAGTAGAATTTCCCTCCACGGAGGCTGCGGGGAGTCCACAGTACTTGTCTACTAAGACCAGGCATTAATAGAAAACTTTCAGAGTAGGTCGGAATCGGAAAGTCAATGATGCGCGAAATTTCGAAAATAACTTGTCCCATTTAAACAAAGCTAAAGATCGGAGTTTAAAATTTGAAAAAATATAAAAATGCTGAATTATAGGCGGGTAGAGACGTATTTCTTATACAAGTTCTCTAGGTTTTGTCTAGGGGCGTGTTTATTGTAACAATAAATCGCGAATTTAGTGTTATTTCAATTCTTATAATTTTTAAACACTATACTCAGATTAATCTATAGTTCGATAATAATTTGTACATGTAAAATACATTTTTTGTGTTAAATTACTAACATATTGACATTCCATTAGTATTATAACTCGCAGCTAACTCTTTATCTTATCTAGGAATTTTTGCTGAAATTTTTAAATCCGCCTCTACCTTAGGGTCCTTGATCGGAATTGATGGGATGGTCCCTTGCTTGCTTCCGGAGAGTAAATTAGTTTATGTGGTCATCCACAGTTTGTACTGCTTTTTTGACAATACATTTATTTTTATCTCTGGCTGATGTGACTCGGACCATACCGAAAATACGAGCGATTCGAAAAGCACCTCTGTTCAGAAATATAAAGCACACAATGTCCAATTGAGCCAGTCGCCCCCACCGACGCGGACACGGCTTAATGATACGTATTTCTAAGTTCAAATAATCTGCTGGAGATGACCCATTTCAATACAAAACTACTTTACAGTTCTACCGGGGGCTTATTTTGAGTTGCACTCACCCCGCGCATGAAGCGTTTCCAACTTTCTTATTGTAAGGTTCTCTAAATCTCTTAGAGGGAGATAAATCAAGCCTATACTCCCACTTTCTTATTGTTTGTCTCAGTGAATGTTCCTTTTTTTGTCAAATTTTCTTTCTCATCTGATCCTTTGTCCTTCCTCGCCCTACCCTAAGCGACTACTAATGGAGATGTAGCAGAACCTGATGTTGCGATTTAATAATATGTTGCAATACAATACACTGATGAAGTTATAATGGTGTTCTACTTATCGCCTTTCACTTCCTCATGCACCTCTAGAACATACTACTCCCTACTCACAATGCGAATAGCATGTACGGTGTCCAGATCCAAACATCTACTCCAAAGTCAAAGTAACATTGCGCATGAAGTTAATGATCGCAAGTGTATGATTTAAAGGAAGTTACACTATTCATCAAACGTATTTCACGTAAGTTGCAAATTAAACGATGATGTCTATAAGATTTTGATCAATAGATTTTATAGAATCCAGTTATCCTGAATTCTGTATTCTTCATACACGGTAATTAAAAACGGAGTCATTTCTCGATTACTGAAAATTAAATAGAAAAAAAACTGAATCATACCTCATGAACCATTCCTAAAAATTCTCTACAACTAGAGGGGAGTAAAGAGCGATTTAAGAAAAGGCATTACACTTCAAAACAGAATTTAAAAATCAATAATTTTAAGTTCTATAAATTTTGAAGAGATTCGTGTAAATCATATATTTAAACTTATATTGTACCTAATAAATACTCTTTCTCCAAGAATCTTATTTGAACAAACATTTTTAAATAAATCACCCACAAAATTCTTTGATATTTAATGAGTGATCATTAGCGAAAAGAATGAGAACAAACCTTTAAAATGTAGTGAGAGTCCCAAGTTAAATACAGAATTTAGAGCTCGACGAGTAAGTACGTTCCATGAAACATGCACTTCCATCGAGTCAAATAATTTAGGTGAAGGAATTGGGTTGAAAATATTAGATTACTGGGGAATGTAACGGTACTGGATCGGCATTGGAGTAGGTGACTTTATCTCAACTGTCGATAAAATATGTGTAAACGCCTTGAATCATCCAAGTGAGAAACACAGCAATGTTTTCTGGTTTATCGAGTAATTAGAGATCATGGAGGGATCGTCGTCGTACATTTAAGCACGATTCTAGGCATTCGCCAAAAATATTCCTCAACACTCAGTGTATGTTACTGACGATGGTTGCTAAGCAGCCGAAAAAGCTTTCTAATACCAATAATAAAAAAATGAGCAACATAGAAACGACTTTTAATTTATCATGCTTTGATAATGTTGCTAAAGCTCCACAATTACCAAGTATATCACGATTCTAGAGAAATAATTATTTTCTTCTGCTATAATTTATTCCAATTGGCATCCCACTTTCAATACATGTACTATCTTCGACATTCATCTCTTCGTAGACTCTTCGGATCTTCGACCTGTCAGCTGGGATAAACTACGCTGTTCAGTGAGACACTTGTTTGTTTACGAAGAAATTACTTCTTTAGAAACCCCACCGCCATAATTTTACTCACATCTTCTTTCAGAGTATTCGAGTCGTTTCACCCTTATTTAATTCTTCCACCCCGTCCGATAAAAGACATGCTCATATCTAACAAAATTTACAAACACTTCTCTGAGTGTGTTGGTTTTCATACGAGACACGGTTCTTTTATCTGGTACAGAGTATGATTCTTGCTCCATTCCATTATATCTTTGCATTCATCCAACCCGCATTATATTAATCATTTTCGTCTATGATTAGTTTCTGATATGTTTTAATTAAGTTCCCTCATGGAAGTAATAATTGGAACCTTGGTCCATCAATTCTATAATGATCGAATTCTCCATCAATATAGTTAATTAATATATTCGGCCTTGACCCTTGAAATACACTGTTTTTAGAGGGTCAATAAATGAGAAAGGGTTGATTATCCCTCAGAAACCTCCTTTAAACATAGTTAATAAATATGATCGACAAAATGTAGTACTGATGTAAAGTCAAGGAAGATTCGAAATTAACTAAAATTTTGGCAGCAGAATGAGGACACAGCACACGTTAATCCATTTTTATTTACTAAATATCAAGTATTGGTACGGATAAGAGACTTTTAAATATATTACACCGATGGAATGGTGCATCTGCCATAAATGTTCGATCTGTCATATGAAAATTTACATCAGTAAATACTATAATATTTTGCTGCCTTATGTATCCATTCAACATTTATGAGTGGTGTAGATGGATGTTCTTTATGCTTTTGTCAGTTTTGATCTATCGAGCATTCATACTTCTAATTAAGTGACATTCTCTTCGTTTTGTGCACTCGTGAGTCGGAGGAGGAAAGGGCGTGAGAAGTGGGACATGAGAGCTGTGGGGAGAGAAGATAATATCAACACCACCTTGAAACCTGTAGTGGCACTTGCCGAAGAGAAGAGATCTGCTCAGAAGGACAGTCGAGGAATTTCTGGTTTTATTCTAAAATACGGTGAAGGTTAATGTGAAGCTGATGTTTTCCGTCGCCATACTTGAAATTTGACACGCTATTAATGCTTGACACATTAATTTTCATTCATGAACGGTTTTTGAACTTTACGTTCCACGCACGAATAAAAAGAAATTAAAAATCCCTTCTACTAGCCAAGGATTTTCGATGAAAATATCTATTTGGTTTTACCTGCCATAGGTAAAGCTTTGTCGAAAACATAATTAATTAAATGAATATTGCTGAACTTTCCAAAAAGAAAGAAAATTGCAATAAGAATTATCCAGTAGATGAATCATTACGGCCGCCAAGGGTAAGGATATTGGTGTGGATGAAAGGTGATATGTCAGAGAACAACTCTGGGCCTAATTTAAACTTATTCTCTTCTTTATTAAATTCAACAAATTCCAATTAAAAATAATATGGAAGCCATGATGTAGAATGATACGTAAAACCAAATATTTTATAAGACAGAATCCAGTGATATCTTTTTTGGAGGGACATCAGAATCATTTTCATCAGGAATCATTTTTTAATCTTTTTAATTGAACTTAAGTAGGTTTTTTAAGTGAAGGGGTGTTGTAAACTAGGATGACTAGGATTCTTAAGTAAATCGCTTCCAACAAGCACTAGTTGCATGAAGTTTATCGAAAAATGTATAATTCCCTAAACAAAGAATTCACTAGTCGAATGCATAAACGAAAAACTGCCAATTCCGTATATTCTATTCTAAATTTGTATACATTCCATCTAAGTTTCTTTGTAAATCATTTATAATCTTAATTCACTATTTAATAATTCTTTGTTCACTAGGGGATGTACTTTCCTGTTCAAAAGGGTACGAACGTAAAACCCTGCGCCAAGAAACTCTTGTTTCTTTTGTGACAATCTCTTTTCGTGTCGTACTACGATTCTCTTGATGATTTCATCAACGAAACTTGATTCCATGTCATTACAGTATTGGTTGATTCCTTTTAGTATTTGTAATGTGTTAATATTAGTATTAGTTAGTACGAATCCTTGTTTCCAAAATTCTGTTGTCTGTCGCTCACCTTGTGTTGCAGCACCCTGTGTTACAGCACACCCCATTAGTTGAATTCTATTCTTACAGAAATATTTTATAGTTTATACGTACAAAATACCAGTATATGACCTTTTTGTTGTAATTGGAATATTTTACCCCAAGCCCTAAAATCGTATCGACAGAAACCTAGCCTAGTGTCAACCATTTCATCAAATACTGAAATTCTCTCGTGACAATTTGAAATGTTCAGTAATTTATGCGAGAAACTTATTCAACAAAAGATTTTTGTAAAATTCTCCTTGTAGAGATAAGCATGGTCGTCGCCATAAGAGGATGAAAGGGCATGCTATTTTTGTGGAGATACTGGAGTTTTACTCGGGTTCTGGTTGGATAATACAACTTTTACTGATATTTCATTTATGAAACTTCGTGAAGTTGTTGTTGAATTCTGCAGGTAAGGAGCCTCGAGCAGTGATTGATTAATTCGTCAAATGACTAGATTAATTTGTCTTTTCATTGCAGATATTTCATTAAAATACGACTAGTTGACCAATTCATTTGTGTTTCAATATTACCTGTTCTGAGAAATACGAAGTAAAATTATAATATAGTTCGATCATCGTGTTCGATTTGACGATTTTGTGTAGAGTAAGAAACCTTAAATTCTTAAACCGTATTCCATAGTTTTAGTGACCTTGTTTAGTTTTCAATTAAACTCACGTTTAGGATATATCAGTATAATCTATCCACTTACCGAAAGGATGCACGTTGTTTAGTAGAATGTATCAACATATTGTTCGATGTCACGTTAACGCATTAATTTGTGTTTGTATGTAATAAAATTTTGATGATAGTCATGGGACAGTGGTTCTGTTGCGGGAGTTTTGGAACGTTTACAGGGGTGCATTATCGCGATTAAATGTGATGAAAAGATTTTATATTTGCGTTGTGTGACAAAACGGTCCGTAGGGGTTTTACGCATTCAGATGAAGAAATTTTCAACGTGAGTAAAAGAGCAGTAAGCATGAAAAACTTTAGTTTTGACAGAGGAACCGTTCCCAGGCGTAAGTGCCAAATCTTCTCTTGCAGGTTTTGTAGAGTAGACAAAACAGCTTCCAAGACTGGGAGATGCGGTAATGGATACAGATTGTACACAAATACTAATTTCTAATTTTCCTTTTCATCCTCACAATAATTATTAAAACAATTTTTGCAATAGTCATATTAAACTTTTATTTATTTGCAATTAGAGGAGAATAAGTCATGTTATTTTTGCATGATATAATAATTTACTTGTAAGTTTTTATACCTGTATTTATTTTGATAATTCATACATTTGAAATAATACATTGTACAAGGTCTGTAAGTTCTGTAACAATTGAATAATAAAAATAAGACTCCATGTAAGCAAAAGGCATTTTTAGAGCTGCTGAGTTTTCCTTCAGTTTCCACGGGCCGTGTGCTCGAATGTGACTCCTGTGTATTTGACTGCATTGAACCAAGGTTACGTTTCGCAACATAGTCAATGGACGAATATTCGGCCAAATATTTCTTAAGATAAATTACCATTCCATTATTTGGTAAGGGTATAGGACGAGTTAATTGATCGTCAATTGGCGGTGTTTAAGGTCAAATTACTGGTACATTTGGTATGCCATTTATGTGTGACATTTCAGAAAATATCACCAAATTAAATTGGCTTATTTTCAAGAATAATTAATAAATAATGAAAAGGTGAAAAGGAGAAGTTAAGGTGAGATTTCGGGTCGAGATTGTAACAATGGGTTTTCGACGTGCTTGGGCAGCGCGTGTGTACGTATATTGACTCAACCCGCGTCGTATAAAGACTTCATGTTTTAATTGAAGGGGTGTAGGACGCGACGCCAGTCGAGGTGAATTTTGTCGCATTTCGCGATGTTCCAGACATAACGCGCAGTGCTTATTGCCGCGAAACAAACACGTTGTATCGTGTTAACTATGCGTGGCACGTCCGTGCATTGCCAACTGTCAGAACCAGCGTCTCCACGCTGCGTCACAGTGGACAACAGCGAACCACGTAGCGTAAACGTGAGACATTGAGAAGTTAATGCTTACATCCTGCCATATGCTCCCCTCTACTACAACCCCGAGGGTCGAAGACACAGTTGCCACTGCTGAAACTACTTGAAGAAGTGATGTCTCCTATTTATTTAGATAGGTGGATGTATGGTGCCGACACCAAGGTCATAAATCATTAAGTGATGGGGAATTAGTTTGATGTACGTCTGCTACTAATAATGTTGAAAGTAAACATGACCTTATTTTCCGGATAATTTATACTTCACTTCTTACATCTGCATACCAGCGACACTTTTCAATGATTTAAAACTATAAAAACCATTAACAATGTACACAGTATTAAAACATACACATAAAAACGTTTTGTATCATGTGCGAGACTTCATCAGGTGGCTAAACATTAATGATGATTAGGATACTCATCAAGTGATTAATGTTTTAGTTACCTTATGAATCTCATGGAACGTTGTGTTTTTATGAATATGTTATAATATCGTGTATATTGTCAATGGTTTTTAGAGTGACAAGTGTCGCTGGTATGCGCAAGTAAGAAGTGATGAAGATTAAATTGACTGCACTATAAGATCGTTTTTACTTGCAATACGGAGCCTTCTCTCTCAGAAAGTTTTCTCTCTCTCAATTTCGGTACTTAAATCGCTGTTCTTACGCTTGCTGTCTTTGTTCTGAGAAAAAAATTGTTCAACCATCCAAAAAATTAAAGAAACCGAACTTTTGGAACCCAGATCACATGAGCCATAGGGTAGTCTTTGCATGTTTATTTGGGACTTTGTTCTCTTTTCATATTTTCTTTATCCTATTCTTTTTGATGCTTAAATTTCAGTCTTTTATTAAATTTTAATTTTATATTGTTTCACGCGTTCTTAGAGCGAATTTATTTTCTATCATATCAATTGTTTATTTTTGTAAAGATAAAATTACTCTGTAAAGATGAAATGGAGTTCAGTGTTTATTTTCCGGAACTGGAAATTAATTACCATTATGCAACAATGCACACAATATTATTTGTGAATTCTACTACAATTAACGTCCATTAGATAATCCAAGTAAATAAATAATTAAAGGCTTACAACCTTTTCTGGACAAATAATATATACTACATTATACAGCTTGCTCTTGGACAAATAATATAATATATACAGCTTGCTCTTGGCGTTAGCTGCGGTCATGAATGTGCTCTCCTTATTTTTCAGTTTAATCTTTCTAATTATTTTGTTTTTTTTCGAGTTTTTGTGATTCAGTAGTTGTATTTAGATCCTAACTTTCATTGTAGTGTAAAATTCTTTGTTTTGTGTAAGAATTAATTAAAAAATAACAAAAAAGTTTTCTAAGATTATCAAGCCTAAAAGACCTAACATAATTCATATTGTTTTCGTTCAAGTGCTTCATTCTAAGGTGTGATAAAGTTTACGTAAGTACAAACGGGATCATTACTTTAATTTTTTGGTGCATGAGGATTAATTATTAAGGCGCATTTAGATTTTTACATGCGTATACATAATAATTAAACTAAAAAAACTGTCCTGCATTGTTGTGCTGCTAAAGTTTCGTCGCTATAAATAGAATTATTCCAATATCTTACTTCTTTTTCTTTTTGTATTCATTGTATGTACTTATATCGATCCGGCCAACTAAGAACCACGAATGACGAGTTATTCATTACACTTTAACATAAATTTGCATTATTTAATGCCGAATTATATTGTCTGCAGTTTTCGTCCTAAATAATTATTTCTGTCATTTTAATTGTCGGTTTGTTTGTTTATTTATTTAAGTAATATCTCATTTGCAACTTCCGTAGTAATAAATTTATTATTATACTAATATCTTTCATTCAGTGTTAGTTGTCAGTTTTCGTGTATTCTCATTTGCTTTTGTCATTAAGTTGCTAACCAACTCACAAGAATGGACACTATCGCATTCCTCAACACATTCAAACTGATCTTTAGACGACGTTCACTGACTTGGTACATTATATTGACACACGAATCAACGCGCTGGACAAGATTAATATGAACGCGAATGATGGATGGATAACAATTAGGAATTCTCGCCTTCCTTCGAGCTGCTATTACCCCGTTCGATCAAAAACACGCACCACCATAACTCTTCATTCAAAATTGGTTTACTGTGTTAGATGCCACGTCCCAGTTTCCTCCCTTACCTAATCCTCCTACTCGTTTCATCCCTTCCGTCCCGTACGTAAACCTGTTCACAAACCAAGCACAGCCACCCAAAACAGCATGTCGGGGTAATTGGGAATCTCTAATTCAAAGATTCGAACTGCGTGTTCTTACGTAAAGAAACCCCCTTCAAAATGAATAAATTGTATTCAGGTGTGGACGAATTTTTTATTGCATAAATTTAAGAAAAACAAAGCGTTCCCAAACATGAAGGAACATATAACATTAATACGTTAAGTAGCTTGTGTCAATGTCAGTCAGAGACAACAGAAATGACGCATTGATTCATCCATAATTGGTATAGCAAATATTGATGCAGTAGTCTGCAAACTCACGAGTGCCCTTTGATAATTCACTCCGGAGTTCTTGGAAATGCAAGGACAGGTTATTGTTCACTAGTTGCTTGAGCGTCGTCGATTTTACACTCTTACAGTCTCGTGTGGTCAGCACATATAGTTTATAAACTGTTGAGATATAAGAGCTTAGTTTAACCGTGTAACTTGGCGCAGAGTTGGAACGGAGACATCCGTCTTCTAGCTCGGCTCGGGCATTAATGAATTCTTTGTCGAGAATAACAAGATACGTTTCCTTAGATACGTTTTGTGATACTTGGGGCGGAGTGAGCACACGTCTATTCCGTTGAACCGCCAGAATGAGAATGATTCCTTCCTCGAAATCAATAACGAATGTAACTTTGGATATATTCTTGTGGTATTTCGAGAAATTTCGGCGTGCGTCGTTTGGTATCCTTTGTTGCCTGTCTGGAATGTTCTATCAATGCCAGAAAGATTCTCTGGTCTCGGAATACGTAAACAGAAATAAACATTCGTTTGTCATGCGCGAACGAATACTCTGAGCATAATGTATTGGGCACTCTGAGCAATATATGCAACATGTTTGGTTCCGTGCCATATAAATATGTAGTAATGGCTGCTACACACGCAAAGAAGAGTTACCCAGAGATAAAGCCAACTCTTCCAAACACAAATCAAACGTGCTCATATTAGTCGATTCACACGGTCGCCACGTCCTCCGTTTTGCGTGGATTGCTCCCCAACCAGTTTTTAGTCTCCGGTGTCTTCAAGCCAATTGCTCGTTTGGCTGAACTTATTCAAGAACTGGACACGTACACTAAGACACTCACGGAGCAGATACACTAACCATCATAGCTCGGCAGAATGATAATAACTTAGGAGGTCATATCAACCCCTCTGAACATGTACAAAAACAAAACTAGTTGTGCAAAACAAATGCACATAAATTCTCAATCTGCTGCATAGAGTGACAAAAATATCTTTAAAATGTTATGTAAATGTAATTTCGTAGTAGACAGAAATAAAAGTATTTTCTTATCTGCAGTGATCTCCTCCTATGTATTTTATCATTATCATATCTTTTATTTCAGATTATGAAAAGTTATTCATAATCTTTCAGGTAGAGGCCGTTTTTCCTTCGGGTAGAGGCGGATTTATTATACAGGTTCTCAAGGCTTTGTCTAGGGGCGTGTTTATTGTAACAATAAATCGTGAATTTAGTGGGTTTTTTTCAACTCTTATAATTTTTAAACACTATACTCAGAATTATCTATAGTTCGATAATAACTTGTACATGTAAATTTACAAACATATTTGCGTTAAATTACAAACATATTGACATTATATAAGTATTATAACTCGCAGCTAACTTTTTATCTTATCTAGGAACTTTTGCTGAAATTTTTGAATCCGCCTCTGCCTTAGGGTCCTTGATCGGAATTGATGGGATGGCCCCTTGCTTGCTTCCGGAGAGTAAATTAGATTATTGTCCTCTACGTGGTCATTATCAGTTTATACTGTTTTTGACAATAAATTTATTATTATTATTGTATTATATGTCTGCTTGAACCATTTAACTGCTAAATATTATGATAACAGTGGCCACGACGTAAAGGAGGTATATGAGAGAGCTCCAAAGGAATTTATTGAAAATGTATTTACTAGGTGTTCGATGGTGTAAAAGTGTGTTCAGCAGAAAGAGAAATTTCAATAGAGTGCAATGGAAAAATTTAGAGCAGACTGACCCAATGACCCCCTTTCATCTGCTCTTTGGTAACTATGATTGAAATCTGCTCTATGGTAACTATGATTGAAATATTTTTTTCATACATTTTTGACATGGTGTGTATTATATAATATACAGCTCTTAGAAGTACAGTTGTTTTTGAACCAGTTGTGTTTAAGAAATGTTAATACAGAGTTCACAGAAGATTACGGAAGAAAATTCGAGTTAATAAAGTGAAAAATGACGGAAATATTAGAGATTTCGTACATCGCTTGTATGGCAGGTGAGATATAAAAATTGACATTGTTTGGAGGTATACCTTTTAGAACATGTATTACGTTCTGTATTATTTCAAAGTGCAATACAATAGACGTATATTGTTAAATTTGTAGAGAAACGTTGTAATAGACTGAAATATAAGCAAGAAAAAACTTTGACAAAGATAATCGTGAACTCCATAATCTTATGATGTATGTTGATTTCTGAAGACAATGGCCCCAGATACGATACAAAGGTAAGAGCAGACATTACAATTGATATTGCAGCATTTGGTAGTGTAGGTAGGTGCAATAGGTACAGAAAAGGAAAATATTGTGAGAAATTGAAAAATAAATGGCCCCTTGAAATTTCATGGAGTCGTATACATCAAAGAATTCTAGCTCCTGCATAGGGCAAATAAGCCAACTATATGTTGTGAACACTAGCACTCAAATATTACTCAAAATAGTAATCGATAATTGAAAGCAGCGCCCCCCTTTGAATTAGGTAGAACAATATAACTGAGAAAAAGAATCTAGCCCCTTGTACCAGAACAGATCCAGCCCAAATTTTGTGGGCAGTTTGAGAGGATTCACCGGTACGCGTATATCAAGTTTGGTATGGTTTGTGCCAAGGGGCTTGTTATAGGCGAAGAACACGTGAAAGGGAAACGTGTTTTCGGAAAAGTGATAGTATCTCCCTCATAGTTAAAGCTATTGAGATGGGGTATGTTGTAAAGAACACAGTATAAACAGTTAGTTTAGAAATATTTTTTTGAAAATTAAAAAAAATTGAAAAACAAGTAAAAGCAAGTGTTGCTTGGATACTCCGTGGTAGAGGTGGGGTTGAGAATTTAGTTTTGGCTTCTAATATATGTAGAGCAGAATAAAGGATTACCCCAATGGATTAGAAGAGACAAGATGAATAACGGAAATATTAAGATTTTAACAACAGTCTCAAAAATGGATTGGAACATAAGAACGTCAAAGGGTGTGGGTAAGTTTCTGCGGCAGACCAATGTCATTGGAGAGGATGGGGTAATCGTCAATATTTAGTGGAAATTCAAGTGAAGTGGCGCCACGTCATGAAGATGAAACATCGGAAATAGATGGGAAGGTGAGGCGACGGAAGGGGAAGATAATAGACCGGATTGAGGAAGTGGAAAGCAAGGGGGTGGATATGGGTAAACTACATAAGCAATTGGATAAGTTGCAGGAAATAATTAGGGGGGATTCATTTGGAAGATTAAGTGAGTCTACAAGGTTTAATTCGAGATGGGGTGCATAATCTCTGGAAGGCATTGTTAGACTGCACGTGGCAAATGAATATAGAGAACAAGTAAAATTGAAGAGCAGGTGGTGAGGTTGGATGAGATGTTGAGTGGCACAATTACAGCAACACAGGAGACGGAAAAGGTAATAGAAAAACGTGTTGGGGAAATGTTGCAGATGCAAGTAGACGCAGCTGCAAATAAGGTAACGGAGAAAGTGCAAAATATAATAGCAAAGCAAACAGAGGATTTGGTGGTTGTGGTAGATGAACCAGGAAATGATATTAGAATGTGTGCGGAGTTTTATGTGTAAAAAGGACTAGATGAGCAAGAGAGACTAGGAAGAAGTGTTGAAATAGTTGTTGGGAAGCATTTGGATGCATTTAGGAGAGGCTTAAAGGATGAGTTAAATTTAGTTGGTGTCGACGAAGATCGGATGTATTCGGCAGTGCTAAAGACTAAGCATAGTCAGGTGCAATTGCAAGGGGAGGTGATGTGTTAAAAGAGAAATGACGAGGAAAAGGGGAGGTACAAGATAAATTGCTAAAGACAATGCGGGATAAGCAAGCTAATATAAAAATAATGATAAGCGAGACAGTAGTGGTACTGCCAGATGAAATTGAAAAGTTCGCGCGATTATTGAGAAGAAAGGCGGATATTGACATACAGGATGTTGGAACAAAGCGACCGCGATTGCTAGTCCATGGAGACTATAATAGAACGCAGAGTTTATGGAGGAAATTGCATTTAATAATTTAGATACAGAAGAGAAGAGGATTAAATTTTGTGCAACGACACGGGTAATATATTGGAGTAAAATGCCGCAGTGAACGCTAGAGCAATGGATATTGTAAATGGATGCAAATTATAAACAGGAAACATACAATTTAGCAGGGAAATTACACCATGGCCCTTGGCATTCCGTGTAATAGCTGCTCATAAGCCATGGAGTGCAATAATAGTTAATGATCCACATGTGGACGTATTGGTGTTAAATCAGTACTTGACAACTCATACTTAGGTTATTTTATAAAGAAAATTAGACACAATAGTAGCAATGATTAATTGTTATATTCATTGTCAGAAGAATTTACGTGAAGATTTGGACATCCTAGAAAAGATAATACAGAGTGTTCAAGGCTATGATTGTATTATATGCATGAATAGAAATGCCCGGAGTTAAAAGTGGGGCGATGTAGGAACCACTAGAGGAGGAAAGAAACTAGAAATTTTAATGATGAAACAAAAATTAATATTGAAAAATGACTTTGAACAAAAAACGCATTATAAAGGCGAATCAATGATAGATCTAAAATTGACAAACAAATTATAAAAAGTATCGGTACAAAATTGGACAATAACAAATGGTGTGCATAGCGATCACAAAGTCATGGAATTTGAGGTACACGCACATGGAGAAATACAAGTGCTTAATGATCTTGACAAAATTATATGTAGGCAAAATAATATGGTCATGTTTCAATATTGAAACACTAAAGTTACAAGAGGTTATTGAGGTCATGAAACAACAATAGGTGAAAAATAGATGCACTACAGTTGGGATTGTTAAGGTTGGGAGCTAGGTGTCAGAAAAAAAACGCAAAAAGAGGTAGAACACCATTTTAATGGTGGACGCCGCATTTAAGTACATTGAAGTGAGTGAAGAATGAAGGGTGTAGGTAAATGCATTTTACAAGACGGAAGGGACTAGATATTAGGAATGTGCTGAATCAATACAGGAGGAACCGTGATGAATTTAAAATAGAGGTACAGGAGACAAAAAGAAACGGAAGAAATTTATTGAGAGGTCATTTGAGCAAGGTACGTGGGGAATACCCTATCTGATAACCGTGGATAAAATTAAACGAAATGGATGACGTTAACTAATGGTACATATAAAACAAGTTGGGAAGAAACTGGAAAAGCACTGTTTGATGGCATATACAAAACAGAACCGAAGGAAGAGTGTCAATGGGGTGTTGCGCAGCATGAAGAAATAGAAAGAATCACAAGATCGGGAATTGAAAGAGCAATAAGGTAGCTTAATACGGAAAGGGCTCCAGGTTATGTTAGAATAACGTATGATATAGTGAAAACGGTCATAAATCAGACATTACCAATGTTGGAGACAATATTTAACATGTGTATTTCTAGTTTCCGAAATGTTGGAAGGTAAGTCAACTAAACGTATTTCTCAAAGGAAGAGAGAGACTAGTTGCAGATGCGACGTCCTACAGACGAATCTCGCTTATTCCAAAGTATGGGAAGGTTTTGTGCGGGATTCTAAAAAATAGAATATTGAGGTACTTAGAAGACAGTACATATGAATACAAGACAATATGGATTTCGCAAAGGTCTGATTACGATTGATACTTTAAAGCAATTGATGAAACTGATACAGGATACAGAGGAAAAGTACCGCACATGTATTTTTCTAGACATGAAGGGTGCATTTGATAATGCATCTTGGGATTTGATAGTAAACACCTTGCGAGAGAAAGGATTACCACAATATTTATAAAATATTGTTGTTATATTTAGAAGACAGATGCGCTGCTCCAGATAAGAGACTGCAGAATTCTGAGAGGAATGAGAATATATTGTCCTCAAGGATCGGCAAGTGGTCCGTTATACTGGAATGTAGTGATGGATAGAGTGTTATGAGCCCTGAAAAGAAACAATATAAAATGTATTGCATATGCCGATGACTAGGTACTTGTTGTGGATGGAAGATCACGAATAATGTTAGAAATGGACAGAAGATTTTGAATGAATGTGACCGAATATGTTTGGAGAATAGATTGGAAATAAGTGAAACGAAAACAACAATAATGTGGTTTGGATTGCAGTGCAAAACAGGTGAAAAATACAAATAAAAATGAGAGGGAAGAGGATTGAGAAAGTGCAAACCATGCGCTATTTAGGGTTACAGTTAGATGAAAAACTTCTCTTTACAATGCACTTGGCGTATGTAACAAGTAGGGTAAGGAAAATATTATACATTCTGAGAGTTGGAATCATGGACTTTGATATAAGCAGGCGGGACGTTAAATTGTTGTGTATAAGGGAATTGCGACAAGTATTGACTTATGGATGTGCGATTTGGGGACATCGTGTTATATACCAGTAAATTGAAAGAAAGACAAGTTCAATAGAGCAACACGTCTTACTCCATGTTATAAGACAGTTGCAACAGATGTTACAGGTGCTCGCTGAGATTTTACTTATAGATTTGCAAATTCAAAAAATTAAATATTGACAACACAGGGATATAACTGTAAAAGGAGAACGACTAACTAAGGATGATAAAATGACGCGACGACGGTTAAGAGTATTTAATGGATGGATGGCGGAGGAGGTGGGATGCAAGCTTGAAACGAAGACGTACAGATATAGACAAGATACCTTTTGTACAAAAGTATAGATGATGGTTTAGTACAAGTTGACTAATGTTGGAATACCTTTAGTAACTACCTACGGAGGATCGGAAAGGATTGTACCTGATTGTGATTGTGGAGAGAAGATGTGCACATTTTCTGGGATTGTGAGATCATGGTATATACAGAACTTGGTAGAATACGGAAAAGTATATACAGAAATTCTTAATTTAAAGAATTTTTGACAATGGATAAATGAAGAGTGGAAATACAACATACTGAAAAAGTACATCACATCCATCAGGCTTTTGCGAATGGCATTGCAGTGGGATTAGAGAAACATCGAAAATACGCACATCTCCTCATGGCGGTACCGGTACAGGCACTATGCAGCCACGTTGCGTTTGGTATCACTTAAAATGTTAGAAGAAAACACGTCCCTGTATTGCAATTGCTATAGAGACAGGGTGTCCTAATGATCAGGAAATAAAATTTAAAAAAGCAAAATATTATTATGGGCACTAATGACCTCGATGTTGACGAGCCCTAAAGCCCCACAAAAAAAATTATTCAAACCTCTTAAAACAGTAAACTAATGTGTAAGAGTAGCAAGCAGAAATTGTTTTACTGCGTCTATACCAAACTTTCAAGCGAAATACCGCTAATGCGTATGTAATGCATACTAATTATATTTTACGTACAGAAAATTTGAGCAAAATCATTGAAGCCGTTTTTGAGAAATATTCAAAATAGTACTTTGACCTTTATGTGAAGTACGCTTTGTAGTTAATTAAAAAAATCAGAGCACGTGCATCGACGACAAGTAACTTGTACCGAAAATGCGAAAAATGAATTAAGTATATTCATTCATTTACTCAGAATCGCTGCACACATACGGACGGACGTTATGCCAAAAAGCAATTTTTCTGAATCAGGGATAACCAAAACGGCTATTTCAGTCGAAATTTCGCTTTCGAATTTTTTCTCGGTTACAAAATTTTCTGTATACTACGTTTTCGAGACAGTAAAACGACCTCTCGGCACACAAACATAGTACTCCCTAACGTGTATCCACGATTCAACGATCCACAAATAAACAACGAAATTAACCTCTCAAACATCTTCCTAAAATATTACCTGGCAGGTACATTTTTTTGCAACCACCCCTGACTGCCAAGGACTTTACCCAGCACGGTTTACTCATCAGGTGGTCTGGAAAACATCACTTCGGTTCTCTCCTAGCTTCACATCTGATCTCACATAATTCTCCTGTCCCTTCACCCACTCCTAGACTTCCTTTTCCACCTGCCTCTACTACTACATCCTTACCCCCTCTCCCTTCCCCACCTTCTGCTCCTACCCCATCATCTTCTCCCCCTCCCATATCTTCTATCTGCACAACCATTTTTCCCCTGTCCACGATCTTACGCCTCCTCCTTCTTCAACTCCTTCGCCCTCATCTATTCCTATATCCACATCTCCTTCCGCCCCCACTCACAATTACAACTTGCGCTCAAGAATATGATGTGGTATTCGAAGGTGACAATCGCATTTGGGTTCAAGGCTTGATCCGGGACTATTAGCTGCACCAAATTCATATTCTCCTTCATAATCTAACTTCGATTCCATTTCTCGAGAATCACAAACACTTTGCGAAGATTAAAAAATTATATTTCATGATAATGTCCAACCCCTTTCAAACAATTTGACTAACATTGAAATTCTTGTACACGAAAATCCATTTGATTTTCTGTCTCACAGAACATTGACTTTCAACTAACAACATCAATGATACTTTTATTTCTAATTATTTACCAATTTCTTACTTTCGACAAAATTTTAAAACAACATCATGTTTAACGTCTTTAACGTCCCCACGGAGGTATTGATATTTCATCTTCTCAATTGTCTCTACTCTTAAGAACGCCGTTCAAGTTGGTCATATCTTTCCTTCCTAGAAGCAAACGCCTTTTTATTTCCGAGCAGCAGTCGCCGTTGGAAGATACCCTTGATCCCAAATAAATAAATTCTTTCACCTCTTCTATTTTATCACCATCCACCTTCCATACCGCGATTGGTCCGGTAGCCATGATTTTTTTTAATATTTAGCTTCATACCAGCTCTTTCATTAGCCTCTTTCTTCCTAATAATGAGTTCTTTAAGTTTCTCCTGTTTCCGCCATTAATATGTTTTCTTCTGCATATCTCATTGTTAATTATTCTTCCAGCAATTTTAATACCTGCTCCCAAATTGTCTTATTTTACATCCCTCAAAATGGCTTCAGCATTCAAATTAAACAAATACGGCGATAGTATACAGTCCAGTTTCACTAATTTTTCAATTCTGAAACTTGTAGTTATCCCGTACTCCGTTCTTACAATTAATTCTTTGTTTAAATATAGGTTCCTTATAAGGAAAATTAAGTGATTTGGTATTCCCAGTATCTTGAAGTGCGATCCACAATGTGTCGTGGTCGACACAATTAAATGCTTTGGCATAGTCAATAAAGCACATATATATGTATTTAGGTATTCGCTACTCTTCTCCATTATCCAACGAATATTCGCTTTTTGGTCTCGTGTTCCTCTATCATTGCGGAAACCAGCTTGTTCTTCAGGCAATTACCGTTCCATATATTGCTGTAGTCTATTTTGTATTACTTTTAACATAATCTTGCTGGCATGAGGCATAAGCACTATTGTTCGATAATTTGAGCAGTCTTCAATATTACCATGTTTTGGTATATGGATATAAATTGACTTCTTCCAACCTTTCGGTCAGCTTTGGCCTCTCCATATTTGTTGACATATCGCGTGCAGAATTTTGAATGCCTTTCCTTTTACCTTCTTGATAAGTTCATTGGGGATTCCATCGTCTCCGCTATCATTACTTGCTGTCTTCTAAGACCTTTTCTATTTCCCTCTCTAATATGTCAGGACGCAGTTCTAAAACGTTTAGATAAAACTTGTTATTATTTGTAAGTTCTTTCCTACACAGCCCTTCTGCATATCCTCTCCATCTTCCATTAATTTTATCTCCCTCTGTAAGTTTTCTACCATTTGCATATCTCAACGTCCCAATACTTTTATTAAATTTTCGTACCATCTCCCCAAATTTTTAAAAAGATCTCTCGTTTTCCCCAACTTATTATTTTCTTGTATTTTTTTACACTGTTCGTTTAGGAATATGTTTGTATCTCTTCTGGCTAATCTCTGAAACTTTTTACTAAAATTGTTATTATTATTCTGATTCCATTACTTTTATGTCTTATTTCCTTTGCTACATTTATAACTACTACCATCAGCCATTTTGCCTTTAAACTTTTCTTTGCTTTGGGTTTGTGTCTTTGACCGCATTTTGCACTATCTCTCGTGTTTCATTCCATAGATTTTCCGGTTATCATTTGAAACAAGTGCGTCAAATTTATTACTGACTTCCACCGCATATTCATTCGGGATATGGTTCAAATCTTACCCAATTAGTGCTTCCGTTATTTTCACCTTCTTTAACTTTATACGAATTTTAGCAAAGAGATGCTCGTGATCAGGGTCACAATCAGTTCCAGGTCTAGTTTTGGCTGTCTGTATAGCACTTCTCCATCTCATAATGCAGAGCATAATGTAATGATTTTTTTTACCATCCGGTGAGGCCCACGTATATAAACGTCTTCTAGGTTGTTCGAGAAGGGTGTTTGTCACAACTAATAAGTTCTCCTGGCAGGATTCTAGAGTCCTTTGGCCTGCTTCATTTTGTTCGCCAAGACCAAAATTTCCTGTGGCGCCCTCAACTACTTAATTTCCTACTTTGGAGCTCCAGTCACCGATAATGAGGGTGACATCTTTCTTTCGTCTCAAGTTTACTAGGTCCTACAGATTTCAATAAATTCCTCTATTTCTTCTTCTTTTGCATCGATAGTTGGTGCATATATTTGAATTAGCGTGATGTTTAATTGTTGTCCTTGCATACGAGTTGACATCATTCTGTCATTTTTGAAACAGCATCCTATTATAGAATTATTTAATTTCTTCTTCATTATAAAGGCTACGTCATTATTCTTTTGAGTTTCATTGCCACAGTAGTAAACCGTATATCCTTTGCCTTGAAATTTTCCCATTTCAGTCCATTTTAATTTACTTATTCCCAAAGAATCAATCTTTTCATTTCTAACTTCTTTATATCCAGTTTTCCTTGGTGCATTGATCTTACATTCCAAGTTCCGATATTGTGCCGTTCTTTGCAGCACTTAACTTTAAAATACGCTTCCCTCAATTCCGTTCCCCCCAGAGATCTGACTGGGGAAATATAAACTCCGGAACATATAGAACTCAGCAATGCCTTGGGTTTCAATGGTGGTTTCCCGTTGCCTTCCATTGATCTCCATTCTTGTTAATTTGCTGACCCAGAATCCCGCTGGGATTGATTGCCCAACCTTCCGTTGGATTGATCGGCTTAACAGGGGCACCGCGTTTATGTAGGAATAGAGATTTGAGGTGAGAGAAGCTTAGGGATCTCTCTTGTGTGAGATACTATGTTCACATCTCACCCCCATTTGCCAGAGTTAGAAAGTGGTAGTAGCAACTCTCCCTAATCATTTCCCGGGTCTATCTTCATTTATGTATTTATAGATCTCCTCAATTAGATCTTAACATTTTTCTCTAAACTTTGAAATTATTTTAAAACGTATTACACGCAAATTCAAAAAATCTATCGTTATATGTTGCGATTTCAACATTTGATTTATTGAGTGCTTCCAATTACACAATTTCACACATAAATCGATTCAAGAATCTTATCGACTCTTTCAACCTAATTACTACGATAAACGACCACACTCACCTCTCCGGTTCATCTCAAACACTGCTAGATCAGATTGACAACAATAAAATCTCTTATTCCTCTGAAGTATTTAACGTGCTATACAACGATCACCTTGCTCAAGTATTGGCTATTCAAGATAAGCTAAAACCACTTAAAATCCTTTACAAGTATTCTAAACAGTTTAACGAAACATATTGATCTATATTTACAAATTCTTTGTGTGAGGAAACGTGAAAAGATTGCAATTGCCAAAACACCGACGATAAATTAAATGTATTTATTTTAACATTCCAAAAACATTACAACTGTAGCTTTCCAATAAAACTCAAATTAATTAACACAAAGAAATATAATAAATAGACCACCCAAGAGAATTTCTTCCAAAATCAAACGCCATTTATATTATATTTCTCTATAACAACCTTAAAACTCTGTATGCAACCTCCCGAATTCTATGATTATTTCCGTAAGTATAAGACTATTCTCCGAAAAGTAGTCTACGTAACTAAAGTTATGGAAAATGACAAATCGAATAATCGGACTAAAACAACGTGGAATATTATTTAAAATTACTCGTCACATATAAATCGCGAAGAAAACATTTCTCTTCTAAACGATGGCAAAATCGTATCAAATCCATATGACCGGAAATTTGTTTAATTCTTATTTGTCAGAAGTAGGTAAAATAACTAATTCATGTATCAAAACCAATGTCCTCCAAATATATTCACCCACGTGACCCATTCTTTGTTCACTTCCGAAACAAAGTTCTGAATGCCAGTGAAATCATGAGATTCATCAGCTCATTAAAAAACAAATTTTCAACAGGCATAGATGATATACGTGAATTTATTGTTAACTTTTCGGCCCACGTTATGTTAAATTCACTCATAAATATATTTAATAGATTTTTATCGGAAGGGATGTTTCCTAACATATTTAAGAGAGTGAAACCTTTACACAAGAAAGGAAACCAACTCAATGTTGGGAATTATTGACCAATTTCTCTATTACCCACTTTCTCAAAAATCCTTGAAAAATTGTTCTATAAGCGTCTTCTAGATTTTATATAAAAAAATAACATTGTACGATCAACACGGTTTTCAGAAAACCTTATTTATACCACCAGCGCCATATTTTATTTCTTAAACGATGTTACCACTTCTCTTGACCATGGAGAAAATCCTCAGGTGTAACTGTTCATTTATCTAAAGCATTCGGTGTCATGAATTACGAAATTCTCCTCTCAAACTTGCAATCTTTTTTCATTCGTAAACTTGCACTTCTTATTTAAAAGATAGATATCAACAGGTCGAAATATCATATACTAAAAATAAAGCATTGCATTTCAGAAACAAACCAGCAAGCTCGCGGAATTCCCCAAGGTTCAATCCTCGGTCCTACATTCTTTTTGTTGTATGAGAACGACATGTCATCTTCCACATAAATTGCAAAATGGTTATTTTTGCTTATGACACCAATTTACTGTGTAAAGACACCTACGTTAAAAAGGATTTGTCTACACTCTCGGCTTGGTTTCATGCAAATCACCCCATAGTAAACACTGACAAAACTGTCTATTTTATTTCACAATAGTATCACAATCTTTACCCCAGGTCTCTCTTTCTTCAAACGGAACACAATTAAATACTATCACTATTACAATGTTTTTGGGTCTCTATATTCAAGACAATCAGAAATGGAATTGTCACGTTGACAATCTTAATTCCAAATTAAGTAAATTGTGTTACGTATTAGGAATCTAAGTTAATTTTGTTAGTCCACATATTTGCCGTTGCGTATATTTTGCAAACATTTTCTCCCATTTACGATACAGCATTTTCTTCTGGGGCAATTCCGGGTAGAGCATCCAATCTTTCTGCGTTCAAAAAAGATTGTTCGGATAATTTGTAAATCTCACCCCTGAAACTCTTAGAAAACCTTTATTTAATTGAATTTTTTTTAACTTCCCGGATTTATATTTATGGAACGATCGTGTTTGTTAAAACCGAATTTCTGAAGCGCCACTCTCGTTTAGTACAAAACAGCCTTGTTCACGAACACAATACTCGCAAAGAATAATATTCATCGTCCGAGAGTGTCAACCACTCTTGGCCAAAAAGAGGTGTACCATTCGAGAATCGTTCTATATAATTCCCTGCCCAAAAATACAAGATATTATTAAATTGAATTTCTTCAAATCCGTGGTTAAAAGCTATCCACACCAGTGCTTCTACAACGTAAAATAATTTATTGATTTTAATAATAATAAAAACCACCTTGTACTTTATCACGCACTTGCTGTAGTACTTCCAAAATAACTTACATTTTAGAACTGTAGTATTTTCAAACTCTGATGTTGATTGTTTAAATTTTATTTGATTAAATACGTTTTCAAAATTACACAATGAAGAGTTTTTTTGTTAAATGAGAAGATGTACTTCCCATTATTCTATTATAAAGAATAATATTGATATATTTTTAATCCTCTATCAGTTTAACACCAACTAGAAAAACTCTTTCCCTTTCTCAGCTTATTCTCAGTTGCGTCAATTTAAAAGGTAACTGTGTATACATCGTCCTCGAGAATTCAAGTTACCTTGGTCCAGACTTGTCCTGCATGTCGGCACGTGATATAGAACCAATAACCTTCTTCATCGACGCGATGCTGCAGGCTACTAAAAATCTATTACGTAGTCACGCGTAAATTGTCTTGATATCATCAAACTTTTAAATAAATAAACTATTTCATATTAATGCTATCTTCAATTAGGAATTGCAACTTGACGAAGAACAATTTCAGTGATCAATATGTGACCGGTGACAAAAAAGAATTGCATTGAAATAGTGGAATATACTAGTCGATATTGATATTGCACGTTCTTTTCCCTTGTCCCTTATCAGGTAGCGGTAAAGAAAGACGAAATAAGTGGTCAAAGCATTGGTTCCCAGTTATAATAATGGTATCTATTTTAATGAAAATTGCCCAAGAATATACCGTCAAAAATCTTGTAAAAGTAAACAAAGAAGGTAGCGCGCGGATATGTTGCGTGTTCGATAAAATTTGAACATAATAAATGTTCCTTCACAAACATACATGAACTTGAAAAAAGATTCTTAAAGGTATAAATTAGTCTATTATAACTGATTTCATTGTGACTAAAATATATCAATACAATTACAATTAGTTTCAAATTTTCATTTATCGTAATGTCATTTAATTTTATGGCTGTAGATTTTAAATTGAACTAAGTTATTACATTTCTTTTCATTTATTCGTATTTCATGCATAATCCAGTTTCCAGCACAGTCACTACCTGGTTTCTTATTCTTATCCCTCATTATAAATTAAGAAAACAGTGTCTCTTTCTGAACTGTTTAATGCGTAAAGCTTTTTCGGCAGCGACCATCTTCAGAACTACAAAAATAAGAAATTAAATGCTATAGAAAACATTGTAACAAATAACTAATGATAAAATAAAATAAATAAAGTGAATAGCATATTATAAAAGAAGTTAAATTTGAAAATATAGGAAGAATCTATTTGAAAATTGAATAGTATATACTAAATAATATACCATATACCTTCAATTACAATGAAGGTTTTGAAACCTATTTCTGATTTTCCCACATTGATGGAATATATGATACCTACCATATATTTGGTTTTCAAAACACCACCCAATTGCACTGTTAAAGAAACAAATCTTCACTAACGTACCGGTACATTCATTGTTTTCATTCACTTCAGCTCCGAAGAAAAAATTCCATAAAACAACAATTTTAAATCCTGCTTTATCTCAGAAGAAGGTAAATATATAAGACTTTAATAATGTAATATGGCACTTTTTATATTAATTTTGTTCCGATTTTGAAAATTATTTCAATTAATTAATAATTTTTCCAAATAGACAGTGATTGTCAAAGTACCATAATGTGTCTCACAAGTTATTTTGAAAACATTTTTGCAATGAATTGCAAAAGTGAAGAAAAAATGAAAAATATTCTCTGGAATAACTGGGAAAGTCAGGGAAATTTGTTATAGAAAAATCCAGACCACCCTGAATACGTAATTGTTTGCAATTTCCTTGAATATTGAAGTGTTTTTAAGGAAACATAGGAAAATCGGAAGATTTTACGTTAAGTTAAGAGTCCAGCAAACTATCTAGAGGTACTAAACTCTTGGCATCTGGTTAAATATGATGGGTTGAAAGGTGATTTTTACATCATGGTCATATTTTGGAAATAAGACTCAGTGATGATTCGATTGAGCTACTGTTGTTAGTTATCGGTCACGCTTTTCTCTTACGAAAAAATGTCGCAGTTTAACCTATTTCTTTATTTTTTTAAATAGAGGGTTTCTCTGATATTTTCAATCCATCTTAAAAGATTCTTGAGGAAATGAAACTACCATGCACCTTTCGCAGCGCGACCTCCAATGGCCAAACATTTCGAAGTGAATGCCCAAACGAGGGACGGGGGGAATCTGTCCGACGACCTCAGGGCCGGGTGCCGACCCAGGCCAACAACGTGGTCGAGCTCTTTCGTATTAGCAGGCGGGGCGAGGTCGAACGACACAAAAGGGAAGTATCCTCGCCAAAACTGGTTTATTGATGTGAAATTCTGCTTAATAAAAGATATAATATATGAGATATAAAAGATATAAGATATAATGAGAATAGATTTTTCATATATCCTATATATGGATATATGAAAATTAAGGGAACCTGAAAAATCTATTGGATATAATATATATGGAAATAAAATATCAAAGATGTCTGCTTAACTCACATAAAGCTTTGCAATAAAAATGGTTATATTTACCACACCAGCCTGGCACAGAGATACATTTTATTCTAATGAATTTCTAATTTTCCTCAAAATATTTCTCACCGGCATAACGTAACATCCAGTCACGAGGAGCAAAATCGTTATACGTTATATTGAAGTTTCTATTATAGCCTATTTTCATGTTGTATTTGGGTCATTTTACAAAAATACGGCATTTTTCTCTTCGACTAGTTTCGCCTCTAAACTAAATATTTTAAAACTGTGACGTGTTCTACTTGTCTAATGCCACATACTCTTTAATTTTTGCAATTGCTGATTTCCAAAGAGAGATGTTGGCTTTGTTGGAATTGAAGGATTGAGGTGTTTTCAAATATTATTTATGTTCTCAATCCTTTATGCTTCAGTTCTTTGCTTCAGTAATGTCAAAGTGCTGAGAAAACTAGTACAATAGTTGAGAGTCTCTTATGGCACATTTTTGGAGGAAGAAGTGACGGTTACAGAAGCGGTAGATGGGAAGATGATGAGTTTGAAACTAGTATGTCTGTTACGCACAAAACCCAAACTTGGCCATTGGACGAAAAAAATGATCAAAACTAGTTTTGGCAGATGGGTTTTTGCCAGAAATAGTTTTGAGTATTTTCAAAGTGATCAATACTTGTCCTAACAAAAGAAAATCGTCCAAATATAGTTCTGTGCTCTCAACAAGAATGAAACTTTTTATACTCGAAGACAATTCTTCTTTTTTTAGTATTTAGTATGGATGAAATGTTATTTTCGTTCCTCATAGGCATAAGAGAAAAAGTGACTTTGAGTAGTTTTATGTTCAAATTGGTAGAAAAGTATTCATCCATTCTATATTACAAGTTTTTATTTAAGTTGCTCCGTTCGTATGCAGGTAGGTGTTGTTTCATGACTATAGATTATGGTATAATTTTACGAAAATCTATCCCTGAGAGAGGAAAATGTGGGATGTATGTGTTTGTATGTGTATGATGAGAGTGAAATGGGAGTATCTAATATCCGCTTAAAGTACACGTAACTCCATTATTTTTGAAAAAGCTAAATCATATTTCCGTCTTTTCAAACATTCATGACTAATTCTGGCAATAGCTAACATCCAAAACTAGTATTGGTCGTTTTGAAAAAGCTCAAACGCCTCTAGCAGAACTAGATAGGTCGTTTGTTTCGTCCATTGGCTAAATTCGGTTTTTGTGCGTAGCACATCTTTCACTTGACACCTTCTATAGAATGATTAGTGATTTTTTTCAAAAAGGTATTGCAATCATCCTAAAATGTAGAACAAATCACTATACTACACTGCACTAGATAGAGCATAACTATTTCACGGTGTTCATAATCATTAGGAAATTGTTTTTAGTTTTGGTTTAAAATTTTATGCATGACTGGTTTATTGTATGCAATAATGAACAACAAAACTAGATTTAACCTCACCATAAACTTCATGGTTTTAATTTTCAAGGTATGTAAAATATAAAAATAGAATTTAAAATATCCGTCCGCCGAGTTTTAAAATAATATTTACACTGGAAGTGTTAATTGGCAATCTTTTTGTGAGACGTTCTCTGAACATTTCACTGATAGTTCACGCATTTACAACCATGTTGGAACATCACTGTGTTTTGTTTGCTTGAAGCTATGAATAATCAATTTCTGCTAATGGTAAACAATATGAATAAAAAATACTTCGTGAGTCACAGACACTTGAGACCTTGGATTTTTCGGGAGCACAAGTTTGGCAATGGGGTGTAGTCTTTTCATTTTGGGGGTAACGGAGATCAGTGCTAATTACATACCAGTGTAAATATGTTTAAGAGAAGATGCATTTTCAGATCTATCCTGAAAATCAATATGATCAGTTTCACCCGAAGGATCTCATATAATTATTTTTGCCCATTTTCTATTGACATCAAAGAAAAGAGTTTTCAGAAAACTTCAACTTGTTTCCAAATCTTTTGTATTTCTGTATGAAGTGCCTGATATTTTTTTGTTTTCTCACTTATAAATTGCTAATTGAAAGGGCAGCTTCATCAATTATAAAAGTTTTTTTAATAATACTATGTTACGTTCCATTGGTCTGTCTGTAATGATTTGCTTGTCCAAGTATTGTGTGGTATTTCTATTTTCTGGGACAGGAGGAGGTTCATATTAATAATAGGGGCGAATTGTTTCAGCCAGGTTAAAATTTGAACTAACTGCTGGTGAATTATTTTGACCACTTGATTGTGTCTGCGCGTGTAGTCCAAAGAGAGGAGTACTAGGCAACCAGAAATAATGTGTTGGATTGTTTCACAGCAGGCGTGGCTCTTCACACTCCTTCGACGTTCTCATTCATAATTTCTTTTCGGTAGTATCTAGTTGGGATGACTTGGACATGTATGGCGTACATGAATCCTTCATTCGTTGCATGGGGTTTGGGGTGTTCAGTAAAACCCCAAGGACAGAAATTTTCGGTAGCCTGGGAGAGAACTGCTCAATATTTCAAGAGTAATCCATGCTATTCTTATATGTGCACTCAGTGGGGGATCTATGGGGGGGGGCTAAGGGAGCTCCCCCATTGGATCTGAACTTTCAACAGATAATATTGAAATTGATGTAATATATTAAAACACAAAATCGCTATAATATTTACAATAATTTTTTTTTCATTTCCTTTTAGCGCTTACGGCTACCTTGACTTCAACTCTGTCATTTCAAGATTTCTTTATTTCTCTTTTCTCTGTTTCTGACTTATTGCCTTTGGGCAGCGCCGTTTAACTGTGATTACTCACGGTTTTATGTCTCCGCCCCGAGGAGGTAGGCGCAGATCTACTATTTACGTTATTCCACTGACTTCTTTTCATCTGTTTTGTTTTCTAAGTATTGAAAATATTTCGTAAGTGCGCTAATTTTGTTACAAATTCAGAATGTTCCTCAAAATCTTCCTGTTGTTGTATTATTTTATCCATATTGTTTGTTGGAAATAGCCCTTCCTTTTTAACCATTCTATATAATTCCCTCGTTCTTTAGCATACAGTTCACTGGACCATAAAATGTGTTTCGCTGTTTCTGCCTCTCTGCCGCATTTACATAAGTCTGTATCTTGTTTGCCTATACGTTGTAAGTAGTGCTTGAAATTACCGTGTTCGGTCCAAAATTCTACCAAATATGGATTGGTTTTATACCATTTTTTATTTCCCATTACATATGTCACGTATTTTATATACTTGTATGACTATCTTCTTTTTTTCCTTTTGTCCTAACGTTCTTGCCATCCAAAATAAAGATTAACAATAATATTTATAACAATATTTATAAAATTTTGACCTCCCTTTATTACGGTCCAGACCCGCCACTGTGTTCAGGCTTGAGGAAGGTTATTATAGAAGCACATTCTCATTCTCTCGGACAGCCAAGCCACCCTAAAGACACTTGATTCCGTCCATTTTCGGACAGAAAGGTCCCTAAAAACTTTTCTTTGTAAAGCAACCTTCATACGATATTAGTCATTCAACACTTCGAACTGCGGTTTTAACAGGGTAGAGGGCACACAGCATAGATTGTATACTACTGATAACATAAAAGGGCCCATTTATTTTTCTAAGTCCCATGCTCTGACCAGTTTTGGATCTGTTAGGTTTGCAACGCGTCTCTCCTACTGCTTCACCTTCGACAGGGGAAGTTTCGTTCGACTAATTTTAGGTCTATTTGAAACGGCGCCAATATTTGGAAGACTAATAGTACCGCTGGTAAATCGTAACGAGATAAAAATTTTCATTACACCGCTATTAAAGAAATATTTTGTATTTTTTTATTATACATATTTTGGACTTCAATAACAAAAATATTCTGTATATTCTTGACTTCAATAAACTTTACCATTCTCTATATTTAAACNAGGTCTTCATAGGCAATGTAAAAGATATTAGACTTTCTATAAAAAACGTTTGCGTAATACTGTGATACAATATAGTTTTTAACAGAATTTGAATATAATTGCAAGATATCGTATGGAATTGGTAAAATTCGAATCAGAAATTATTTATAAATATTCCTATAATTTCTTATATTTATACAGTGAAGTAAAGAAATCAAATCTCATTGCCTACAAATGATGTGTATTGTCGAAAGTAATTTCACATAATTTGCGATTCTCTTAAGTTTTTCATATATGTGAAAAGGAATTAAATAAATATAGAAAACGTTTGTCTCAAATATGAACTAATAACACAAAAGTTTAATTCTCGAGTTATAAATAATATAAAACTACTTAAGGAACAAATAAATTACATCTTCTAGTGACATATTTATCCACGATATAACAATTTGGTAGTAATCGTGCAACCTAAAAAAATAATCAGAGATCAATAATATGAAAACCTCGTTTCAGATTTGAATAAATAAAAAAAGACATCCCTTTTATTTATTCCAATCACATTGAAATGTATTAACTCATATTAATACCATAGGTTCTTCTCTTCCTATTTCTTTCTTTCTTTCTTTCTTTCTTTCTTTCTTTCTTTCTTTCTTTCTTTCTTTCTTTCTTTCTTTCTTTCTTTCTTTGTCTCATTTTTCTTTATAGTTGTTTTNCTTTCCCTCTCTCTTCACGTGTATTGTCTAACGTAATTTCACATAATTTGTGATTCTTTTATTTTTTCATATATGTCAAAAGAAATTAAATAAATATAGAAAACTTTTGTATAAAATATGAATTAATAACACAAAATTTTATTTCTCGTGTTATAAATCACATTAAACCACTCAATGAACTAATAAATTACATGTTCTAGTAATACAATGATCTACAATATAACACTGGTTGTAATCGTGCAGCATATAAAATCGTGATCCGAGATTAATATTACAAAAAAACGTGTTTTAGATTACAACAAATATAACTAAAATTGAAATCTCTTTCATTAATTTATTCAAATGAAATTGTGGAATACAACCACAGATTTTTGTTTTCTTTCTTTGTTCCTACTTCTCTCTTTCTCCCTCTCCCTCTCTCTCTTTCTCTTCACCGTCATTGGATGTGAATTCGCAACTAAGGACGTTCGTGTGGGTGGAAGATTCCAAATACAATGAGAAACATGAGATGCACACTTTCTTTTCTCCTTTAAAAATAACATTAAAATGACATATCTACAAACACACTCTTTGGATTCTCACCATTGGTAAACGAAAAAGTATGCCATGTGAGTGGAAATTATTTCACTGCATCTATACCAAACTTTACCGATAATGCGGATTAAACATATACTAATTACACTATGAATACAGTATATTTAACAAAAATAAAATAGTCGGAACAGTTTTTGAATATTTTTCAAAAGTATACTTTAACCTTCAAATAAAGTAGCCTTTGCGTTCAAGTAAAGCGAAAGTTTAAATCACCTGCGCAAATTCTCTCTCTTTCTAGGTATTCCTGGTTGAAATTATTTCTTTCATTTACGACTATAAGAAGAAAGATTTGAAATACCTTATCTGATCAGACGGTCTCGTGTTACTCTGTAGAGGGGGAATTTGAGTATACGGAGCTTAGTAAAATTGGACGATGCGATTACTATTTTATTGCTACGAAAACTGTTAGTTTAAATTAATAGAGCATATACCTTTTTCTTTAGTAAACATTGTTCCCCAAATNTACATAAACGTTTTTTACAGAAACTCTAATCTTTTTTTTCATTGCCTATGAAGACCTTGCGAGACAACGTATCTCGAGATGTTTAAATATAGAGAATGGTAAAGTTTATTGAAGTCAAGAATATACAGAATATTTTTGTTATTGAAGTCCAAAATATGTATAATAAAAAAATACAAAATATTTCTTTAATAGCGGTGTAATGAAAATTTTTATCTCGTTACGATTTAGACGCGTTGCAAACCTAACAGATTCAAAACTGTTCAGAGCGTGGGACTCAGAAAAGTAAATGGGCCCTTTTATGTTATCAGTAGTGTACAAACAGCTGCTCGCTCAACACATAGACAAATTTCTTGTCAAGAAATCCACTCCTACCATAGTCATATGTCTTTTTCACATACACAGGGAATAACTTAGAACAGTGGCAAGACTAGTCACAAGACACTGCTTTGTCCTGAAACATCTTAAAACGGGTTGTTCAATAGGAACGAAACTTGCCGTTTTTGCGGGAAGTTCGAAGAAACTGTGTGTCACATTTTCCTGAACTGGGAGACCCTGGAAGCAAGAAGGAGGAGGATCCTTGTAGACTCTTCACCAAGACAAAACTTCATTCCTGGGATCGGTAGATCTCTTGCCAAGTGCACAGTGCTATGGCACTGTTGCTAGGTCTTATGGGACTGCGCAATGGGTTATCTTCATAGTCTACCTACATAGGTTAATATGAGCTTGTCTTGAAGCTCCTCTTTCAAACTATATGATAGACGTGTCGTTGAGTATAAATTGTCATAGAATAAATTGAGCTTAAACAAACCTCGGATCGAAATTTTAATATTTTGTCTTTTTCAAAATGAGCTGCAATTTTAACCAAAGGTGACGATAAAACACGTTACAGCTATATATCAACTGCAGTTTTGGAGTAAAAAAAATTTAAAATAATATCCGAAATTCATAAAACTTGCAAAGAGTCGTAATTTGCCTTTTTTTTAAGAAAAAAAATCATTTGTCTACTGGAAAAAAATACAACAGCCACGTCGGAGTGAATAGTCCCGAATTCTCCGATAGCATGGGTTGGACTATTGTAAGGTAATATTTTAAATTATTATAAACAGTCTTATGGAAAACACCATGATTTATTTATAATCTAAGTATAAAAATGAAAATACCACAACTAAACCTTAAGACTAGAAAACAATATCGAAATTTTGAATCATAAAACCGGAGTGAAAATCTAGCCATGGTATTATCACCGATCATATTTGCTTTTGATTCCTGAATTGTTTGTGAGTTATTACGAGAGCCATCATTAACAATATTAACGGTACCAAATTTGCCGCCATCGTAGAAATACTTGGTTGTAGGTAGCCAGAGCTTCCGGACATCTCAGTTGATTTCATTGGTTGATCCCCGGTTCACGATATTTTTAACACGTCACATTACAGAAATGAAAATTAACGCCTGAACACAGGGCGTTGGTGTGTTCAGACACGTGGGATACTTGCACATGAATTTTAAATGTTTCTAAATAATTTGAGATATCACTCGCTGTTTAATTTGTCGTGAGTTTAATTAAACTTAAAAGTTTCATTGAGTGCACTTGAGGTTTGATAAAATTCACTACGCTTCTGCGGTAATTGCAACACAGCCTGGTTGTCAAGGAGCGAAAAGTGCTCCGTGAGATCGCTTTTTCAAAAGTGTTCCATCAGAAAATCGCCAAGAAAACATTTCCCTACTAGACGATGGAAAAATTGTATCAAATCCAAAGGACATCGCAAATTTGTTTGATCCTTATTTTTCAAAAATAGGTGAAATATCGAAATCAATAACTCAAAACCAATGTCCACCAAATACATCCAAACACGTACCGCATTCTATGTTCACTTCCGAGACTAAGTCCAGTGAAGTTATGAGTGTTATCAGTTCTTTAAAAAATAGGTATTCAGCAGGGTTAGATGATATACCTGAACTTATAGTAAAATCTTCCTCTCACGTTATATTAAATCCACTCACTCATATTTTCAATAGCTCCTTGTCAGAAGGTGTGTTTCTTGACGTATTTAAAAAAGCTAAAGTAAAACCATTACGTAAGAAAATAAATAAATGTGATGTTGGAAACTATTGACCCATATCACTATTGCCAACTTTCTCAAAAATCCCGGAAAAACTCCTCTATAAGAGACTTTTAGATTTCTTATCGCATAATAATATTCTCTCAAACGATCAGCAAGGTTTCAGGAAATCCTTTTCAACTAACGGCGCCATATTTTCTTTTCTAAATGATGTAACCAATTCTCTTGACCGCGGAGATAATCCACAAGGTATTTTTCTTGATTCTTTGAAAGCATTTGATTTAATAGATCAGGAAATTCTTCTGTAATAACTGCACTCATACGGCATTCGTGAATTGCCACATCAATGGCTAACTTCCTACTTGAAAGATGGGAAATTTCTACTTCCTGATGCCTATGTTGAAAATGAAGTATGTCATTATTACCTTTCAGAAACAAAGCCACTTACTTGCGGAGTTACTCAAGGTTCAATTTTAGACCATTTCCTCTTTTTATTGTACGTAAATGATATGTCATCCACCAAGCCCGATTGCAAAGTGGTTCTCTGTGCTGATGACACAAATCTACTATGTAAATATATCAATGCGCAAAAGGCTCTATCTAACCTCTCGTCTTGGTTACATTCAAAATCGTCTCATCGTTAATACTGATAAAATAGTATCCATGTCATTTCGCAATAGTGTAACGAACTCTCTTTCCCCTATATCCCTTTCGCTAAATGGGACCCAATTAAAATCAGTCAATATAACAAAATTTCTAGGGTTTCATATTCAGAAAAATCTCAAATGGAATTGCCATATTGATAATTTGAATTCCAAACTAAGCAAAATATGCTATGCATTCCGAATTTTAGCCAACATTGTTAGTCAACACATTTCTCTCTGCGTGTATTTTGCAAAATGTATATTCTCATTTACGGTACGGCATTATATTCTGGGGCAAATCCACTCAGAGCATTCGGATTATATGTAAATCTCACCCCGAAATTTATGAACCTTTATTTAGAGAATTAAATATTCTCCCTCTCCCTTGCATTTACATTTATGAAGTAGTCGTGTTTGTTAAGACAGAACTATTAAATTCCCACCCCTGATTTAGAATAAATAGTTTAGTTCACGAACACAACACTCATATTAAGGCTAATATTCATCGTCGTGGCGTGTCAACAACTATTTGCCAAAGAGCCCCTTATCATTCACGAATAATTTTGTATAATTCCCTTCCCCAAAATCTAAAATATAAATAAATTGAATCCCTTTAAATCCGCGGTTAAAAGTTTTTAAATGTGTTAGTGTTTCTATAATGTGAAATAATTTACAGATTTTAATAAAAGAAGTCAATGGGAGCTTCAATTTCCTAATAAATATTGTTTTCCACATGACTGCGGATGATGTAAGTGATGTTAATATCTCTTATACTTTACCACGCTTTGTTAATCTACTCTAAATATTGATTAAATTCCTTTTTCATGCATGTTGATTTTGCTCCCTATGTTTATGAATAGTTTATTTCTAACTGAACGCAACCTTGGTACGGTTGTGTACATTATCTCTTTAGCCCCATCCCAGTCCGGGTTTTCCTCCGGTTTTCCTCCGGGTAGTAACGGATTTTTCTTGGGCGGGAATGTCATTAATACTTTTGTTTAATTAATCTCGAATTTTTACTGCTCGTATATCTACAATTTATTTTGAATAATAAAAGGATAACAGTAGATATCTATTAAATAATTTCTTTTGTAAATATTAAATCCGCCACTGTCCATGGGCCCTTGATCGGAATTGATGGTATGGCCCCTTGCTTCTCTCCGGAGAGTAACTTAGTTTATATCTCCCCACGTGGTCATACGCAGTTTTCAACTGTTTTTTTGACAATAAAGTTTATTTATTTACTCTGTGAGATGTGCTCTCCCGGAATGACACGATAGAGGGGTCCGCAAGCCTTCACATGTAGCATCCCAAAATTACAAATTTCCAAGATAAAAAGAAATTGATTTCATCATAGGAACGTAGGAAGGTTTTAAAAGATACGTAACTGTTTTGGGAACATTATGATATACAATAAAATATGGATAAGGGTGATTTTACGATAATAAAAGAAGACAAAAAGATTGGATTGGTCCAAAAAAGCTTGCACTTTCCGCGAAATTGTATAATTCTTTGCGATTGCAATAATTAGCACTTATAATGGTAAATAATACATTGGAAATGGTAATGACGTTTATTATCAGAAACAATGGTTATTTTAAGTGTTTTTGTAATTAGTTATTAAGTTTTTTCTGGTACTCCGCGGTATAACATTCTGACCCCTGCGCAACCAATGAGAACATTATTTGAATACAGGCAATATCTTCACACGCTTAAAAGATATAAGCAGTTTTCCCAGAATAGTGAACATTTTGAGTGTTTTGTGTGGAGTCCGAATAGAATTAAAGCAATATTTCGTCACGTAATACGCACAAATGGTAAAACGACAATCAAACAATATATTGTACGATTAACATGAATGAATGGAAATCACGTTTTACGAGGGCAAGGCGTCGCAAACGTCAGTTTCCCTAATTCCATTTTAAAATACGAGCCGACTTTTTGCCTGCAGAAGGCAGACTATGTATGCTCTCCGTATCTAACATCTCGTAGGCGCACAGACGTTTTATTTTTATATTAAAATCCCTATTTAAACCCTGCTCGAGACAATGTCAATACAGAGTACTTCATTTTCTGCCTCCTACTCTGTTTACATCTCTCATTAACATATATTAAAATTAAAAAAATAATAATATAATTGAAGGGAAGTTAGAAATGAAAGAAGATGTGATAAGACAATTCTTAATTTTTTCACAGTATCCCTGATACAAATTTTATAACTATATAGCTTGAATATGTTGTATTTTTCTTCTGTCTCTATTAAGGTGTTACACAAACGTGTGTTCAGGACATCAATTTCCAGTACTCTCTCAAATACTCACTTTTGTCTGGTCCATAAATTGGGCATTTCCATAACATATGTTGCAAATTTTGTGTTCCTATTTTTCATATTATACATACATATCATATGATATTTGCTTTATTTTGAATGAACATTCATATTCCCATGACTACTTAATATTTCCATTTCTGTTCTCAATAGTCGAAACAATTTCTTTTTCTATGCGCAATGGTTACATCTTTTATAATTTTATATGTTTCTCTTCCTGTTGTTTCCTTTTTCCATCGAATGTGACTGCTTTTTGTTAAGTTCTTGGTCATATTTGTCTCGTATCCTTTTTCCGACTTCCGGATAACTTCATTATCTATTTGAACTTCCCATTTCTTTAGTAACAGAGCCCTAAATTTTATTTTCCAACATGTAAATCAAGTGGCACTATTCCTATTAGTATCTCTAACGCTGGTGTTGATACTGTTCTGTAACATGCACTCCGTCCTAAGAGACACGTATCTTTGCATACTACACAGTAACCTTTGCACGTGTCTATTACGTATTCTGTGTCCCCATACTTCAGAACCATATATCCTAATGGCACTATTACCCCGCGATATAACTTTTTAGGCTTATTTTTTGTCTAAATTTTTCTCATGCATTCCTATTTTTTTGTAGTGAGTAATAAGTTCTCTTCATTTTATCTCTTAACGCTATGATATGTTCCATGAAGTGTAGTTTTTCATCTATCCACATTCAAAGATATTTTATCTTTCGCACCATCCTGAAGTTCTGACCGTATAACTTTATGATTGAATTTCTCCTGTAGGCACGCGGAGAGTCAGAGGCAGCCAGTGCACGATGGTGGTTGTGTTGCACGAGTGTACACCAAAAGAACAGCGTGTAGTTGTGCGTTTTTTGTGGGCCAAAGGACTGTCCACGGAAGAAGTGCCTCGCGATACGCGTCCGGTGTATGGAAGCAACAGTTTCTCAGGGAAATCTGTGTTCTATTGAATACAGAAGTTTAACAAGGGAAGGCAAAGCATCAGAGATGGGGAGTGTCCTAGTCGTCCTGCAGAGATGTCGACCGCAGTCGTAAAAAATCATTTGGTTCGCCAACCTTTTGAAACAGATAATGTCGTAATCTAAGAGGTTACTCGTTGGTTGCGACAGCAACCATAAGACTTCTTTGCCACAGGCTTTCAAGGACTTGCAAAGAGATGGAATAAATGTCTGAATGTACAGTGTGATTATGTCGAAAAGTGAAATACATGTCGGGAAGTTACTTTTATTATCATTGCTTCTATCCAGTTTTGCCACTTAATTAGTGATTTACCGACGTACTATAAGAAACTATGATATATGTATTCTACAAAGTCATTAAATACTTTCATGAGTGTCGAAATTTACGTGTAAAATATTTAAACTTGGGAATAAAATAATTTTAATCAAACACATTTATACGCCTTTTAAGGGTGAAAGGTAGCCGCGATAGATGATGTAAAACCTAAAATCGGTCTTTTTTTAAAAAATAATTTAAAAATAGGGAAATGAAGAACAATGATATGCAATTACTTGTTTTCCCAAAAATTCATTTTGATTGGATTTGTTTATATTGAGAAATAAATCAAGGTATACACTGAAGTTAAATACTTTAAGTTACAGAGGAAAAATTAGCTATGATTGGAACAAAATGAAGTTTGTATCGGTATGTATAAAAAGCACTGCGTTACGTCGATACCTCGAGCTGCGGCCTTTATCAGAGCTAAAACAAAATTGTGATGTTTGCCTTGATGAAGGTCAAAATAAAGAGGGTCGAAACGTTGGCATGATGTGAATAGTTTTTCATTTCTCTACGATAAACGCTGCATTTCCATTCGCGAGTTCCGAGCCAAAAGTAAAAATCACACAGGTCACTTATGTGTGTTTTCACACAATTAACGGGCACGGAAAGCCGATCTTACTTGACACATCAAGACATAACATTTGTAAACCTGAAATTACCAACAAATTAGGTTTCTTTAACATTTGAAAAAAAAATTGTGATCAATTTATCAGGCTTTAAACTAGCCTGTATTTTGAGTTGAACGGTTTCTTTTATATGCAAAAGACGTGAAATTGATAACCCTTTTTCTTTTCAAAATCATACGTAATTAATATAAAAAGAAAATCTGATGTTAATATCGTAGTTAATAATAATAACTATGTTATTTTTGATGTTAATATGATGTTAATGTTTAAGACTGGATTATTAATGAATAGTTCTTGAACTTTGCAAAATTTTTGTGAATAATTAGGATTATAAGAGTTATACAGCTACATACGAGTTGCATGTCTAGAAAGTTGGTGACTTTATGTTATTCTTTTATACATCTTCAATAATTCTTTTTTTTAATAAAGAATTTGTCGTACTATGAATCAAACTACAATCAAACTATGTTTTATGTTAAATTATCCTGCTATATATAAAAAAACCGTAACCCTCTTAAGTTTCCACGATCATATGTAACAAATATACGTTTTGTAAAATAAGGTGAAAGACACTCCTGTGTCAAGGAGTTATATGAATACAATTTGGAAGCATTCGGACATATTCACAGTGAGACTCCAGTTTTTCGACCAAAATACGTATTGAGATTGCTATTTCGTACTGTATATCACAACATTTGGATACATAGTTCCTTAGAGGCATTTGTATGCAAAAAGCATAATTTCTTTATCGTAAAAGGATGAATAAATTGTAATTTGGGAAGCTGATTAGAGAGCTCATAGCAAGAGAACCACCTATCTCAAAACTACATTTTTGTTGGAAATTTAATGAGGAATTTTTTTTTCGTCTAGATAACTTTCTCGAATACCAGACCGCTTTGCGACCAACGGAGGAAACAGCGAAAATGCATTTTAGAGGTGGCCTATAGAGGTGCGTGGCTCCGAAAAATTTGGGGGAAGTTTTTAATCGATAACAATACTACATTACACCTAATTATTATATTAAGTTGCAAAACGTGACGAATTTCTCCACACGAAAGAGGGGTATATTTTAAAAGATTTCGACAAAATAGATGTGAATTAGCATTTCAACAAAATCAATAAAAACAGAGACACTAAACAAATTATTTGTGGAATAGTCATGCCAAAAATGAACGATACGAGACGTAACTAGACTTGAAATATTACGATGAAATATGCTTGTTCAGAAATAGATTTAGCTCTTTTGTAGTGGATTATGACGTAGCATATTTTCCTGACTCTATAATAAAAATCTCCGACTAACGAGCAGGTAATTATCATGGTTAATCGAAGGTCTACTGTATTTGTTTCAGACATTTTATTACAAAAAATGTGTTCCCACATATTCAAATCCAAAGGTGAAGAGGAAAATCCGGTGTCAATCCACCAATTAAAGTTTTATCTGCTAAGCGTTGTGTTAACTCATGGTGCTGACAGGACATACAAAGTAATGCTAAGAGAATTGATTATCTTCAAATTCAAGAAATAAAATTGAACCCAATCATGAAAATGAAATGTTACCAATTACGAATGATATTTTTAATAGTAGCTCATTAGGACACGGATGAATCTCTATTAATGACATTAACCGAGAAGGTCAGTCGGAAATAACATTCATTAAAAAATAAATCATATGTTTATGTCGCGATTCGCTCTTTGTAAGAAAATGAAATTTTGCACTGAACATTAGAAACCTTAACAAGCTTGCAGCTCCTCTTTGAAATGGATATGTTATCCACTGAGTATTACCACAATTAATAAAATTCGCCGAAACATCTACCGATAATGTAATATTTTTATTAATGTGTATGGTCATCAAACAGCACAAATTGATTTGGAAAGATGTTTCAAAAATCACAAAATTAATAACTCGAATAAAGACGAAAATTACCATGTGGAAGGTGGTAGAGGAAAATGTTGCGCTTTAAGCGCTCGGAAGCAACGCGAACAAACTTTTCTCACGCACAAGCATCACAGTTGTGGATGAATCATTAAAGAAATAAATTGTTAGTATTCACAGTTCCTTCTCGAATACGTAAGCTCCTTTTTCACAGGTCTACGAAAGTCTAGACCTAATCTGTTCCGCAAGAATGTTGATAAAATTATCGTTTCATTAATTTCCTTTTGGAACCTCTTTTCACGACAACTTCTGAAATTTTTTCTCCTTATAGAATAAACGGACAAACATGAGAAAAAATATCATTAACATACAATCAGAAATATTTTGTTTCTTAAACATAACTTAATTCTGTTTAACTTTTTGTTGTACGTCGTCATAATTCCATCGTTTCAAGAATTTAAAAAAGCAGTTTACAATCATAGTGATTTTAATTATGTTTCCACTTAATTTCTTTGTCACTAAAAATTATGTTGTCAATTTACAACCTCTTAATCATAAAAGTCGATCTAATCAGACCTCGTCAGTACTCAACAGTTTGAAATTATAATTCTCTCTCGGACATATAATTAAGTAATGAATATTTATACCGAAATCTCTAAGCTCCATTCAGATGAAGGTACGAGTTTTCTGATTATAATTCTTTATTCTACAATTAATTTTTTTTCAAGTTCCGAAATTACCTTTTTTAAATCTCAATATAAAAACAGTAAAATAGTATTCTCATTAGATATTTTAATGTTGCTCTTGGTCTTCCTAGCATCAATGTCTCTTCAGTTCACAAGTACCATTTTGCAACATAATACTATACAAATTAATATTATTATTTTTTTAATTTTGGCAAAATTTTTCTCTTAACTTTAGCAGGGTTATACAAGTGGTCTCAGACGTAGTATTACATTTATTGCAATCGATACTCGATTTACGTTGATAATTATCTGTTCAGCGGTCTCTGATATCGAGATCTTTTAAAGTTCGTAAAACACACGCTACAAAGCAATGGTTTTCCAATATGCAGTATTCTAAGAAAATGTGCCAAGTAAACAGATGTTTCCATTGCTGACCTATGATTATTTTTTAATTTAGTCCAATAAGCATAAATAAATACCTTTTTTAATACTTTCGAATACATATTTTCTGTGGATACTATTGTGCTTTAATTTAGTTTCTTTACTAAATAACATTTAAAGCATATTTTACCATTCAATTCTAAATATTTATTTATGTAAATATATGCCAACCAACTATAAAAATACTTAATACAAATTATTAATAAGAACATATGAACATACATGAAAAATAAAGAAGGAAAGAAGGAAACAAAGAAATACAAAAAAAAGAAGACATCATTTAGAAGCTGATTCTTTACTCGACCTTAAATTTATTGAGTTATTTGTTACTTTCATATTACAATTTCAGAAAAATTATATCTTCCGAACAATTTTTTTTCTTTATTTGAAATGCCTGAAGAAAGCCGCAGCATGATTACCGAAACGTTGGTAGTTTACCTTCGAGTAGTGGCGCATTTTCCTTGAGAGGGAATGTCATAAACACATTTTCGTTATTAATGTCGAATTTTTACTGCAAAAATATATACAATTTATATTGAAATAATCAATAGATGCCAGTACGTATTTGTTAAGTAACTTCTTTTATCCCGTATTATTAAGCGAGCAATAATTATATATACCTATGTATTCGCCTAAAATTTTCTCGTGAATGGCTCTAAGGATTTTAATGAAAATCGATTAGATGTATTTTCGGATGAAAATGTGATATAACATGGTCGCTTCTTTGTACAACAATTTTAACACCTGTATAATACTATCATTGTTACTAATAAAATATATATCATACCATTCTACAGAACTTCATGGTCTAGGGGTAATGAGCGTGTATTTTGTTCACGAGGTCCGGGGTTCGAATCCCCGAATGAGCGGTTTTTTTTACTAATTTTTGTCGATCATATGATACATCTGTTTATACATTCATCCTCTTTTTACATTATTTCTAATAATAAATAGCAGCTGCGTAACTAAATTGCGAATAAACGTGCTAAGTTTGCTGCTTAACTGTAAGAAGAATTTTTCTTTCAGTTTATACGAGTTTCCATCTCAAATTCTCTATCAATCATTCTGTCTTTTTTATATGTAGCAATCCAACAAATGAGAGTTATATATTAGTTAAGAATTTGAAAACTCAGATTTGCCGCCAACAGCTCACCAACAACTGACTGAACCAGTGTTTTTCGAGACAGGTGACTTAAAATATGTTCTTTCATTGAAAAAATTGTTCTTTCATAAAACGATTAAAATGTTAAACACACGAGGGAAGTATAATTAGACAAATCATATTGAAAAAAATAATGAAAATATAACTTTTCTCACCGGGGAATCAATCCCGAATCTCGTTCGTTCATATTGATCCCTATACCACGAACAAATTTTGACCAACTTTTATTTTAATATTAAAACGGTAATGAAATTACCGCACATAATATTTTCAAATCTAAATCATTAGTAAATAAACACTGTTCATTTGACCCGACTACTTTTGATGTAACGTAGTAATAACAAAATCACATTGAATGAAAGTTAACTCTAATTGACAAAGAAATAAGTGCACTGTAAGTTTCTTCGAAGTTAAAATGTGTTCCTAGAGCTGTTCAATTCAAACATAAAATTCGGTATAGAATTAAAGACAAAATTCAACTACTACTTTATTAAAAACAAGAAAATAAGCACCCAAATAATATGGCTTTAGTCCAGCCTTTCTTTTCAATCCTCGATGGAAAACGAACACGCATGTAGAATATTTTATTTCAACGCTGATCCTTTCCCCGGTTATGTGCGAAGTGGCTTGTGTGGGCGGCAGCGTGCGAATGTAAGATTCTGCTGACACAAGTAAAACGCCCGGACGTGTCTACAGTCACAGAAAGAGTCTACAGAAATGGGTCCCTATTCCAAATGTACTCAAACCAAATTCTGAAGTTTGGTTCGGATACGTTGATTACTTTGTGTGTCATGGAATAAACAAAAATCGATCATATACACACTATTATCGTAAAGACTTGAAGCATAGCTTCCTACAATTATAGGTAATTGTAGGAGGCCATGTCTGAACAGATGTCGATGTATATTTTTGACTTCTTTGTACTTTACTTCTACCTATGTATAATTCGAAAGTAAATACCTGAAGAATAAGATTATCAATCAGAGGCAAAATACCTTCTTTCAACTGAAGACTTCGCCGCTGATTGGTCTCGTAGGGACGGTGAATACTCTCTCATGGACGTCACCACGTAGTCAACACTTATTATCTCATAATTAAATATGTATGTCTAATAGTAATGTCTAATATTATAAATAGGGTATATTGTGATTACTATGAGTAGATAATTTTCAGTTGTTTACGAATGTGTGAATAAATGAGGCAAGCACATTTATGATTACACAGCAGTGTAACTGAGTAAGTAAACCATGGTTTAAATCCCTTTACGAAAAACATTTTTTGAATTCATTTCGTCAAGATCATTATGTGCGTGGACATACATCCGTACTGTATTAAAAGATTTTACGCATGTCCCTTTCATGTTTCCCTTGAGCAACTTAGACTATTGCACCCCACGTGGTCATACAGAGTTTTCAACTCCTTTTTTGACAATAAAGTTAATTTATTTATGTACAACAAATTCAGGTACACCTCTGCGAGTGCGGAGACTTACCCCAGAAACACATTGTCAAGGTTGATACAAAATTAATTAAGAACCGTTCTTTGTTGCACGAAAAACAAATTTCTAACCAAATTTAATTAGTTTTTGATATTACGTATTACATTTTTTTCAATTGTTTTTCATATTGTCCCAGGTTCCCAGGTCCGCTGGTTGTTTTTACCCTCGCACGCTTCTGGGTGTTCCTTCCCAGCCAGGTTCCAAGCATGGTTTTCTCCCAGACAACTGTTGTCATTCTCCGCAATCCATTTCTTGTGATTACTAATTTTTGATGTGGTAGAGTGTGCCAAGTACCTAAACGAAAGTGTGATCTCAATAAAATTCCTCTTAATTGATCTGGTTGGGACAGGTACCCTGACCGGTTACCCGTTTGGCTAGTAACCCGCTGAAGCATTCCCGCGAAAAATCAATTTTTGTTCAAATAGATTTCACAATTTCATCAGGTTATCACAAATAAACAAACAATTGTATTGTATTGTGTCACTGCAACTAATTGTATACATACATACATACACATATACATACATACTGTGACTATACGGGTTCTTCGTTGTTTTTTATAAACAAATAAAAAATATTAATTGTTATAAACATTTTTTAAATAATAATAATAATAATTCAAAAAAAATATTATTCTCATTCTAATCACTAAATCCAAAGGAGAGGGAACCGAGTACTCATTCCTGTGGGAGCCACTTACAATTAAACACAGTACTCCGGTCATTCCGAGTTCGGCCGTCGTGGTGGACGGACGTGTGCCGGTGGGCTCCGCGTTTCCCGCGTTTTTGTATATTCCGTGTCGTTCGATCTTTCGAAGTTTGTTTGCTCTTGGACCACGTGGTCCCGCGGCGCGCGGTTCAAACCTCCGGGAGAGGACGTGCGTTGTTGCAGTTTTCACTGCAACCCGTGTCCGAGGCAACCCGTGTCGTACGGGTTGCATCCTTTGTGTTTTTTTGTCTTGACTACATCTTATGATGAAGTAAATACTTTTAGCTTACCGATTGAAATTTATTTTTTCGAATTTCTTTAATTTTTTTAAATTTCTAAATATAAACTATTGATCCTAGCATTACTGAGGGCTTTCTCCGGGACCGGCCGGAGGAAGCATCTACTCCGTCGTGTGGACTTTTAGTGTCGCCCGCTGACTCCGTCGCCGACAAGTGGCTCTTCTCTTCGCGACAAATGAGAATGAAGCATCGCCCTGCCTCCAGGATGTCATCATTGCCGGCTTCGTCCTTCATACAAGGCTGCTGCTGCTTCGTCCAAAATGCTGCCCGTCTCCGCTGTGCCTCCTACTGGGGCATCAAATAACACCGACCCGAATACCACCACTGCAGACGCGGTGACGAGACCCGGGTTTCTGGACCTTCCAGGTATGTCCGGTGATGCCGGTTCTTCTACAGTTATTAAATGTGTTACCAGGGTCATTCCAGCTTCCCGACCGCATGCTAATGCGACAATGGAGTGCGAGGACGGATACACTCCGGCCAAGAAGATCTTTCGACCGAAACCGTCACAGGAAAAGAGGCTCCTGACATTAACCAACAGGTTTTCACCAATAACGCCCCCACTATCGGCTAGGGACCGCAATGATGCGCCCGGTAATACTATAGATTCAGTCTCTATCACCGCGTCGGCATGCTAGGGCTAGGAGTAAGATAGGGGGGAAGACAGGAAATGCAGGGAGTGCTGCTCTCCTCCCAAATCCTTCTCCCTCCCCAACAACTACCACTACCACACCGTCCTCCTCAAAAGCCATTTCAGGAAATGGTCGCAGAGGAGGCGATATCTACATTGAAAATGTCGCCGACACCCGGGAGCTGCTGCGTGTTCTGCAGTCAGTTTCAAAATCTAGAATAACGGGCCGCCACACACTACAGCACTTTATAGTGCACGTTCCCGACTATGCTGACCACCAAGCGGTTGTCGACAAATTGCGGGTTCTCCAAAGTGAGGATCCCAACACCTCATTTTTTTCATAGGGTCACCGAGGAAAGGCGCCACCGCTTGGTGATTCGAGGCCTTCAACCAAATGAATACCTCGAATCACTTCGCGGTGACATTGAAATCCAGGGGATAAAGGTATTTCATCTCACTGAGCTACAGAAGAAGAATGGGGAGAAAGGTCGTGTACATCTCGGTATCTACGTTGTGGAGATCGAACACACAGCTGTGCACACCTTTAGAAATGACATTCGGTATCAGGGCAATGTTCGCGTCTCGGTGGAAGAGTGTCACCTGCGCGAATGGATTGCCCATAGCTCCAGATGTCAGGCGTGGGGCCACACACGCAACCATTGCGGGCGGGATGTGGTATACCCACTCTGTGCGGGTCCCCATAGCTTGGCAAACTGCACTCCTCGGCCAACCAAGCTGACATGCAACAACTGCGCAGGCGACCACTGCACCTCATGGTCTGGCTGCCCGGCTTTTCTTGCGCTTAAGCAACGCCGAGCGGATCAGCTTTCTCGTGCTTGATAACAGCGTGAGTCGGCGCAGGCAACACGTAGGGTCAATGCCGCAGCACGCCCCACTCTGACAACAGCATCTTCTCCAAGGCCAATGTCGGTGTCCTTTGCTGACATTGTCCAGGGCTCTCCTCTTCTTCCATCTCCGCATACGTCTTCTACTGCATCGGCTTCCTCCTTGTTCGGCAGGATCACCCCTGGGGACATTCAGACTCTATCTCAACTGTTCTCACTATTGCAACAGTTTGATCTGCGTGCTATTCTTGACGATGTTAAACAGGTACTTCCCATACTATCCGCTCCTGGCTCGTTTTCCCCCAAGGCATTTACTGCCTTACAGGCTCTTTCTGCTCTCTTCTAAATGGCTTCCCAATCTATCACCTCTTTTGCGTCGTGGAACTGCCACGGCATCTCCATCTTAAAGACCGCTGAAATCTGGTAATTTCTCTCTGACTTCTCTATCCATGTCTTTCTCCTTCAGGACACATGGCTTACTCCCTCACTTAAATATTCTCTTCCGGGCTATCACATTTATCGTGACGATAGACACTACGCTATAGCAAATCTCAATCCCAACGGCGGAACTCCCATCGCTATTCGCAAATCTATTTCTCGTAGTCGTCTTCCAACTCCTCCTCTTACTTCTCTTGAAGCCACGGTCTTGGAATTTGGCACTCCAAGGGGCACAGTCATACTGATGTCTGCGTACCGGAGGTCTAAAAAGTCTCTCGACAGTGTGGACCTTGACTCTCTCCAGGATCTGGGTAACTGCATCGTCATCGCCGGAGATCTCAACTGCAAGCATACGAACTGGAGTTGCACAGTTTGTAACGCCGGTGGTAGGACTCTGGCAATCTACCTTGCACAACATCCCAATCTCATCCTCCCTCCTCCCTCTGGACCTACCCATCTTGTTGACAATGTTCCCCACGACATCCTTGACATTGTTCTTCACTCCTCCAATATCCAAATCACTACTCCACACACCCGGTTCGAGCTAACCTCGGACCATAGTTTTCTCCTCCTACCTAGGCCCTTTCCTTTACGATTTCAAACCTCCCCCGACTATCAAGACGGACTGGAGAGGGTACACCTCCCGGCTTAGCCGGAAGGTGGATACCCATCTCCCACTTACCTCACCCGACGACATTGACCATGCCATCTCGCACGTTACGAACCACATACTGACTAGTTTCCGACAATACACTACCTTTACACCTACCACTGCTTCTCACCCTGACACTCCCCCAGACATTCTTGCTCTGGTGCAGGAACGTCACCATGCACAATGGCAATTCTACCGCACCAGGGATCCTAATGACAAGGTCCATTTCCTCCACATGAGACGAACATTACGAGACAGACTCCGTGAATTTCATGCCCAGCAATGGCAAGACTATCTTTCCCGGGCCAACGTTTCCTCTTCCGACGACGTGTTGAAGATCCAGAGGACCCTCTGACACCCTTCCACTGCCATCACCTCTCTCCACATTCCTGGTACGCCCACTCCCACCTACGACCTGGCCAGAAAAGTTGAGATCTTCGGCGATATCTTAGAAACCCGCTTCTCGCCTCCAATCATTACGCCTCACTCTTCTCCCTTGACCACCCTGCTGCCCCAGTTTTCTCCCATCACCCCAGATGGTACGTGGTCCTTAGGAGTCTGGGAGGTGAAGGCCGCACTGAAGAGCGTCAACACCAAGAAGGTGGGTGACTCCGATAAGCTCCGTGGTGTCTATCTTCGCCATCTCCCTCACAACGCTGTCCTCTTTCTCACTAATATATTCAACTCTTGCATTTCTTTCGGTTACTTTCCTCTCTCAAGGAACATGCCACTATCGTTCTTATTCCCAAGCCAGGGAAAAATCTTCGGGATCCTAACAACTATCGTCCCATCAGCCTTCTTTCTCTTCTTGGCAAACTCTTCGAGCGCCTTGTCCTCACCAGACTTACTCCTCCCCTCGAATCCTATCATGCTATTCGTCCCACCCAGTTCGGATTCCGGCGCAACAAGTCTGCAGTTTGCAGACATTGCGACTGGCACACGAACTAGCGCCCATCTTTTCACGAAGAATTGCCATTCCGGCCCTCTTCTTTGAATTTTCTTTCGCCTTAGACACTATCCATCATTATCTATCACAAAACCAATTCCTTAGTCCCTCCTGTATTTCACCACATCCTGCGTAATTACCTTTCCGGGCGAACCTTTCAGGTTCATTACCAACGTTCCGTCTCCCCCACCCGCCCCATATGCGCTGGGGTTCCGCAGGGTAGTGTCTGGGTACCCACTCTGTTCTCTCTCTTTCTTTACGATCTTCCTGACCCTCGGCATGTTTTCGAATTTCTTTACGCTGATGACATCGCGTATGCGGCACGTGCATTCAATCTCCCTCTCGCTATCTCTAACCTTCAATCTTCTACCTCTCGCCTGGAAACTTAAAGTTCCTCTAATGGGCTCACCTTGAACCCCTCCAAGTGGCAGGCAATAATCTTTACTGGCAAACATCTGGCCGGAAAAGCCTTCCAGAACCTGCCGTCGCTCAAGGTCAAAGACATGGTCCACAAGTGTCCTGTACCTTGGGGTCACGATGGACAGGAAACTCAGCTGGAAAGAACATGGCAAATATATACACTCCAAAATGAATAGCACGCTTGCCCGTCTATCTCGGATCTTCAAAAATCGCAGGATCCGGCTCAAGGTGAAACTCCTCATCTACAAAGCGTGTATTCGCAGCTTTGCGCTTTACGCCTGCGAAACATGGGCAACTGCTTCCAGACCTTACTATCTCCGCCTTAACATCACCGAGAACCGGTTCCTGCGGATGGCTGTACGACCACCTTTACGCATACCCAACTCTTATCTCCGTTCTCTCTCTAAATTAGAACCCATAACTAAATTTATTTTCCATCATGCCCGGAAACACATCCGGAAACCATTCCACGACCTCTCCCCTCACAACTCTTTTAGAAAATACTCACGTCATTTGGCACGCAGAGACGTCATTTGGCACGCAGAGTCAATCCGGCCTCACGCCGAAAATTCTCTTCAGATATCCTCAAACTACCTGTTCATAAGTTTTAATCTTCTAAAATTTCTCTTATTTCAAAAATCATTAATTATTTCCTTCTTCAAATTCTCCTCTGACATCCTCTTTTTTCCCCTCAAATTCTCCTTCAAATTTTCAGACCCACGTCACACTTCCTCTCTCCGTTATACCCCCAATATATTTTTAACCCAGACATGAGTACCTAAGTCGCTGGTTTCCAGCGGACATGGTGCTCGTTTTTTATGTTCCACGAGGCCGTGTTAAAAATTAAACCGTGAGACCATCCACGATGAGCGCCAACATGGTGTAGGCGTGGACAGATGCCTGTCCCAACAGAAGCTTCGAGTACTCCGGTGTTCAAGCAGCAAACAAACATACTTTATTTACACTAAATACACTATTTTGAGATTTATAACAACCATTGTCCTACACATTTTACGCCTACTGCAACATGGTGTTTCCTTTTTTGTCTGTATGGGTACTCACCAATTTCTGTGGTAACTTGTTCAGCCTTTCAGGGATCACACTTTACAACATATTACATTTACACTCAGGGCCTGCTGACATTTAAGACACTGACAATTTACTTCTTTTATTACTCTAGGCCTTAACACAATTTTTCTTCGTTAGTGTCCTTGATGATCACATACCAGCTGTATGTGAATGACGGATGTGCGGAGCGATCAGAGTTCATTGCTCATCAGCTTAATTGTTTGTGAATGGTAATATTCACGCAACACCAAAGTTCGATCTCCTACTGCTTCTATGAATGAATGTCTCTCACGGCCGTGTCGTGACACGTTGTTCTTTTGAATTAATATCTCTTTACTTTTACGTCGATGGCAACATTTACTTTAATTTTGGTCGCTGGCTTATGTATTGAGTCTCGAATTTTTGCTCGCCGCTGACCTCCGGACTACACGTCACTAATTATCTGGCCATCACGCTGACTTCTCTGACACACATTAACAACCGCAACTCAACACGACTCAACGATATTCACTGTTTCCTACACTGTTTTATGATCCTGCTACTATTGTCACCTGCATCGATAATCACTTTGGGTTTTCAGGCGGAACTGTTGTTCTCACGATATACCCTCCGTCAATTTTACCACACTTCACTTTATCGAAAATCGTTATTTGCTCGATCACAATCACGACACTCTCGGATAACATGTCCAAAATCGAAATCAATTCCAAGTCAAAATCTGAATCTCATCAGCATCAATTTAGAATCATCTCACAAAAATTCTCAGAGTCCTCTCACTAATCATCACCAAAAATCATATTCGAATCATCTCACAAATAAACGTCAGCAGTCACTGTCTGAATCTCATCAGAATCAAAATAGAGAATTAGCTCACCAAAATCAAAATAGAAAACCAGCACGGAGAATCATCTCCAAATTCAAAATAGCAAATCAGCTTATAAAATCCAACTAAAAATCAGCTCCAACTCGGAATCAAAATAGAAATTCAATTACGAATTTTACACTAAACCAACTCAGAATCCGAATAGAAAATCAGTCGAATCAAAAATAGAAAAATCAGCACGGAGAATTATCTCCCGAATCGATTCTGAATCACAACAAAAATCCTCTAAATATCAAATTAAAAAATCCGCCACTATGCTTCTCTGCTCTGCTTTTTATTGACAATTTTTGCTCACGTGGTATTGCCCTACTTTTGAACGCTCCCAAGTAAAGTTTTAGGTCTATTTCAGCCCCCCACAATTTATATTGGGTATATTCTAAAAGAGGTGTGTTTCTGTAGCCTGTTGCCAATTGCTACTTTCGGCTCCGCCTACACAGAATTTAGATTGGTTCTCGAAATGTTTCTTTCTCTTAAGAATTCTACGGTTTTAAAAGAAGGTCGGTCAGCCATTTTGTTTTTCTCTCTCGGGAAAGATGTCCTTTGTTCAATTTTTCCCTACGCAATGGCTTTTGCGGCAAGTTCTTTTGACACCTAGTTTTATGTTTTTATGATAGTGCGGCCGCTTTTTTTGATGTGGTGTCTCCTTTCATCGAGTTGCAACTTGCTTCTGCTGCACCCTAGTTTTATTGCTTCTTTTGAATTTAGACCCTTTTTGCAGTATGCCGAAACCATTGCCAAAATTTCCCTTTTTAAAACCTCGCCTCTTTTTGGGAGCCGTGTCCCAAGAGACATTCGCTGTCTTTCGCAGTTCTCACGCTCACCCGAAGCCGCTTGGGGATTCGACTGTCCCTTACGTCCGCTCTTGCGCGCAGTCTTTCACATTGAATTTTATATTTTATTATTTCGAAAGGACCCTACAAGTTCCAGCTTGTGCGCTGCAGACAACACCCCAGTGTCTGCAGACCACTCGCAACGTCTCCTTCTACGCGTTTCAGTTTGTTACCCTTCAATTTGCTTATATTTTTGAGATCGTGGTTCATTCGTTAAACCAATTAATCCACGGTCTCAATACATACATACATACATACATACATACACAAATGAACACGAAAAATTTCATTCGATGAAAAATAAACGTCTCTATATATTGATTCATAAAAAATAGACTGGGAAACAGGAGGGGAATCAAACTGACGAACTCTCTCCCCCACCCCCGTTCTTCCCACCACAACACTAACACATCGCACAAATAACGTCGCGTCATCCCGTTTCGGATAATTTGTAAATCTCACCCCAGAAACTCTTGTAAACCTTCATTCAAGGAATTAAATATCTTAACACTTCCCTGCAATATTTATGAAACGGTCTTGTTTGTTAAGACCGAATTACTGAAGCACTACCCTTGCTATATACGAAACAGTCTCGTTCACGAACACAATACTCGCAATAGGAATAATATTCATCGGCCTAGAGTGTCAACCACTCTTGGCCAAAAAAGGACCGCATCATTCGGGAATCGTTCTATATAATTCCCAGCCCAAGAATATAAAAGATATTATGATATTGAATATCTTCAAATCCGAGATTAAAAACTACCTCCTGCACCAGTGCTTCTACACTGTAAAAGAATTTATTGATTTTAATAAAAGTTAAATTCGTCTTGTTCTTTATCACGCCATTGCTGTAGTACTTTTTAAATAACTTATAACAATTTCAAAAACTATTTTCTTGCATGATTGTGTTGTCTTATGGCTCATATTACTTTAGTTTTATGTGTACTCAACTTTGGCACGGTTGTGTACATAAATTCTGTAGCCCGATCCTGTCCCGGTTTTTTCTCCGTTTTTCCTTCGGGTAGAGACGGATTTCTTATACAGTTTCTCTAGGTTTTGTCTAGGGGCGTGTTTATTGTAACAATAAATCGTGAGTTTAGTAGGTTTTTTTAACTCTTATGATTTTTAAACATTGTACTCAGAATAATCCATCGATAATAACTTGTACATGTAAATTTACAAACATATTTGCGTAAAATTAGGAACATATTGACATTCTATTAGTATTATAACTTGCAGCTAACTTTTTATCTTATCTAGGAACTTTTGCTGAAATTTTTGAATCCGCCTCTGCCTTATGGCCCTTGATCGGAATTGATGGGATGGTCCCTTGCTTGCTTCCGGAGAGTAAATTAGTTTATTGCCCTCCACGTGGTCATACGCAGTTTGTACTGTTTTTTGACAATAAATTTATCATTTATTTATTTATGTTTCACTTTCCAGATCCCTTCCAGCAAAGAACCGTCAAGCTTGTTTGAGTCCCTTTTTGTAAACATAAAAGCATTTTATTGTTGATAATTACTAGACATAATGTACAATTATTTGACATGCAACAAAAAAACATTCTAACATTATTTGAACCTTTTTTAAAATCCATATTTCGATTGTCGTCATTAAATGGATTTTCCTCTTCGCCTCTTCTGCCTCGTTGAACTCCGGCTCACCATGGAGTGCATTTAGGCTTCGTTACACATCTCTTTTTAATTAACATGATAAAACTCTGATAACACATGACCAAATGGATGCATCGAAACCAAACTTGAGATTTTCTTTGTGTGCAGTGGGAATAGATGCCTTTTTTTGTGCAGGTCAATCCAACTTCATATACACCCCGCGCGTCACTCCCAGTTTCTTAAATTTCAAAATTTAGAAGAAGAAAATCATAGAAGTATTTTGATTGGTCTGTTAATTCTGCGTACAGAATGTTACACTGCATTCAGGTACATCGCACCATTTTCGAGATACAGCGAAAATTTTGGAGGTGGATTTTTCTTATATCTGCCTCCAAGGCTATTGCAAAGAGTTTAAGGTGGAAGATAATACGTGCAATTGTACTTTTCTTAACTGGGTCTTTAGGGCTCGCCAACATCAAGGTCATTAGAACCCTTTCTGTACTTGTGTGCAAACATTATGTTCAGGAGTGTACTATGTGATGATAAATATATTGTGACCGATTGTTCCTATATATATATATATATATATATATATATATATATATATATATATATATATATATATATA
>NNCF01128672.1:86224-134909 GCA_002313205.1 Laupala kohalensis | reverse complement strand
TATATGAAATATTATCACCCTGGGACGACGCTAACCTAGGTCGAATTCACGTCGAAGTTATTATATTAAAACAACTTATAAAACATTAAAGAAAATTTTCCCACGTCCATCATTTCATTCTAATCGACTTGAAATTATTTCCTTACCTTTGGAATGAAGTTTAAAAGGTTGGATAAATATTCCAAATTAATTGGATAGAATAAACGGCGAGGTAAATTTTGAATGTCCAAAATAGAAGTTGAAATTCAGAGTAACTGCCATTATCACTCGATTCAAGGAATTCTATGCAAATATATTATATAAGATTATATATACGATTTTTGTATCGAATGTTATCATTATTCTAAAAACTTCACAAAACACAGGATCTTCAAACGGAGATCTATCTTCGTTTCCGTGCATTATCGAAAACGCGGGACGATGACGGGTATGTGCTGACTTGCACAGAAATCTGTCAATTCTTGCTCGCTTATGAATTGCACACGCATTTTCAGTCCTCGTATTCTTTATTAGCAGTGTGTCATCAAGTGTGGATCGCTTTTGATATCTACAGTGTCATTGGACTTTCGTAGCTCAAATAAAGTAGCATTTATGTAGAGGGAAGTGAATTATCAACTTCTCGGTTGTAAATTTGCTACAAATCGCGAGGTACTCGAAGTGTTTATTTATAATATTCGTTGTGAAATTATTTTGGAACGAAAATGCTAATCTCGCTGTTCGAGAGAGCAATATATTTTGCGAAAAGGCGAGGATTCCAATTAAATCACTACCAAATAGTGTAAAAATCGCGTTAAATTATACGAGATCTGGAGGAACCTCCGAAAAGATGAAGAAAAAAAAACCAAGATGTCTTAAAGTTCCGAAGAGAAGAGTTTACAAGTAAGTTTCGATTTGTACGTACAACCAAAGAATCTTCACCTCTGGATGTTCGAAATGACAATGAGGAACTACTTATTGTGATTTTATTTGGATGTAAAGATCAAATTCTAGTTGTTCCTAAATTGGACAATTCCAGCGGAAAGCAGACGCAAGGTGTTTCGAATGCAATCTCCAACTGGAATCAAAGTGGAAGACAAAGTGAAGTTCCTCTATTGTTATACAACAACCATCAGGTCATATCAATGGTGCCTCTCTGCTATTGAAACAGGAATTAAGTAGGGATTTTATAATTTTCGGTTGCCGCTATCACGTTTATGAATTTGTCATGAATAGCATTTTCGAAGGACAAATTCACCAAATTAACAAAAGTCCAGACATTCCTCTTTTCATGAGGTTTAAATAAAATTGGAAAAATATTGATGCGGGCAAAATGAAAGTCTGTAAAGAAATTGTGGAGGCTCGCTGGAACGGTTCCGAAATTGATGCATTGCTGGATTCCTTTCGAGCTAAACTACAAAAGAAGATAAGACATGACTATCGAGAGTTGGTTGAGCTTTCCATCTTGTAGTGTAAATTTTTGTCTAATTCCACTTTATTGTCTAAAAACTTCTCTACTCAGCTCTCAATTTCTACTAACCCCCAAAGACAAAAGCGCTCTGCAGGACATAAGTGAATTTATTGTGGCCTGCTATATTAGGTCATGGCTTCAAAGTGTTTCTGCTGTAAAATCTCCTCAACAAGACTTGAGTTTCATGAAATCTCTTAAGATGTATGAAAGCGTACACGATGTCATATCAAAAATAGATCTGCAGAAATTTTGTCAACACTTATGGTACTGTATGGACGAAGTGGCAGTCTTGGCATTGTTTGAGGATTCTGTGAAGAAACGAAAGTAAGAATAGGGGAAAATTTTAGTAGTGAAAATCTGGTGACCACTGGGAAGAGATATATGCCCTTTAATAAAGACCTCAACGATTGTATTGTATAACAAGGGCGTTCCTACAATTTCCTCAAGCACTCTCCTTTTGACTTTACGTTCGTTTAGAAAGACATCTTTTTTAACCAACAGTTATTTCACTGATACTATCAAGAAATTGCATTAAGGAAAATCATTATATTCATTGACATAAACATTTTCTGAATCAGCCATTCACGATGGTTTTTATTCGTTTACTCTCACCTTTTATTTCAGAAAGGAATATAGAAGACTTTATTTTTATCAAGAATTTTTCTCGTTGCTTGAAAACTGAAGTTAGTTTTCTCCAATGATGTCCTACTTGGGAGAACAATGAGTCGTTCTTGAAAACCTTGCAAATTGTTTCGTCCGTAAAACTTGTAAACTCTTAACGATACTGCCGAAAGCGTAGTAAAACTAATGCAAGACTATTGCATGATTTGATTACTGACGATAAGTAACAGAAATAATTCTCATTCAGGTGTGTTCAATTACATCGTCAGTTGCTTCCTGATTCAAAAAGAAACTTCAAAGAGAAAGTATCCGCAAAGATTACTTTATCATTTTCTTGTTTATTGTAACAATAAATCGTGAATTTAGTGTTATTTCAATTTTTAAGCACTATACTCAGAATAATCTATAGTTCGATAATAACTTACATGTAATTTTTTGCTTAAAATTACAAACATATTGACATTCTATTAGTATTATAACTCGCAGCTAACTTTTTATCTTATCTAGGAATTTTTGCTGAATTTTTTGAATCCGCCTCTGCCTTAGGGCCCTTGATCGGAATTGATGGGATGGTCCCTTGCTTGCTTCCGGAGAGTAAATTAGTTTTTTTTCCTCCACGTGGTCATACGCAGTTTGTACTGTTTTTTGACAATAAATTTATTTATTATTTATTTATTTATTTATTATAACTCGCAGCTAACTTTTTATCTTTTCTAGGAACTTTTGCTGAAATTTTTGAATCCGCGTATGCCTTAGGACCCTTGATCGGAATTGATGGGATGGTCCCTTGCTTGCTTCCGGAGAGTAAATTAGTTTATTGTCCACCACGTGGTCATACGCAGTTTGTACTGTTTTTTGACAATAAATTTATTATTGTAATATAATCATAAAACATTAATAAATAAATTATGGTTTAAATGTGTGTCATCTTTGTTTATTCCCGCATCTAGAGTACTGAATTAATTGCTTATACCTATGTGTTCTGCATTGACCACGAAAATCGAAACCACCAGTGTAGCGCTTAATCTTTTCACCAGTTCTTGAATTTCATCCTACTATCTTGAAATTTTTACTTCACATTTCACAAAACGTTTCAAAGCTATGACAAAAACTTCAAATCCATTGAACAATAATGACGAACTGAGGAAAAATTTTAAACCTTCATCAGAGAGTCTTATTAGAAATTGGAGTCATCAGCGGAGCGCTGAACATTTTCTTCAGTCCGTCTTTTCCGTTTAATCAAACTTAAATTTTTACCTAGTATTTATAAAACGTTTTCAAAGTATTTTATTAGTTAAAAATTTAAAGTTGATTGGACGAGACACACCAACTGTAGAAAGAGTTACGCGTCTCCCCAGCACCAAATATTTAACAAGTTGAGCTTTTATTACCGTATAGCAACTTTGACGTGGATTCGGCACGGGTTAACATCATCCTAGGAGTATAACATTTGTGTATGTTCATTTAGGACGAAATCGAAAAAAAGGGTATACGTTTCCATATATATATATATANATATATATATATGTGTGTGTGTGTGTGTGTGTGTGTGTGTGAAATACTTGAATATGAAAATAATATTTATATAATTTACTAATAAATAAATACTTACTTCTTATCTATTCATCTAACAAGTTCATCTAAAACTTACTTAGAAATGCGTACTTCGTCTCGGGAGACATGTGCTCAGTAATAAACAGTTCATTTATACTTCATCCACACGACATCAGTTCCTCGCTATTTGTAGGTTTTTTCAGTTGCATGTTGCGAAGCACATGTTATGGACTACACGAGTGTGAATTGCGCTTCTCAAAAGGTTGTCTCCCAGACTTGTCATCTGCACTTTGCTCGAGAGCATTATGAGCAAGCGATTACTATTTGTGAATGCGCACCTCTTCCATTGGAAGGAGAATATTGGATTTAAATTAAAATCGTTAAAACTATGTTTTTTCGTGTTGGGGTTTTTGAATCAACATTCAACGGTTAAAGCTGTAATAAATCATCACAATTTATTATAAATCTAACATTCTATTATAATACTTTATATTATTGTTAAAAACACTTTAGGGATTAAGAACATGTTTCATTGCTAATATCATCAATTAAAAAAGATTTGTTGGTGAGATTTATATTAATAAAACATTTTCATATCAAGGATTTATCTTCTAGTAAAGAATTCCTCCAGCCAGCTGCAGCCACACACTCAGTAACATTTCACTTCAACCTTGAGGGCGATATAATGCCTGAGTAAACTCGTAACGGGAAATTAAGAGAATGGAATCGGAAGCTTCTTGCGATATCCCGCTTAAGAGCAGTACCAGGTCTGTGTCATTAAGAACAGTAGAATACAAAAAGAGTACGATTTTCCTAGATTGTTTCCGGTTTTGTTCCCACATTTCCCGTAACAACGTACCATTCAAGATAGCTCTGCTCTAATACTCCATTTTCACGGTCTATTCGTCTCCCCACAAGAACAACCTCGAAGCTCTGTTACTACTTCCTTCCTCTGGGATTCTGGTTTTCATTTTATCTTTTTTTTCTTCTTTCATTGAAGCATTTGCTGCGTGGCACTGAAAGAGTCAATTAGTGACGTGACAGGCAGTGAGAGGCAACGGAACTGGCTTCACGGCCGTCGGGTTGACGCTCCCCGTCAGCCGCGCCCCGTCACCTCGACGAACCCCACCTCACTCGTGCCTCACCACATTAAAGTCTCTGTCACTGCTATTCCTCAAATTGAGGGAAGAAATCAACGGAAATCCAGAACATTTATAATTCAATCACAAATATTTTCTGGGTAAAAATTGTATTGAGCTTCGTCCTTTAACACAATGATACCCACTGTTCATTCAAATATTTTACACTCATTTTAGATCAGTCTCGTATACGTCTCTCGTATAGTCGTTTATACATAGATGGACGTTTCATGCTTATCCAAGATCTGGATATCCTATGGTTTGGAATAGTTTCTGGAGATCCTATGGCTTGGACTTCTGTAACATTCATGCCGCAATTTAATGTTTCTTCAAAAAGTGAATGTACAAAGAAGAGGTAATTTCTCCTGATGAATTGAATACAAAGCTTAAGGAGGTGTGCTGTGATCTTTTCATACGTCTTCGCCAAACGGTAATAAATTATTGCCAATGTACTAATCTCAGGTTGTTTGAAAGTAGATCAATATACTGTAAATGAGATCGTGTATTATTATTGATTGTATAAATGAGACCAAATATATTTTCTCCTTATCATAGAGTAAGACTTGCCTGAGCTTGTACTCAAAACATTTCCAATATTTTCTCATTTCTGTGATTCTAAAAATACGTTTGGTTTTCCGTATTTATTACATATGTGAAGAGTGTCTGGATAACCAGTCTTTGTTCCATTTTACTAACCAACTGTATTAACTTGTGAATGAAAATAAAGGACCTTTTATCGTAATAATGCAATGAATGAAATGTAAATCTCTTAATTATATTCGATGGTGTTCTCACTTAAAAGTGTCGGTGTGTTCAAAATATGTTAAAGGGGATTCTTTAAAGGGGCTTCTGTAAAGGGGATTCTCTTTTGCTTTTCGATAATATATGCCAAATTGATTAGTAAACTTTTAACTTTCCGATTCTCGATGTAGTTCATAAGGAAAGTATAGAGATAATTAAGGGATTGGACCGTGATGAGACAATTTTCAAAGTTTCGCAATGACATCCCGTATCATAAGTGTGAATTTGTATGTGTATGTGAATCTTACTTCCAGTTCGCCTCTTCCGATCTTTAAATTATTTACATCCGTATCTGAAAAAAGTAAAGTACGTTTAAAAAAACTCTTATCACATTGCCCTAAAACTCGTGCGTTGCGCCAATTTAACATACTTATTTTGAAATGGTCATTAAACTGACGATGAAAATTGAATGAAAGACTGCAATTTCGGTACTTTAATACATCTGTTTTTTGTTTTGCAAGCGATTTGTGCTTTGCTCTTCCATCAGCGGTATAGTAGCATAAGATCTTTGAGGAGAGATCTTTTAAAGGTCCTTTTAAATGTTGTGTGGAAATTTCAACCCTAGGACATCTGTTGAATTGATGAATTGTTTTCAATGTTTTGGTGTCCCTCCAAGTAATTGAAAATCCAGACGCAATAATTAGTTCCATACAAAAAACTTATATTTAATTCCCCAGTTTAAAAAAATAGCATAATTTTCCATTAATAGTATGTTATTTCGTTTGATTTGGAAGCACTATAGATTGTTTCAGAACAATCCACTATACAAGTTGCTATAGAAATCGGAAATTTAAGTTGAGTACCTGCTTCATTTCTTTTAATTTCTTTTACAAACAATGGGGATTATACTGCTCATTACTCTTTTGAGATGATAAAAAATGTGTGTTGCGTACCACCCTTGTCAAAGTACAATGTGCTTACACTGCTGTAAGCATACTACCGCATAGTTGGAGGCAATCATACAATGTTGAATTGCATAATTGTGCAAAATTTTATGAAACTATACAAAATTTAATTACTTTGAAAGATGTAGTTTTGTTGCATATTTCTTTGACTTATGCGTGGGTATATTGCGAAATGAATTGAGATATCTTTTATCAATCATTTAGAAAAATTTCTTCATCATTAATTTCAATATTACATGGAAGAGAAACCCTTGATCTGAAGCTCGCTACAAATAAAGCTGTTTATTTATTTATTTGCACACTTCGTAATGGATTGATAACATACATTTTAACGCATTGTTTCATATCGAAAAAACATCTTGTTACTGGTTAACCTCTGTGATAAAAATACGAATATCTGAAAGGTTTATCTACTGTTCAACAAAACACATTTTAAATCATCCTATAAACGTATTTAGTGTTAGGCGGAGGGACTACTTCTTTTCTTCCTGAAAATTATCAATACTCAATAAAACAATATTTTGAGATAGTTTGCAAAAATAGGTAGATGGCCAAAAGTAATCACTAAATTTTATTTAATTTTTTATTGTAAACAGTTATTAGTTGTGTTCACAAACCCAGTTCTACATTTTAAAAAGTAATAACAAACTGCACATCGGAAGGAAATTCTGATCCTAAACGGATACAATTTGTCTTCCGTTTCTACAAACAAATTCACTTACGCTAGTGATTAATTACCTACACCAACGCCACCTAGCTCTCTAATACGAATAACAAGTGAGGGTCGTTTATCAACCGTAATCATTATAGTTTCACGTGTTCTAGTGTTGTGACCAGCTGAAGAGTGAATTTGTGTGCGATTCTTTGTAGTGATTATGAAATGAAAATAACAGTTTATAATATATTATGCAAATATATTATGAATGCTGTGCATAATGTAAAAATCCCCTAATTCATTTATTCACGGGATCTTAATATCTTTCACAAACTACTATAGATGATGAGTATTGATGTTATGCGTAAAGCTATGAGACATATGAAACTAGTTCCAGTTCTGTGTCTCTATTCGTTTCGGTAATTTGTAAATGACTATAAATACATGTAGTTAAAATAAACAAAACTTATTTAACGAATAAAATGAGTAATGTTATATCGTACGTTTTCAGTTTGGTCTCTCTTAAGATACGAGCTGATATTATCAATATTCTCGACTTACAAAAAACCAGAGAACATTAGGTTACGAAACATAATTGTAAAATGTAAGAGGGTTGATATTAAAGTATTATGTTATCACATATTTATAGTAAATTGATAATTTACATTATTAAATTATGTCTCCTGCAAAAAAATAACGTATGGTGTTGTAACTTTCATGGTTACATCGTTATACCACAAATTTTCTTCTTAAAAAATTGTGAGAAATTTAAGTCGTAATTACCAGAACCTGTAATGATATTGTTCCTACAAGATTTTCGAAGTTCAAAAGTAATGGCCTTTGAGTGCAGTATTACACCGAGCGATAGTGAGTCACAGTCGAGTAACTACAGAAAAGAATGTAATATGACTGCCTATCATGAATCGTCAACTAATACAAATGTAAGTAATATCCGAATAAATATTAATAGTAGTCACAAAAGCGACTATTCACAGTTAAACTTCAACATACAACTAAGACACAAGATAGTATTTGTTCGACACGCTCGATACAGAGAAAACAGAATACAGCCATCAGCGCAAGTAAATTGATTGGCGGGCGATGTTGACGATAGATTTAGTTTAACAAAATTAATGTCATGCAAATATAACGCGAGGTTTATGTCATTACCCAATATGTACGATGGCGAATTTAAAGCTTTGGCTACAAGCCCTCTAGACTGGTAATAAATAAATAAAATAAATTAAAAAATATTGTCAAGAGAGAAGTTACAAACGTCCTATGACTACGTCGAGGACAATAAACTAATTTACTCATGAATAAAGTAACACGACTTTAAGAATACACTAGTTGACTACTCCGAGCACGGATAACACAGGTCTACAAGTAAAAAACTGCATAGGATTTGTGTACATTTTCTTATAGATTTCAACTTGATAAAAACGAAAAAAATATCAAAAAAATTCCATCACCTCAATTTATTTTGTTACACTCAAGTTTTTGTTTGTATTTAACGTAAAATTCCTAATTAACTTTACAAAATTTTAAGTTGGCCTTAATTTTTTAATTGGCCTTAAAACTAAGACATGACCTTGAAACTAAGGTTTAGCATGTATCTGGGGTACTAGATATAAATATAAACAACCTGCTGTTGTATTAGATCATCTTTCAACAAGCTAAATAAGTTCAGTATCTCGCTGACCATCTAATGCCACACTCGAACGCTACTGTGCTTTATTTCTGGAATGTGGCTCGTAGTGGTTGTGTAATTTCTCCCGACAGCATTTTTATGTTTGTGGTGAATACACTGTGAAAAGTCAACGTAGAAACATACGTGAGTTTGTAAAGAAGTTTATTTTGCGTATTTCAAAATTGAACTTGGAGATCAAGACGAAGCATGGGCCCCACAAAAGGTGTGAGGAAGATGCGAGGAAGATCTCTGTTTGTGGTTGAAGGGCAAGAAAAACTCATTTCGTTTTGGCACTCGTATGATATGTCTTGAACAGAAAAATCACACAAGCGACTGCTACTTCTGTTCCATAGATGTGAAAGGATTTAATACAAAAAATACAGAAAATATCTTACCCTAACCTTGACTCAGCCTTGACTATTCGTCCAGTGTCCCATGGCTGTGAAATACCAGTTCTACAGTAATCATCTAACTTAGATGACATCCTGAATGAGGCAGAGGACTCAGACACATTAGCTTCCCCGGGCGAATCTAGTTCAGATTTTCTTGTTGACGAGGGACCTCAACTTTTTTCTCAGAGTGCTCGTTCAGCTACTGAGTAGTAGAGCCTAGAAAAAGATTTAGGTCTTTCAAAAGATGAACTCCAATTGCTAGGATCAATGTTCAAAACAAAAACCTTCTATCATCTGGCACCTCATTTTCGTGGTACAGGCATCGAGAGACAGAATTTATCCAGTTTTTCTCCAAAGAGGGAAATCTGGTTTATTGTAATGATGTTCATGAAGTGCTTTGAAATAGAATATGATTCTTCTGAATGGCGCATATTCTTTGATTCTTCGAAAATTAGCCTGAAAGCAGTCTTGCTGAATAATCGAAATGTATTTGCATCACTTCCTGTGGGAGACTCGGTTCATATGGGAGAAAACTATAATGACGTGGCTGCGATTCCTGAGAAAATCAAATATTAAGAGCATCAGTGGATAGTTTGTGGATATTTAAAAATACAAACCATGTTGTTGGGTCAGCAGGGAGGTGATACAAAATATTCTTGCTTTGTTTATGGAATAGTAGAGCCAGACAGCTGCACTGGACAAGAACTGACAGGCCACCACGAGAGTTTAACCCCCGGCGAGAAAAACGTCATAAATACGACCTTCATTCAACCAGAAAAAGTTTTATTACCACCTCTTCGTATTAAATTGGGGCTTACAAAGCTGTTTGTCAAATCACTGCCTACAGATGGAGATTGTTTCAGATATCCGTGTTCCAAGTTCCCGAAACTGCCTGAAGCCAAGTTAAAAGAGTGAGTTTTCACTCACCCCGACGTAAGAAAACTTTTATCTGACTCCATCTTTTTGGAAACAATGAGAGAAAAGGAAAATAAGCGTGGGATTCTTTCAAGAATGTAGTGCACAAGGTTTTGGGTAATACTAAGGACCCTGACTACAAAACCATTGTACAAAGAATGCTGGCAGCGTAAGAAGCTCAAGGATGCAAGATATGCTTAAAAGTTCATTTCTTACACTTCCATATTGACTACTTTCCTGAAAACTTGGGAGACTACAGTGTAGAACAGGGTGAACGATTTCACCAAGATGTCTGTCATATCAAGAGACGTTACCAAGATGGGATGTCAGTATGTTAGCTGACGACTGTTGGATGCTCAATCGAGAAACGAGACAAGGAAATCGGAATTGAGTTCGGAGAAGCATAAAAGAGAATAAGAAAAGTTCCACCAGAAAAAAGAGTGGCCCTAAAATTGTGTATAAATATCAGATTATATTTTCTTACAACTAATAAAAAAATAGTTTATGTTTAGTTCGTTGTAATAAATAAGTGTTTTATCAAAAATTTGTTTATATTTTGCAAAAAACTATACGTGATGGGATGTTGTGGAAGTCATTTTTATAATCTGTAACCTTTAAAACACGTAATTCAGCACAAATATCCCATGCAGCTGGAAAATAAGTTTTTTTTCTTTGTAGACCTGTGTAAGAAATGAGCAGGCTTCTTCACGGGGTGTTGACTTTACTCAGATGACTACCAAAAGTATCCTTATTGTATGAAAAAATTTCCACTTATTGATTATTTACTTTTTGTAAAAACGTTCTTTGCGAGAGAGAAAATTATTTATGGATGTGGATTCTTATCTTAAATATAGAAGTACAATTCTGCATGTTTCTTTAGTTTTTGCTCATCACCAAATTATTAAATTACGTTTTCTTGATATTTTTCTGATTATTTGGGCATTTAGCATTCCTAAAACATTGCAGGCTGTATAATAATGTAGATTCTAGCGAAAAATTTATTCTTCAAAACAAAAACGACTAAAAATACTTAATTGTGGGCGGATGTGTTTCTTGGTTCATAGTACTTAAGAATATTTTTAGATGAATAAGATTGGAAAAAAGTACAATCCTTAAGGTCATCCAAATAACTATCAATATTCAAACCTAGATGATGATAGATGTTTCCTGCAAGTTTGCTGAAGAGTGCATATGTTGACAAACCTTATGCGGCATGAAGTTGGACAATCACTCTGAAGACTCTCTTCATTTAATATGAGATTCCCAATTAGCGCCTAATAATATTTCAATACCCTTGTACAAATCATACTCAAAATTAAAATAAACCCTTGAAAATATATAATCCCTATGATACGGATTTTTCACCGAATTCAAATAGTTCATCTCATAATTACAACTTATATTTCGTTTATTGATAGTTCTCGAATAGTTTTTTTTGCTGTGCATATTTTGCTAGAACTTATCTTCCTAAAGCTTTTATTTACAATTTCGTCCAATTTTAAAAACGTTGTTTACTGAATCGAGATTCCAAGTATTGGTTATATCTCTATTTGACATCTGCATCATATAATTACAAATCATCAACATAAAAATTGTCTAGAGTTTTTAACTCTAATTTTTAATTCTAAATATTCTCCTCATTCACTTAGTTTGAAAATAGACATTATATTCTTAACGAGAAATTAGGTTTTAGGTCCTATCAAAATTGCACCAGTCACATGGAGAGTGTCCCAGTTGACTTTATGAGTTTACCACTCAGAGCTTATGGGTTGTTCCAAATGTGTTTATGGTTCTTAATGTCCGTTTCTTGTAAAATAGACCTTGAATTTCTCGTTTATTACTCATCATAAAACTGTGTAAACGTTGTTTGCATTACAGCTAAAGTAGCAAACATCACTGATGTTGTACGTAACAATTTACAAGAAATCTATTAACGGAATAGAATATTCTTACAACATAATCTTTCCATTTTACTATGGAGTATTTTGCCTTAACTATAAGAGATTATCTTTTAACGACTCTTAAGAATGAGAACTAATTAATTATTTTACTTGTCGACACAAGTCATGTATTAAAACATATATTTGGCTTGAAATTACTTTTTAATTGAAAGGCGAAATTCCTTCTTTTTTGTTGTTGTTTTAAGACGACTTTTGTTGTAACGTTTCTGAATGTATTGCTTCCTGTTACAAACTAAAGGTTTTACAACAAAAACTATTAAGACCAGACGCCAAATTATCCGCTTTCTTCTATCACGTCAAAATATTTAAACGCTGTAATGATAAGCAAATTATTTTTTCGAGGTCAATTTGAACTTGTATCCTCACACTTTCGTAGCCGAGTTATTAGAGAAACGTGCAGCTTATAAACAATTCTTGTGGTTACATTACCTCCAATAGTTCTACGTGCCCAACTATCGTATCACAATACAACAATGACGAATTCATCTTCTTATATAATCAAATGGGTGGGATTACGTTTTCCCAAGAATCTCTAACGCCCTATAATTTATTGAACATTGCTAGAATAAAAANAAGATGTGTATAAGAGACAGATATATATGTGTGTGTGTGTGTAATTTATTCACTATTAAATCTAGTACTTCAATTCACAATATTTTTATATATACGCACATGTGTGTATATTTGAATACGTCGATTTTTTAAATTCAAAAATCACTTCACTCAATTGATACTAGAATAACAACCACAAGAAAGGAAAAAGCTTAGAAAGTTTTAGACAGGCTGAGGGATACGGTTTCTGTGTTATTCAACTTTATAGTCTAATTTCTTCAAAAGAGTGATTTACTGAATCGCGAATGAAGGAAGATGGAAAATAAGTTTCCACGAAAATCCAACATGAGACACACTGCCACCATCCTCCCACATGTCATGAACTAAAGCAACTATCCCAAGATACTAGTACTGATCATTACAAAAGAACTGTTGTTGTAGCGTAAATAACTTGTAGGTAGTTACAAAAGTAACATTTAAATTTTTTTAGAAAACAAGAGTATAACCCATAATTTAAACCGAGATGTTTGAAACCATCCAGTAGTTCTTATTACCTCCAAATTCAAACGTTAGAAACTATAAATACATTGTCAATGCAAATTGAATACTGCACATAAGATGTTTTTGGGTTAATGGTTTTGCAACAAAATAGCAAAGCTTCAGGTTTCTTTTTCGCACAAGTTTTAATTTTGCCGCAATACTCAACGCCTTCTTAATTAAAAAAGTATACCGGAGCATGAGCTGTACCCCCAAAACACTCTGGAAGCTATGGGAGTGGATGGTATCTTGATTTCAATAATTAAAAGATTTTAAATTGGAGGACCACATGGATTACCATGATTTTATATCAAAACAAACAATAAATCAATGGACATACAAATATTAATTGTTTTAAAAAGAAATGACACAAAACCACGTTTCCTAATAATTCCACCAAAAATATAACCTAAAGACACAAGAAATCAACGGACATACACGTAAAATATCTAATACTAAAACGTACAGATAAACATATGACATTAATTTAAGGATAAAAGAGGCATGATTACGTACAACAAGGGTTCAGTTAAATGTTATTGAATTCGTCAATGAAGGGTGATTGAATTGATCATGAAAGATCATACTGTTCGTGAGATTTTCACTGGCCAGTGAAATATATGTGAGTTCATAATTCCGCTCTTGTAGCATTTGCTGATACTCAATTGGCGTACAGCGTCTCCAGCGGTTGGAAGATGCAGGAGGCAGTGACGATGTGTAGATCTATCAATACTATTTGAAGTTTATATGATCACATAGTGCCATGATCACAATAAAACCATATTAACGACAGTTCCAGATGGTAGCATCACATGGTTGGTTGCTGGAATAGTTTTACTTCACGCACAACACGCTTCACAAAATGTTATGGCCCGATGTTGACTCGACGAAGTCTGAAGAGAGATTGATGAATGAGCTAATGTAGCTAAGGGGTCTTCCACACTTTTCGAGGGAAAACACTCCCGCGCAAATACATTATTATTGAAATGTTCGTGTGCAAATTAAATAATTTGATACAAATTAAAGAATTGACTCAATGTTACATTAAAATTAGTAAATTGACATTCAGAATTTGTGGCGATTTTCCATGTAATGAATAAGTAATTATGAATATTTTATCATCATGAAATGTCTGGGTGAGAATAGAGCTCTCTAGTGGCAGATTGACGTACTTAAGCCTTTTAGATCTATTGATAGTATAAGATAATTTTATTATCTTCTCGTGGAAATGCACAATACGATATGTAGTTTATGACGGAAATGAATCAGCAGGTTTGGTCATACGTATGAGAGTGTGAGTGTTGTCGCCAAGGGAGGTTAGATTTTTCGCCAAGATATTATTTTATATTATTGATAGATAACAAAATATTTTAATTTCATATTTAGGATTCTAGTTTCAGGAATTGTGGCATGAATCGTTGGATTCTTGTGCTTATTAAGAAATCTGAGATTATCTACAACTAGTGTTCAATTTTCCACGTTTTCAGAGGTCGATAAATGACACAAAATTAAGAAATAAAAGCAAAAGTAAATTATACAAGAAATCTCTACAGCAGTAATATCTGGAAGCTATTTTATGAATACAATATTTTAGTTTCCAAATCTATTCACTGCAGATATTTTATGGGCAAAAGATCTGTTTATTATTATCTGCATTTTATTATGGTGAACTATTTTGCGGGTGTGTAATATATGAATAATAAATAAATAATTTTAGTAATATGCAATATGTTGTAATGTATTTACATGTAATATGTTGTAATGTAACGATACGTAATAATTTGTAACGATATGCAAGATTTTTCTTCATCAGTGCGATGTAGTCATTTATATTGAAATAAACAGAATTATTATGAGTAAATAACATTTTTGTCTCAGGTTTAAGATCCAATCTCTCATGTCGGTTACTCGTTCATTCCATTTTTGACACGGTCAACTTTTAATGCAAAAGTGCGTTTGTGAAAATTGATTATTTTTAGAAGCATATCGATAATTTTTGTTTAAAAAAAATCACCAAACAGATGAACTGAAGAAAATAAACAAACTATAGGAAAAGATTTAATTAATTTACCGAAATAGGAATTAATTAGTTAGACATTTATCTTAAGATGTTAAGAAATGGATCACTTATCCTGAATAGTATGTACACAGGTGTGTGTGTATATATATATATATATATATATATATATNTATATATATATATATATATATATATATATATATATATATATATATATATATATATATATATGTGGTATTACATACTTATCAAATATTACATACTTATCAGGTGTCACATACTTATCAAAAGTCATGTTACGTACTTTTACGCGACAGCGCGTAATGGGCAATGTGAAAATATACGATTGAAAGGTTGTAATACATGCTGACTTTTAATGTGCAAATTTCGAACAACAAAGAGATCTCTATCAGAATAGAGAGAAAAAAAATATAAAATTTTTACTAGTAATATTTTTATCTTCTAATATCACCAAATTTTTTCTTCATTTGTTTGTCTTCATCATGCTAGAACCCAGTGAAAAAGTCATTTGTTTTACTGGACTTAAGTCTATTCTATCGAAGGTGTGTACTCCTAGAAATATGGCGACATGCAGAAATATACATTTATTTATGCATGAATAGAGGAAACGAGCTTTTTGTTCTGCAAAAGTAATCATTCAAAATGTAAAAGTAATCATTTAACATTGAAGATGAGTGTTCTGTGTTCGTAACCTTGGCAGAGAAGCGAAATAAGCGTTGACCTTACTTAAAAAACCCAGAATAGTGTTACAACACCTTTGAATATTTTTACTGTAATATAGAGTGCATATTAAGCAAACGTAATCAAATCGAATTTTGTTACCATACATCTTATGAACAAATATGTTTGGTACTTATTTCTAGATAAAATAAATGCTAAGGTTTTGGGTACTATTCTTCACAAATGATACGTACAGAACAAAACCATCACGAATACGAGTACATTTAGTGTAGTTCAAGGATAATTTAATGAAATAGATGTAATATTGATTTATAATATAGAAGATGGTAACGACTACAATATTTTTTTATTTAACTCAATTATCCCACTACAAAAGTTTGTGGAATCAATATTTACCAAATTATACTTGTGCTGTATTTGTTTGCACTTTAAAATCCGCATTTCTAGGCACATTTGTCTAAATTTAGTTTCATTTAGTAATCTCTCACGTAACTTTGTGTTTTGCGAACAGGTTTAATTCGATGCTGAAAAAAATACGCAATTGGAATGTGAAAATGAGCACTAAACAATATCTCTATGGCCGTATTTCATTCGAAATTGTATTTTAAAGACTTGTGCACTATCGAAGGCAATTCGTATTTATACAGAATCTCTTTAAGATTTATACAGATTTATATTTTGTGTCGTCTTTGAAATGCAAATATAAAATTCTAAAAGGAATTGAAATGGAAGCTTCAAAGGATTTGTGTAACGAACGTATCGAATAATTCCTCCTTTTGTATTAATTTCTCCTGAAGAAGCAGACAATGTAAAAATGGCATCAGTTTGGTTGTACAAGTCAGATTCACGATCAAAAGCATATCCCATTACAAGATTTTACCTCCCTTTCATGTTGATTAACATTTGGTGATTGATGTCATGGTCATTATCATTTTCAGAATTGAACTTATCGACACAGTATACTTAGGTCAGTGTAGCTTTATAATATTATAATTCGATGATACATAAATAAAATATGACTTGCGACCTTTCTTTGGACAAGCAAAAGGTCCAACACACTATAATATGAATTATCAAGTTCATGAAGTTTCAATTACCCAACTTACCTTTCTTATCACGAAAAAGTACTCACGGAATTCTTCAGTAAATGTAGTGAATCATGTTCCAGAAGTGTCTTCTATGACGTCCATTTGTACCCAAATAGTTGGTAATCCATTTCTATTACAATTTCAAATTTTTAATTGATTGCCAAAGAGCAGTTAAAACTGCTTATGACCACTATTTTCTTCACATTCTTCAATATCAAATACACTTATCACTCGTTTAGTTTTCTTTGGTATCACATAAAAGACGAGATTACGGTGGGGGATGCAGTGGGTCTCGAAGACGTCTCTAGCCTATAGCTGTCCAATAAGAACTGGATCACACTGGTCACTTCCACTCAAATAGCTGTGTCAGGATATTTCGGGTCACAGAAGAGCGCTCTCACGGATTAACAAGAGTCTAAATAAAAACAAAATTTTATGCCTTGTTGGCCACTGATCTTGAGTTGCAAGGGACAGCGTGTATTCATGGTCACGGGTTGTACTTCCGTCAAATAGCTTTTTTAATATTCAGGAAATGTTTCAGAGTTATATTTTAGAGAAAAAAGATACGCGAATCAGACCGGCAAAGAATACATAAAAATGAATGGGTCTGTTATTAATAAGAACATCAAAGTTTCCATTTGTTATTAAAGGGTCAACAAGTAAGATATCAAAAGAAAATTTCACGTATAATATCAATGATATTTCAGAAATATTTTTAGAAACTAGATATTGAAATTAAAATGTACACTTTTATGATACTAAAAACCAAAGAACCGAATATGTATGAAATATATTTCTAACTGTTATAAATATTGTCTTTGGCGCGTTCTCAGTGATGGTCATATCTACTTCAGTATTGTGTAACCTCTTATCTTTAGACAAAGTTAAATTACACCAAGCTAATATTATTTTTGTTTTAAATAATCTATACTCATTTAATAAATTTGATGTGCATGAATTAAACATGTTTTTTGTTACTTTAATTTTATATTATTGGGTTTATTATACTAGAAAACACATACCAGTGTACTCGATACTAAAAATATTGAAATATTTTTATTTCGTTTTATTCAAAATCGTAATTACACAAAAGTTACACTGTACTCTTTGGTAATACATATTTCGACTATAGTTTATACCCAATAGTCTGCTGGCATTCCTGGCAAAAAATGTGTGGCACATGAAACTTCATTCTCGGGAGTCACATCATGGTTCGATCACACATCTTCCTGATCTTCATTCTTGAGCTCCAGCTTCACAACTACCACCTCACTAGGTTCATTCACTCTATCCTTCTGCTCTATCACCTCCGCCTCCTCCAGAGATGCGATGAGAAACTTCGTGAGAACATCATGGAAGGCCGTGGGCAACATCTCTAGCAGCATGATCAAACACTCTAACACAGCAAGCGAAGCTCTAAGAAATAGGCTCTATTCCACTTCGACATTGGTTTAAATTGCCCCCGGACGGTCACAAGAGACGAGGTAATTTTTGGAAGGCGGAAATGGGAACCAGGAAGTGGATTGCATGTTCTGTCTTCGACACCGTGCCTTCCGGGACTCCAAATCCATTGCCAAACCACAATGATTTTAGTAGTATCTTAACCAGAGGTATGACAAAAAATCAGTTTAAAAATACTCCTTTCAACGTTATTGCCAAACAATTTAATTAATACATTATTATTTTTTTGTTCCATAAACCCAAAGAGTTACTTGATAAAATTGTAGGTATAATTTGTTCTTGAGGGCAATAATTTGAATTGAGTTCTTGAATTTCATATTGTTATGAAGATACATTTCTAATTCAGTGTTAAAAAATACACGCTTCTAGTTTAATTAAAAACACGCACTGACACGCTCACCAACTACGCCATCCCTTTCTCCTCAGGGCTCGGTCTACCATTGACATTCAACTTGCGAGACCCACTGACCTCTGAAGGGATCTCACAGAGATTACAGTCCTCATATGAGGCGGTTCCCTTAGGAAGTTCTTGATTTGAACCGGTATTTTCTAATTCTGGAGTTCACAAACATACAGAAATCTCTTAATGAACGTAACATAATTAACATAACATAATAAATGTTACCTGACCGCGAGGTTCACCGTAGTTTGCGAGATTCCCACTTTCGCATTCTCTCGCTCAGTAAGATCATCAGACCAGATTCTAGGTCTGCCACTCCTCTGTTCAGAGTGAACATTTTATAGGAAATTTAAAAGAGTTATTACTACCTAAGTTATGATTGTTGAGTGAAAGTTTGGTATTTGTCCAGCATGTCCCTTTCTTGACTTATTCAGGTTAAATTTGTGTGTTTTCTCAAAAAACAAACATTTGATTGTTTTATTAAAAAATAAGGGATATGACTCCTAGCTCCCAAACTTTGTTTAAAACCAATTATTTTACCAAGACACTATAAAAAATTGAATGTGCATATTGACGTTTACTGTAAAATATTTCACCTCAAATATGTTATGTTATCATTTTAAGCTTCTTTCAATAAACTGGAATAAATAATACACCGTACTTAATTTCTACAGTCGTTCATGCTCTTTCATTTCGTTTTTGTATCAACGTTACAGCTTACAAAACTGGGCTACGAAGGTTCCTGCAAACCAGTGAAAAGTATTAAATCACTTTTATGCGCTCATACAAAATCTCACCCATCGAAAAAATGCAATCAAATCACTAAACAAATAACAGTTTTCAACCCAAGAAATACTGAAGAATTAAGAGTAAAAAATTTATACATTTTGTCAGCGACAACCAATGGCCGATTGGAAAGGGGATGGGAATGCGAGCGAATTTACATTTGATCAAGACTAAACAACTAACGTGTGCATTAATCACGTGGACAATAACAATAACCAAACACCAACGGTATGCATTATTTAGTCACAATGACGACATTCTAGATTTGCAATACGTAGGACAAGACGTGATAACATTTTTCGGAGTCACCAAATGTGAGTTGGGATCAAATGACTGTCCGTGATGGGAATCTTCCACCGACTGCTAACAGGAACAAAGAACAAATTTGGCTTAAACGAGGAGGATCTCAGTTATAAATGTAATACGATCCATGGTAATATGTTATTTTTAGGTTTATTTATATAAACTCTGCTACAACTCAATCATTGATAAGATCAACAATCCCTTTTATAACTTAATTCATGGAATTGTTTTATTATCCTGTTTAATTTTTTAAAGGGTATTAGAGTTTGTTCTCTCTGGAACCCCGTCCCCCTTTAGCTACTTACTTGCCGGGATCGACTTCTCACCATCCACATTCACTTTAACCTAACAGTTAAATGAAAATCAAAGAATTCAGAGGTCTTAACATTTTACTTCTGCCTGGATTTTAAAATAATTCGTAATTACTTATATATTAGCATACAATACTGCAAACTGTGTATTTTCGTAGATTTTTTCCGTGGCATTCAATTTTTGAAATTAAGAAAAGTGAAAATTTAATACCATAAAAGTAATGACATATGAATTTAGAATACAATATAAGAACCCCGGAAAACGCCGGGCAAAATGAGCTTAAAGAATCCAGACCTGTCGACAGGTGTTTTAATACACATTTTAATACGTATTTCAATTCTTAGAACAAAATTTTCTTCTAATGTTGCTGTAATTTTTGTATGTTTGTTTAACAATGTGAAAATATTTTTTTTGTTTTATTTGGGAATTATTTTAAAAATTTTAATATCCAGAAATAATTATTTTTAAATTATTTTCAAATCCCGGGTAACGCCGGGTAGTTCTACTACAGTGTGGTAAATACACCATTAAATAATTTAATACATCCACAACAGACACTGAAATGATGCATCGCAATTAATGTATTTCTCTTTTATGAAAGTAAAGTACCCCAGACGCACTTGTATTATGAATTAAAGTAGTCAATCTATATGCTAACAAAATACATGAAAGTTACAAACATAATACTTGAAATAAATTGTAAAAACGCTTAGAAATTTATATGAATAAAATTGATGAAATGAAGTATTTTGGTCTTGGTGACAATCAGATTGACGGGCAGAATTCTCAAACTAAGTAATTGTGCAGAGTGTGAAAGCAATTGTGCATTTTTTAAGGGATCCGTTAGTTTCATTAGTTTTTTACGTCCATATTGCATACTTGAAGCCAAATTTTTATTGTATTCAAGGCAATATATCTGCAGCGATAAATGCATCGAATATAACAAATTAACCCACGCGTGGTTCAATGGACGTAGATCAAAAGCAACACAAATCACAAATCGAAATTTAAGGTCCAAATATCGTAATTGATCTTTTCCACTCATTCATGTAAAGTGAAACCCTTACACAAGAAAGGAAAAAAACTTAATATTGGAAATTACCGACCAATGTCTCTACTACCCACTTTCTCAAAAATCCTACACAATTGTTCTATAAGCGTCTTCTAGATTTTTTATCAAAAAATAACATTTTCTCTGACGATCAACACGATTTTAGGAAATCCTTTTCCATTACAAGCGCCATATTTTCCTTCTTAAACGATGTTACCACATCTCTAGATCGTGGAGAAAATCTTCAGGGTGTTATTTCTTGACTTATCCAAAGCATTCGATGTCATCCATCACGAAATTCTCCTTTCCAAATTGCATTCTTTAGGCATTAGTGGACTTCCACATCAAAGACTAACTTCTTATTTAAAAGATAGATATCAACAGGTCGAAATATCCTATACTAAAAATAAAATACTTCAGCGTTGTCTTTCAGAAACAAAGCTACAAAATCGCGGAGTTCCCCAAGGTTCAATTCTCGACCCTATACTCTTTTTATTGTATGTGAACGACATGTCATCATCCACATCAGATTGCAAAATGGTTATTTTTGCTGATGACACTAATTTACTATGTAAACACGCCAATGCTCAAAATGTTTTGTCTAACCTTTCGACTTGGTTCCATGCAAATCGTCTCACTGCAAATCGTCCATGCAAAAAGTATACACTGACAAAACAGTGTCTATGTCATTTCACAATAGTAATACAAAATTTACCCCAGGTTTCTCTTTCTTTAAACGGAACACAATTAAAAACTGTTACAAATACAAAATTCTTAGGTCTCCATATTCAAGACAACCTCAAATGGAATTGTCACATTGACAATCTTAATTCCCAATTAAGCAAATTGTGTTACGCATTCCGAATCTTAGTTAACGCAGTTAGTCCACGTATTTCCCGTTGCGTATATTTTGCAAACGTTTACTCCCATTTACGTTACGGCATTACCTTCTGGGGTAATTCCGGTCAGAGTATTCAAACTTTCAGAATTCAGAAGAGGATAGTTCGGATAAATTGTAAATCTCACCCCCGAAACTCTTGAAAACCTTAAATATTCAGGGAATTAAATATCTTAACACTTTCCTGTATTTATATTTATGAAATAGTCGTGTTTGTTAAGACCGAATTACTGAAGTGCCACCCTTGCTTTATACGAAACAGTCTCGTTCACGAACACTATACACGCAATAGTAGTAATATTCATCGCCCTAGAGTGTCAACCACTCTTTGCCAAAAGGGACCATACCATTCGGGAATCGTTCTATATAATTCCCTGCCCAAGAATATAAAAGATATTATGAAATTGAATATCTTCAAATCCGCGGTTAAAAACTACCTCCTGCACCAGTGCTTCTACACTGTAAAAGAATTTATTGATTTTAACAAAAGTTAAATTCGTCTTGTACTTTATCACGCCATTGCTGTAGTACTTTTTAAACAACTTATAACAATTTCAAAAACTATTTTCTTGCATGATTGTGTTGCCGTATGACTCATATTAATTTAGTTTTATGTGTACTCAACTTTGGCACGGTTGTGTACATAGATTCTGTAGCCCCATCCTGGCCCCGGGTTTTTCTCCGTTTTTCCTTCGGGTAGAGGCGGATTTCTTATACAGCTTCTCTAGTCTTTGTCTAGAGGCGTGTTTATTGTAACGATATCGTGAATTTAGTGTTTTTTCAATTCTTATGATTTTTAAACACTATATTCAGAATAATCTATAGTTCGATAATAACTTTTACATGTAAATTTACAAACATATTTGCGTGAAATTACAAACATATTGACATTATATATGTATGATAACTCGCAGCTAACCTTTTATCTTATCTAGGAACTTTTGCTGAAATTTTTGAATCCGCCTCTGCCTTAGGGCCCTTGATCGGAATTGATGGGATGGTCCCTTGCTTGCTTCCGGAGAGTAAATTAGTTTATTGTCCTCCACGTGGTCATACGCAGTTTGTACTGTTTTTTGACAATAAATTTATTATCTTTAAATTTATTATCATTGATTTTTTAAATTTATAATCTAAATTGACTTTTAAGTGAACTATCAAGGCAAACTAGCACAACGAAAACAATTTATTCCGTTAACAAAGTATGTTTTAATACATAAGAGTCAGTTTAATACATATATTGGTAGATATACTACGATACAAACAATATTACCAACGTCACTTTCGAGGAAATACAGAGGAAAGATCGAAGAATAATCATTCATTCATTTTTACAAAAATAAATAATCCACCAATCCCTTCATCATCTCTAAGTGGCAGGTTCCAACTTATGGATATTTGATCAAATATCCAATATCTGGAGATAAGGACAGAACACGTACTTGAGCAGTGCTTCTTAAACTTTCTCTTAATTCGACCACCTTCTTCTCACCTGCTTCCACTCGAGAAATGTTAAATGATCCCCAGTAAAAAAACTATGAATAAAGAATTTCGTATTTTGCCTGTCCCCTCCCACGCTAAATTACATAATAAAAATTTAACGAATGTTTTGAAGTTATGATTTTGGAAACTCCGTCCAAACATTCCCAACCCGTAGATGTAAAAGAACTTTCATGTGGTGCTTGGGAGCTTCTATCAATCCTGGTTTAAATAAACAGTAAATTCTTCAAAATTCAATTTTAAATTTCCCTTTCTAACGGTCGGTCAACGTAATCCGAAGAGAGAAGAATCGGTTCATTTTCTACAGACTGATGGTGACAGCCAAAGTTTCGTCCACTATGTCACTGAATTTTATGTGTTTCTTTATCTATTTTTTATTATCTGTTAACATCTAAATAAAGAATATGTACTTATTCTTTTAAAATTACTTGTTTTTGTCAAAAACTTTTAGTACGAATATTGTGAATTAAACACTATTATCGTCAGTTTCACATGAGTATTTTTTTAATTGGATCCGATAGTGTAGGATATATCCTTTTCTAATTCAATATCATTCATGTAATCCAATTATAATATAGGGTAGTCTAGCCCTAATATTAGTAAATATCTGATTTTAAAAATTCATTGTAATCTCAAAATAATGTATTTATAATACAACAAATTTGCTACCCCCTCAACAGCATCGTGACTCCCCGAGAGGTAACTGTCCACAGTTTAAGAACCCCATTTCTTGATGATTTTTTTAACCCGGAGATGATGTTTGGAATAAAAATAATTAGATTCACTCAAACAAATAATATATCATCAACAATTAAAATACAACGTTTAAATTTTTTTTCAATGTCTTGTTAAAAATAATACAGACAATAATACGCAAGTGAATTGTATCAATAAAGAAATCAGATCTCACCATAAACTTAGAATTCATGATTTAAGCCTACCTCCAAGTTCCGAATATTTACAATCAAACGACCTTGCAATACTTTCTCTTTTGTCCGCTTTCTACTTCATTTCAACCTGTACAGTTGCATCTCCTATTACTTATAAATAATCTCAAAATAATGCATAACGTCGTACCAAAATGGTAACTCAAGACCACACTTGGTAACCAATATTGCTTTCATTTGAACTGCTAGTCATTTCTTATGCCATTGCCTTCCATCCAATCTCGTTCTTCTTCTATCTCCTTATGTTCTGCTATTTTGTAAAGCACCAGATCAGATGACAGAAGATTGGGGATGTATGGTCAATGGTGAACGGCAACACAACTAAAATTAAAAACAATTTTATAGAAGGTATTCAAGAAGAATAGTCTTTTCCCCAAAAAATATATGATCAAGTACTACGGCAACCGGCCAACGAGATAAGGTTGTTATGTAATTTTGAATTTTCCCCGAAAATAACATAATATTCGACCTTCAGCGACTTGAATCTGTTTAAATAAGGTACATAACATCTATTTTTCAATAGAGATATATTTATAAACTATCATCCTATTTTTCATTCCGTTTGCTGAAATGGTCAACCCATTTTGCAATTATCTCCTGTACTTCGTTCGTACTTACAACAAATTCAGCGTTCACAAGCGTCATCAATTGTCTTTGGTTTTAGTATTGTGTAATTTGTACAAAAGATGAAAAATAATTTTATAAAAGTAAAAAATGTTCATTAAATATACACGTCTAATTCGATTGAAAAATAGAACAAAACTTTGTATTTCCTTCGTAAAAATTCAAATAAAAATGTTCTCTAAAATATGATGTAAACTACAGGTTCATTCAAAAAATAGAATATTGATATTCATGTTTTAAATTCTTTTTAAAAATATATCAAATTTATATTGAGTACAAAACTGATTATGATGATAAAATTCAGAGATATTGGAAAAAGAACATTTTTTTTCTTTATATTTCTTTTTTCATTCGGTAGTGATGTATTCGAGATGAAAGACAGACTCATTAAAATAATATTGAGAGCTCTTTCTTCTTGACTGTAATTACTACTTTCAATCGAAATTGAAATTTTCTCGAGGTTTCTCGGTGTTTATCAACTCCCAGATTGTAGTTATTTTTAATGAATACAACATATTATTATTAAATTATGTCCCACCGAAACTAATATGGATTCGTATTATATGACTGGAATACTATTACATACATATTAGGTCTGGGTGGAAATGGTGTACATTTGTGGAAGGCGAACCGGTGGTGTAGCGGTTAACACCCTTGCAATCAAAGCTAGAGACCTGGGTTCGAGTTCCAGCTGGTCGCCATTTTCACTTGACCGAAAGTTATCACATATAATCTCCACGTGTATGGTACACGGAAGAAATATGTACATAGAATAAGTTCATTTTTTTGCCATATACCTACATGTTCCTTGCGTCTCAAAGCGCCTCGCTGTCCACGGGCTCTCCGTTGCTTTTCGCTCCAGGTCCAATGGGATTCGTGATTCCTTGCTTTGTGTCAGAGGTGGTTTCTGGAGACGTAGCAAACGGCAAGGAATCTTTCGTCTTCGTTGCGGGTTTCTCGCTGAACTCCTACAACATTCGATGCACTATTGATTAAATGAATTTCTACTGAAACATAAAATTTGTATTCCGACTTTTCTTATCCTAAATGATTATAGATCTATTTTTTAAATTTTCTTTGTAGTATCACTGTCACCACAGAGAGGAAGTGACACGGTTCTCCAAAGTGAACGATACTGAAGTCGCATCAAATTTATAATATAAACATTTTTAACAATGATTTTCTTATGAAACCCTGAAACAGTGCTTAGAAGTTTTTTAAGTGCTTAGAAGCTGATAAGAAGCATTCTCAACATTTGAAAACGCATCTATCTAAAGTGGTCTCGATACTTCTTTTTACCTGAAGTGTCAAGAGTCCAAGGAAAATGAAATTTTATTTTTAATCCTAAAGGTTTCTAATAGTGAAAAGTTCAGTTACTTGGTGCACGCTGATTTCATACAGACGTCATAGGAAATTCTATTATTCCAAGACCCAAGTAGTTGTAGACATTTGAAAGAAGACTCAATTTTTCCTTCGTGTTTGGGTAAATATAATTGATTGGCAAAAGAAAAGACCTAAAGCCAAAATTAATTTCACATTTAAAATTTACGTTTGCAATTGGTCTATTAGCATATTTTTTTATTTTGAAGTGAAAGAATTTTAGAGACGATGATTACGATCGGAATTAAAAGTATTTATGTTTATAGATATTCTTTTTCACAAAATATATATTATTCGTTCGTAAAATGTCGTAAGTCTTTCATTATTTATTTAATAAGATTATATAATGGATGTTCATTGTAGTAGAATATCCTTTTTTCAGTTCAAATTCAGCAAGTATGAAACATGATAAGTGTTCCAATCCAACGTCTATGTTTTCTGACAAAACTCCTTTTGAGGATGTTGTCACGTGTTTCTTTTCCTTTTGTCCCTCCACCCCACCGAACTGTCGGTCTTTACCTTTTAAGAAGAGTTTTACTATGCTTACCTTCCAGCACCTAAGGATGTATGACTTTCGCGAATTTATTTCCGTCATATTTTATTTACGCTTATTAGGTATCGCCCAAAAAATCTAGCCAACTTTTTCGCATTGTCAAAACTATTTCTTCCTTAAAGTTCTTCTTCGACATTCCATAATTTTGCAATTGAATTGTAGATTCTATTCCTCGACGCTTTGCCCGTTGTAACTGATAGCGCATTCTATTAACTTTTATCTTCAATGCATCCAACTGTTTCGTCCACCAGTTCCTCTGCGGCCTATTAGTTCGCTGTTTAGGAAAACTTGTCGCACATGTCTGCAAAAGTCCTATCTGCAATGCATCTACTATCCCATCCGTCTTTTCCGTCCCATCTAACATCAATTCCATCTACTGCAGTATCTCTCCTTTTCTGTCGTTTAACTGCTGCCAGTTAATCGATCTAAAGTTAACTATTTCCTCTTCCCGATCACGACTTTGTCCCGCACCTGTTAATATCACAATAATTCAACGATGATCGCTGTGTATTCCCGCCTCTAACCTCCATGATTGCACCTCTAGCATCTTCCATTTATCTGAGTGTCAAATCTATAATGGATTCTCCTCGAGTACCCAAAAAAGTTGTTTGTCTATATTCATTCACTATAGTAAACGTGCGTCGAGGAGAAACGTTTCTAGCCACGCCGCGTCGTTCATGCATTCGTATCCAGGCAGTTAATTTGTTTCTATCTCACATTGTTTAATATCCTCCGAATCACTAGCAGATCACATCTCAAATCCTTGGAATACTGACAATTTATTACCAGTATATCCTTTATCAACGCGGAGAAAAAATATTAGAGATATACTTGAAATTTTGACGAGGGTTTCTATTGTACAGAATAGGCTCTACGGGAGGGTTTTTCAAAAATCCAATTTTCAATTATGGTGAAATGAGAGTTTTCGATTTATTGTTATTGTCTCTACATTTTTACGAACTAATTGAGATATCTTGGTTATTAGATATAAACGTTAATTGAAATTCATATAAACGGGTTTCCAGATTTTTGAAAATTCATGTTTAAATGGGTTAAAAGTGTCAAAAATATTTAGTACGTTTTCCTAATTGACTGACAGCTTCATAAACACAGACAGAAAACAGTTAAAGATATGAGATTGAAATTTTGATGGAATATTGCTATTGTATTGCAGAATCTCACAACTAATTGATGTTTCGGAATTCCGATTTTAAAGGGGTGAATTACGGTGATATGCAACTTTTTGCTATCTTACGGACTAACTAAGATATCATCTTGGTCAATGTGTGTAAATATGCTAAATTATAAGAGCATATATTAAATCGTAAGATTACAAGAAGAATTCCAAAGAACTACAAATCCAGGTCGTACCAGCTAGATTTCTATTACTATAAAATGCAGGGAAAAGTTCCTACGCATAAATAAGACTTATTTTTTGCCATCTTTCCTCTATTCTGTGAAATTTATCAAAGAGGATAGATCCATATGCAAGGTGAAATATATAAAGTGTAATTAAAATCCTAGTTCTTTTAATATTACAAATTTAGGAATTTTGCAACATATTTCATAATCAATTATCCAATTGATCGAGTGTATTAAAAATGCATTATTGTATTATTATTAACATTTAAATGAAACATGTTTATCAAGATTTTTTAAAATCTTACCCCGCAAACATCATACGACAGAGGTAATATCCCACGAGTGAAAAGCGCCCGAGTTCCCGCGCTCACCGCTAAGTGAGCTATCATCGCGCACAACATGGTGAAGGTGCGAAACGGGAACTTCTGCTTGTCTGCTTCGTAGTCATACCAAGGGTAGTGGATCAACGCAGGCACGCCCATACCGGGCTCACCACCTATGAAAATGCAAACGAAAAGTAAGGAGGCATTGGTATTCAGAATCAAATAGATTGTGAGAGAAGAGATGAAACTGGTGTCAAGAAATGAAGAAAATGATCGAAATAAGATAATATTGTTCTAGAATTAAATAATTATAAGTCAAGTATTCATACGTATTATAATATTGTCATATAAATGTAGTTCTCGTAAAACAGTTAATACGTTGACATTCTAATGGAAATGAAGAACTCGGAATAAAATAAGAGAAGAGACATTGTATTTGTATGTTGAACTAAGAATGAACTCAAACCATAAAAAATTATCCTCATTTATTAATGAAAAAGGAGCCTCGTTATTTTGAGTTGCATGGGTTCAAAAATCTTCCGGCATAAAAGCGATCAACATAAAAATGAAGTTAGATAATATTTGAAATTTTGTCACTTTTTAAAGAATAAATCACAGATATTTTATAAGATCAAGAACATGTAAATATCGATGTAAATCTTACCCAACACTCGTAAAAACAATCCCACCACAAAGGATGCGAGGCAGCCGTAGGTGTTGGCGCCTCTCCAATATATGATGAGCAGCAACTGTGGGAATAAGATGACGTAGACGAGGTCGCTGCACAAGTACGAGAGGTAGTAGATGGAGCCCACTGTAAGAGCGATGAGAGCAGACACGACGGCGAAGATCACCACGGATATTCGCAGCGCCCACAACACCTCACGTTCGCTTGCCTGAACAAAAAGCATGTGTCAGAAAATATTAATGTAAATATAATAATAATTTCAAAACTTAAACTATATTTATATTCTACTTATGTATAGTCCATACTTACACATTTTCTCCTCATAATTAAAATTTAGAGTCAGATAAATTTTTAAACCCATAAAAATCAGGAAGCATTTTAAGCCACATAAGTCGTCGAAAATGTATATGTATAGGTTTGTAAAATTTATTTCTAAGGCACGGAAATGAAATACTCTGTTTCGAAGAATTTATCTGTAACAAGAAATTATCCAGAGAACAAATTTGAAAGTTACCTTTAATATTGGATGTGAATAACAAATATTTCGTGGACATTTCATTCACGCAACTGTTAGATATGCTATTTTTGCACTGAAAGAATACGATTAGTTAAATCCAGTCTTGTTGAATAAGCTTTCTTAATAAATAATGCTGTTATTTGGAGAACCTGAAAGCAGTTGGACCGCACTTCTTGGCATGAGACCATCAAGAAGTGCGTTGAACCTTTCTATTCGCAACAAGACAACGTTGCCACTTATCACAGGTCATACGTCAGTTTCGCAGGGTTCTCGTGAAACTACATAGAGCAATTTTACGTTCACCTTCATTACACAAACTGTAAATTAAAGAATTATGGCAAGGAGCTACTTTATTTCAATTTACTTAATTTTCTTAAATCTTCTCAACGTATTGTGCAATAAAAAGGAAACAAACTCATTTTACCTTAAATATTAGAAATAATAATACTACAATCATGTCAAAAATATTTGGCAATAATGTCAATAGCATTTGGAAAGTACTTCCAATAGTGAAAATGCTGGAGAAATCGCAAATTCTGGAGCATTTGACTTCATTAGCTTACAAGCTTGAGTGCACAACAAAATTATTGAAGTTAACACCTCCCTATTGTATTGTTGTTGTGAACGATGGAAAATTATTTTAGTTTTCGCGATCAATGTTGCTCGTCAATCTAAAGACTTTCATGTAAACGGAGAAGTGTTACAATATTACGTTAACATGATCCATATTAATACGTGAGGAGGATAAAACTTTCAATAAATTTATATTTCTTTAATGTCTATCGGCGAGGTCCGGGACATGAGGCCCGTTCGTCTACCGAAGCATAGTTTGGGTACGGGCATTGAGAAGATGAAACGTTGAGTTTTGGACAGCGTAATCAACGGGCTGATGCCGGACTGGAGAAGGTGAGGAAAACCCCTCTGAATTCATCTGTGTTCGGTCGAGCAAAGAGTCAAACTCGCGCTCTAAAACAGAGGTGTAATGGGAGAGAGACTCTACCATCATGCTGGGTATGATAGATATTAATGGTCAAAAAAGCAGTTAAGACAGCATATGAATTATGACCACATGGAGGATAAAACGCTAATTTATTCTTGGGGAATTCAGAAAGATATCATGACTAAAACAATAACAAATCCCCTTATTACTATGAACATCTACAGATACTATGTGTTTTGTACTCATCATGGATGTAAATGGAAAATTGTATTGGTGTTGCCTCTCCGCTTTTTTGTACTAAAAATAGTTCCTTTATTCACCTATAAATGAAAGTAAAACATAGCTTTCACTAGCAAAAAATATGCCAGAATCGGTCACTTTCTGGTTATGAAAGGCAGAGATTTGAAATAATTGATGAAACGCACCTTAGGGCGTAATGCTTCCTTGTAGATGTTCCGGGAGAACATGGAAGATGAGGAGAGTATAGAGGAATCCGCTGAAGCCATCACGGCAGCAGAAATAGCACCGAGCCCAAAGAACGACACCCACTACAAAAAAAGAAAAAATATTCTCGATACTTGGCACACAATTGAGTCATAAAATTTTTGTGATGAGCCATCTCATGCAAAATAGATTTACCATCGGATATCCGTCACAACTAGCAGTCTAACAGATTCATATCTGCTCAAGATAGTACTAGCGTAGATACAATTAAATCACTAAAATATCTTAAATAGGCAAAAAACAAAAACAAAAACGAGTAACATGTACTTATTGTGATTTGAACTTGATACTTTACTGGTCATTTAAATGAAATAATTGCAATTATAATTGATGATGAAAAACATTGCGACTTATGGAGAAAACACTTATTTACAAAATAAGACCAATTTTTAAATCACAAAAGTGATTGAAGTTCACTTTGATTTGTAGTAAATTTTCCGTAGTATTTTTTAAATCACTTTTATAGGTCACCGGACATCCGAGAAAGATATTTCACTTTTTCCGAGGTGAGATGCATAAATCACGAAACCGTTGTGCTCAACCGTCATGTTTGTACNTATATATATATATATATATATATATATATATATATATATATATATATATATATATATATATATATATATTCTTTTCAAGCATCGGTACCTATCACTTATTACCACTTGAGAATGTATAATTTATAGATTTGTGGAATGAAAATACAAAACTTTCGATGTGGGAATATAAATTGATACACATTTTATTTTAAGGTTGCATCCGTAAGTTTAGTTCTTCGTAGGACGTGCAAACACTTGCCAGACATCTACAAACTTCCTCAAATATTTGGTTTAAGAATCTTAAATAATAGAGTTTGAAGAACTTTCAGAAAAAAAAATCCAAAATTGCACGTTAAGGCTAAAAAATGAGTCTTGTAGCAACAAAGTGTTACTCTTATAAGTAGTAATGTCTACGTAGTATCGGAAGTAGCATGTTCCTGACTTAAAGCCACGACGACTTCGTTAATAATTTCTACTGGTCACAGGTTGAAGCAGATTCCACTTAAGCATTCATTAAAATATATGCGAATCTCAAAGCACCAATTCCCTTTTTTAAAATAAGGTAGATACTGACCGAACCCATTTCGAAATACGTTTGGTGCCAATTGGGTCAAACAGAGTAGGTGGCACAAATCGCGTACAGTTCCCCCGTCAGCGCAGTGACGGGGACAGCTGCATCCAATCGATTGTGCAGAGCCAATGGTCCCCCGTACCCGCCTCCCCTCACCCTTGTCACCCAACGAAGAAAAGGAGAAAATTGAAAATCATTGCCCAAAGGTTATATTTCAAGGAGATATTGAATGAAAGCCATGGAATTGCATTATTCGCCTTGTAGAAAAACAGTGTGACTCACTCCAGGAGTGAGGAACCGCAGTGACAGTGGCAGGATGATTTCCGCCTCGTCAGCAGGGACGGTCTTCTCGTAACCCTCCACGTGTTGCCAATCTGTAACACCATGTGCGCTTTTGTAGTGTATTGACCTCCCACCATTTGAATGCACTTAATGGCAGTACACATGCTTGATGACAAATAATTTTTTCGATGTCATTTGTTGAAATGTCAAAACGGAGGATTCAAGAAAGATCAGCTTTATTCAGTAAGCGTACTTATTGACACCCATATTATGTAATACTATTTATATTTTTGTACTAATTCCTGGGGGAATATGGGATTTGAGACTGAAAAGATAATGAAAGTTCAGAAAGTATATTCACTTATGTTTTAATACTCTAAAGAAATGTTTGGGGCATACAAATTTTGCATTAAAAGAATGAATAAATTCAGAGTATAACAAGAGAACTGGGAACACTTTTAAAGTGTATTTGATCCGATTAAAGTTTCGCTTTATATTAATTTTAAAATTCCGTCGCCTTGAAAAATTATGATCTAAATTGAATAGAAAAATGTACCATTTGATTTTGAAATTTATACTTAATTTTTTTTACTATTTCGCGCCAACAACTTGATAAACTTATATGGTCTCGGCTTGATCCTTACCCACTGCCTTGGCGACGACTCCAAATATCGCTGGTGGCACAGCCATGAGGGCGCAACCAAATGTTGCAACTAGAGAAACCACTTGTGCTTGTCGCACGGACTTCATTGAAAGGATGCGTTGGAAGTAGGGCTGAAAAGAGGCAATGAGTCATGAGAGTGGAGAACTGACAGAAAATAACAATACAATATGCATCAGAAATTTATAAATAAACCAAACACTCCCGATCATGAGTCAAAACGTTAACAGAAAATTCCATGGCAGAAATAGCCAATGTCGTATCAAGTTGGCCCTAATTTGATTTTCCAACACAGGATCCAATACACATCGGATACAGACTCATATTTAGATTTAGTACCAGAAATGTACATATATTATAAGAGTACCCAGAAATTCGAATAACTATCATAGTCATTTAGTTAAGTTAGTGTATCCTCCTGCTGTGAACGCGCTGCCAAAGCATGTACCGATTTCATATAGCAGTTTCAGATGTCCTAGTTAGCTTTTTCAAAGATGCCTCATAATTTTATTTCATTTTTCTGAAAATAAAATTTCATTTGAATTAACAACGTTTGCAAAATGAGACAATTTATCAATTATTTCGCGATATATAACGGTAATTTGAAATCACAATTTCACCCCAATTTACCTAGAGAAAGTAGGAATGATGATATTTTAGTGAACCACTGCAATTTGTTAGAAACAACTTCTCAAAGTTTCAAGTTATTAATTTTAAATATTTTTTTCACCGTTGTTTGTTTGTATTTCTCTGTCAGTCAATCACGACGTCTCTTATATATACAGATATAGATAGTATACTGAAAATAATAAAAACCAATCACAATCAACTCGTAATCCACAGTCAACTTTTATTCAATGATTTATTGTACAATTATTGTTTTGATACACTCCAAAGAATAAAAAATACCCATAATACCATATACTACTTGAACATTCAATTTCAAGATAAATACTTTTAAAAATATGCATTGACTCTAAAACTTGATGAATTGAAACTTATCAGTTTCATTTAATATTAGCTAGCACTCAAGGATTAACTCCAATAAATTTGATGATTTTGCACAAATAGTGTTCCTCAAATCTCTTGATATTTTCTAAAAATTTTATTCCTTAATGTTGATAGTTTGGTAGTGTTGGCGTGAAATTTATGTACATTAATATAATTAATCCCTTCTATTCACTGGTATAATAAACAAGATAACTTTGCCTGCCAACTTTTACAAAAATATTGTTTCAACTCTCATCATTCAAGACCTACCGAACTAATTGAAATAATCATTCTAATGTTCCTTCTGTTTGGAAAATTAACTTGGCAAACATAGACCTCTACCGTTGATTTTGCGTTCCTGTACTATTACTCTTTATGAGAGCAATGTTCCCATTTTGTTGTGTGAGAGTAAATTTCATAACTCTGTACTTTTACAGAAAGTAATTTGCAGAGTTTGTAACTTAAATTATTATTATTATTATTATTATTATTATTATTATTATTATATTCAAAATATACATGAAGTATGGAAATAATATTATTTAATACATTCAAATTTAAAATAAGACGGCATATTATACATTGGAACATTGTTCATTCTTGTACCTTAAAACCGTTTCATATCTTGAAATGAATTTTGAATGAAGATATGCTCATGAGTAATTGAATTAAATATAGTTGCTGTCTTGGGGAAAATGTTTTAGATATTTTCAGAATATTTTAGAAAGTGATAAACCTCCAAAACAAATTTATAATTTCTAACAGAGAAATCTACATTGTACACGAACTAAAATTAATGCACACGAACTTTGACTAGACTATTTGAATATTAGTAAATATAAGCACGTCAGTATTACTTTTGGTAATTACTGCGACAGTATACCAATAATTTGTAAGTTAGTGCTAAATAATGAATCAATAAATAGTAAAATATGTTAAGTACTTGGATATCTTAGTTGATCAGCATCTTAGATGGGACATTGAAATAAGTATCAAAATAATAAAGACTTAATTATAATGTTCTTGTGCTAGGAAAATTACGAAAGATTTTGTTCCCCAGTAATTAGTTGTATATTACGTAATCTAAAGTATAGACACATGTGGCATAATTGCTTGGAGATGAATAATTGATAAACATATTAATAATTTGTTAACTATTCATAAAAATATACTAAAAGTTTTAATAGGTGATGCATCTAGTACACTGAACCTATCTTTGGATATTAGGAAACAATATGTGTTGAAAAGTCTTTCTTTTCAATTATGCTTCATTAAAAGATCAATTTTCACGTAATCCTAGTATTAGAAGACCTAAACATCTTGAGCTTCCAAAGGTAGAAAAAGAAATAGGGAAAAGAAATCATTGTTACACTTCAATTTGTTATTTTATATTGTTAAATAACCAAGGTTATAACAAATAAAAATTATAAAAAAGCTAAGGTTAGCAATAACAGCCTTGGATTGGACTGTTTCTTTCTAATCTTTCTAATGAATAAGACGTAGGATATTGCTAATTGATTATTGATTATATTTTTATGTGGGGATTGTTAAGTTTGATAATTTTAGTCTACTTTAGTTCTCAATGTTTTTAATGTTTTTTTAGTATGTAAGACCGGTCTACGGACAGACTGTAATTGTCTCTGTATCACTGTTCAGATAGGTATTATAAATGTACGTGCTTTTATTCCTGTATCGGTAAATAGTAATAATAATATCAATAATAATAAATGTTCAATAAAATGCAATGACAATTTGTAAGAAAAAAATTCAAATTCCAAGGTACAACATCACACGAGTACTGTGCCTTAAAACATGATTGTCACATAGGTGTTATTAAAATTATTTACTTGAACTCTCGTTTATTATTGGAAGTTGGAAAAAAAAAACTTTATTCACTTCAACAATTCTTTTCAGAAAATCTAGGATTTTTTTAATATCAAAGTGTAAAATTTTAATAGTAAAAAATCTCACCTGGCAGGGAATACCCCCGAAAATAAGTAGAAGCATTCCGTCCACCCATTCAGCGACATCCATACCTTTGATCTCTCCTAGCCAAGTAACTTCCTGCACAAGATCGCGATCCACCGCTGGATGATTGTAGGCGAATGGTGCAGACAGAACCTGAAAACGCGCATGGGTGTATAAATTTTCTTCATAGTCAATTTTCTTCCCATTCACCTATTTTACCCCTATTTTACGAACACTTCACAGTAATTTTCAAATTGGAAAGTAGTGAGCAAATAAAGCGTCCTCATACTTATTTTAAAATAGAGCTAAAATGTTTAATTTACCAGTTGAGTTTTCCATAGTCTGTTCAATCCAATGCAGATTCATGTGTAACCCATGTCAATGGCCCGGGCGAATATTAACAGCCATAATATTATGAAAGCAGTAAATAAGAAATACAACATTCTTCCAGTATTTCGTTTAAAGATAAATATACTTATTAAACATATTATTAATCGTGGACTTCATTGCAATTCACGAATGTTAGGAGCGTCACCTGGCAGGCATTTATGATTTTTTTTTCTTTTATTCAAATACTGCGGACTTTATTAAAGTTCAAGCTGTGGGTAGCGACACCTAGGCTGAAGTTCATGATCTAACCGCAATTCCAGTTCAATTTGTATTGTAAAATATTGTTTAAAATGAAAAAGTACTCTACATTGATAGCTTGTACGATTATCCCGTTCCTGTTAAGAAATTAATATTTGTGACGTCATTTGTGGCGATGGGTAAAAATTATGTAAACAAAAGAGATTTTTCCAAAGATTTACCTTTTAGAAATAAAATAGGGATATATAATTCAAGAGATTCTTTGGAAGTCTCTTCTTACCTCTGTACCTACAAAAAAGGAAAGAAATTATGTAAACCTAAATAAATGGTCTCACGAAATACTTGGTAGACTATCCGGAGTTTTCATTCATTGATACGTAGTGAAATAACAGGGAATAGTAATTTTTGGATGTACTTATCAGGATATCGATCATTTGTAATGGCACATGATGACCAAGCACTAAGGGGATTTGCAAGAAAATCATACACGTTAACAATGTTTTATTACTTTATGATCTTAATCAAAACAAAGGGCCGATTCCGGTGATTGTAACTGCAATACCACACCTTTAATTTATTTGGAAGTATCGAGTATTATATTTGTTTGACGCTGCAAAATACAGAATCTGTTTCAATTCATCCCTCAGTGCTGAAAAATATTTATCAAGAACCTCGTCTAATATAAGATTACTACAATTTTGAAACTTCATTCGTGCGAGATGAACGAGGTACTGCTTCAGTGCATTCCCGTTGAAGTCGGAAGCTGGAGTCGACCGATCTCCTGGTACAAAGGCACAAACGAATCTGAACGGGAAAATCGCCTATAGCGGCACAAGGATGTATGCGGCTTCAAGAACCTGGAACTGCATGGGCCAGCGCATGTGCTTTGGGGCGCGTCAACGGCGCGGTCGTAGCAGAGCCTTCGAGCTCCTTCGGGCAAAGGCCAACGGGCCACGGACCGCAACGACCCCACTATCCCTGTGTCCGATACATGTGGGCTTGAACCCACAATAGCGAAAAATCTGCCTAGATGTAAAATTAGAAAAATATATTGTACTGTATATTATACTAATAAGTAATTGATTGAATAGTCAGTTACTTTTTGGAAGCTAATAATAAGACAAATTCCTTAGTTTTCTATCACACGTTTTTTTCATACTATCAAATATTTTTATACCAGGACCTCAATTCGCAGTCCTGACTTGAAAATGTAACATCGTTACGAAACTGCAGTCTCCGTGAAATATATTAGTGAGAAAACAAAGTGATTTGTTTTATTACTAATTGTATTATACTAATATTTTTATCCTTTGCGGTGTAACGTGCGGTAATAATGACACATGTCATTCACAATAATGTATTCAACGAGAATTTCATTTAATTGACTCAAAATACGTACATTGTATAATAAGTATCTTTTGCAATTTCTGTTAGTTTTTCTCTTTAATTAATTATCAAGGAGAGGTGGAATATATTTTATGATACAAACTAATACTTTCCCACGAGACGCGACTCGTATATTTTCATAATTGAAAAACATTTGACTTCAATATAATTTAAATTGGATACTCATTTTGTAATTAATTAAATCTTTTGATTCTTAATCAAGACCCGTATTAATGACCAAATATTAAAGACATTTTGGAAATATCAATGCATTTTTTGTGAAACTTCCGAGATGTATAAGAAGCATTCATTCCTAGATTAGTTTTAAAAAATTACTACAATAGTGAGTTGTTTTTTTCATGTTTTTATTTCGAATTTCTTCCACGAAATAACTTATGACTTACATGTATTTTTAACCATGACCTTCTACCTTACAAAATTTTAAGTCTACCTTAAAATTCCACAAAATTTATTTTTGAGGAATTAATTTGCCTGAGTTGAAATTGTTATATTATTAATACTCACGATTAATTTCAATACGGATTGCTTGTAAGTACTCACAGTTTGAAATAAAACAAATATGTTCGTGTATATATTACTAAACTTTATACAAATGGTAAAAATTATTGAAATTAATTAGTTACCTTTAAGTTAATTATCCAGACAAATCATTGGTGTGAAAGAAATAAAACTTAAATCTGTATTTAATTTTTTAAATTGTGTGTATTCCGTCCCCTTTTAAATGTAATTCTTGAAATAATTTTTTATTTGAAATTTCGACACAAATGAGTGAAAACATACATTTCTACAATTGAGGCGTTAATAATCCAATCCGATTAACTTTATCACAAGGAAAAGTTATACAAATAGTTACAGTGAAAGACATATTAACAATAGTGACAAATGCTCAGATGTCAGAGAATGCTGCGAGTTCTTCCAGTAACAGGTAGTACTGTGTAATAAAGTACACTTTTACACGCAATTACAATGAAGTACAACTTTGTAAAGTTTGCATTATTTTTAATACAACATTATAAACAACTCAAAATGTATAAAAATCGAGTTAAACGCATTGGGCTCTGTACACAATTATTTGTCACGATACATTAAGCACTAATTTATTCTTCAGATGGCGTTACTCATAGCCCACTACATTCACAGTTTCAATCACATTTACCATTGAAAAATTATGAGTGAACAACCCACTAATTTCTGACCTTAGATATACTTCAAGGGTAAAACAAGTGATTTTTCTTTCTCAGCAAAATGCTGTGAAGCGCACATCAGACATGCTCAGGAAAATAACTGTTGAATTCTTCCGTCTTGCATGTCATAATCGTTATTTTCTTTCTTCCAAGTTATTACTCTTCAAGCACGGTACTATTTTACTAACATGTTAAATCTTATTTTTACATTTACTATATAATATCAATATTTGAAAAGAAAGCAAGAAAAAATAATCTTGAAAGTATTACAACAAGCACAATTATGCGTGCTAGGTAATCCAAAACTTATACGAGTCAATACACCAGAAGCTAATATAATGAACAATAATTGCCAATTATACAAATAATTGGCAATTATTTGTATTTGTACATGGGACCACAACACATGAACTTTTGTTACATTTCGAAACACGTTCAATTGATTGAAATAGTATTCAATAAGAATGATTTAAGAAGAACGTGTCATCCACACAGCACCTCTACTCCACTTTCGTTTGTTATTCATCAGCTTCGAAAATTCTTGGTCATCCGTATTATAAACTCGAGTCACAATGGCTTTTTAGAAAAAATGAAAGTTTAAACCATACTCTTAATTCCTTTTAGAAAAAATAAGGGACGTTTTCCAACTCAACAAACTTTTACAAATAAAATATTACACTATATGCCATAAAAAATTCTGAGATTCTTCAATTTTTTACAATTGCACCTAGAAAATCAATTTTGAAATCGAAATTATATTTCTCCGAAAAGGTCGCTCTTCCGTAAAAAATGTTTCAATTAAAGGTGAAAGATTATTTTTAAAGGAGCAATCATAATTTAATTTAAATGCGATGTGGTTGATTCAGAGATATAAGGAAAATACGATGATATTGTAAAGTACTCCTTTTTCCATATTTCTCAAAATCTAAATATTTTTAAAAATAAGGTACGATAAGATTATGAGCAAATTAAATTAACAAATAAATGTGGTTCCAAAATTGAAATTCGTGTACAATTCAACAGAAATGCATTTTTGTAATATCCCTTTTCTTCCATTTACATTATCGTGTAAAAAAAGTTTTTCATGGCGTATAAATTTCAAAATAAGGAGGATCCAAATGAAAAATCTTTTCGCTATAATCGATATGAGGAAATATTTTTAGTTTTTGGAAACGAAGAAGTTAAAATTTCGGTAAGCGAGGAAAAAAATTTCCCCTATTGTTTTCGAGGCGACCCCAATAAACCCTCAACCAGCTTTCCACGACTCCGGCAAGTGCCTCATAATTCATGTTAGTCAGTGAACGGTCAGCTTTATGTACAGAAGATTTGGAAGCAGATCTAAAAAAAATTGTGACAAATGTCCCTAAATGTGTTTAGGACCTGTTAATCTTACATCTATAAAATCTTAAGAAGCTGGTTGAGCTAATTACTGTTAACTATGAAAAAAAATAGATAAATTTTTGCCTCTTTGAGGGTTAAAGGAAATTAACCCTCAATTTACCAATATGGTCAATTTTGAAATTAACTTCTTTCATATTCTTCTTAATCATTGTAACGTCACTAATACGAGTTCGAAACGAAGGTAGTAAGAAAAGAGAAGTGAGAACTCACCAGACCGAAGACGATGCAGAACAGTTGCAGGACGTCCGTGTATGATACTGAATAGAGACCGCCAACCATTGTGTACGCGGCTGCAAACAAAGCACTCACAACAACGCTCATTGTGCGGTCCAATTCCAAAATCACCACTAATGAAGAACCTGGAAAAGAATTCATAAACTTTCTTGGAAATTGGAATTCTCTAACATGTCAGAGATTCAGTTTTCTTGAAGTTGTAATATAAGGTATCAAAAATAATGAAGTTAAATACAAAATTACGAAATTNAAGAACATCACGACAACCGGGGAAAAATGGACAGATGAACGGAAGAAAGAGCATTCAGAGAGAATGAAGAGATTTTGGGAAGAAATGAGGAAAATCATCAGAAGATGAAATCGTGTATTCAAGTTCAATCGCTCTCCTAAAGGGGAACAATCGCCATAATAGTATAATATAGTATTCCATAACAAGAATAAGTTAAATGCACCAGTTCTCAATCCTGCTGTTTTTTATTAAACCAAAGAATCAACTCCAGAGTATTCTTTCGCACCTGTTTCAATTTTGACACAATATTCAGTGTCTTCTAAATCAAAAAAGAGGTTTTCTTTGCACTTAAATGGGGGAAATGATGTGATAAGAGATCATGTTTAATCATTCGTCAGTGTGAACATAATACATGTTGCCGCTAAGAGAGGTTAAATTAACTTTTTCGTTGAAATCTTATAACAAATTTTTAAAGATCTTTTATTTTCAATATTAGGGTGTTTTCTCATTAAATGCAGTTTTTTTTTGTTGGACTTCTGTTTTTAATAAGGCGTCGACTACTAATTTAAATTTTCAATATTACCAGCAGTTGTAGTAGTTTCGTGATTAGCGACCTTCGTTCTATAGTTCAAATATCTCTGCCTCAGTTAGTGCCGACTTCTAAGACTTATTTTAATTCTCTTTCTTGCGAACGAAATTGGTACGGATAACATATACACTTCAGTATGACTATGATGATGATGAGTATGATTATGATGATGAAAGCTTTGGATAATGTGAAAATTATATAATATATTAAGAATTTAATTTACCAACCCCCAAATTTAATAAGCTATATTGTGAACTGAAAATGTGTAATATGTTTATTCGGTATTGTGAACAATTATTGAGAGTTTATAATGACTTTATCGCGGTTTTGAGTTACAAATACCTATAATCACTACTGTCTCAATCATTTTCGACAGTGTCGACTGTTGATGCAGAAAAAAGACTTCAGGAAAATGTGTTTGGAGTTTTAGTTGCAAGTCGAATACAGATGGTTATTTCTTTTAACCAGACTAACAGACGGGTTTGACAAAGGAAAAAGCGAAACTGAGGGTTCTGATTTCAATAAATATCAAACATACGATCAAGTTAGTAAGCTTTTGAGCTTAGGATGTTAAGCACTGAAGCATTTACCCTACAGATATAATTATTTATCACACGAAGCGTTTACTGAACCGTGTTAAACACGAGTGTATACATTATCCTTGTAGACCCATCCAGGCCCACGTTTTTTTCCTGTTTTCTATTGGCATTGGGTCTACTTTGATCGAAGTAGCAACTTTTTGCGTGACGTAACTATATAATGGAAGACATGCTGTTAATTTTCTCGCAATATGAACTAGCGAATATTTTTCCTAATTGCTGCTATCTGTTACAGCTAGTATGCGTCTCAGACCTGAACAATAAGAAAGACGAATGTAAGGATAGACATTAAGAAAAGACGAGCACATTACGATAGACCGACTACCTCAGTGGCACTTTTATGGCGAAGACTTTACTTTAGTATAACATTCTGAGTGTTTTACCATCTATTTTGCGAATATTGAAATGATAGAATTGGATGTGTAATTTTACAGCCCTGTTTGAAACAAGAGAGGTAAAATAAATTCAAGTTCCAGTTTCCTTCTATTCCCCCCATTCAACTATCTGCAGAAATTTTTCTGTTGTAATCGATAATTTTTTGAATTCTTACTCGTATTATGTTTTTAAATTTTAAACTCAAAACTTCGGATTGATCAATTAGTTGATAGTTACACTAACCAAAATATGAATTAATGACATTATATCAACAGAAAAACTCACAGTGTTCTCCTAGGATTAAGTTAATACATTACAGATTTTGAACAAAACAAATTTTTCAAAGATCGCTTTTTCAGAGGGGTAGTGTGAACCAAACAGAACGTCGGCACATGTCTATGAGTGCTTGGGTTTTCATTGCAAGAGATGAAAATGCGCTTTGAATTCTAAATCGTTATGCGATTTTTATACAAAGAGACCATACCATTAATAGACAGGATTATTGAAACGAGTGAAAACTATAAAATGTTTTACCACAGAAACTGTCAAGGATTACCTACATGCAATGAAGGTTAGAATTTTCAGAAAATCAGTTGTTTGGTTAATAAAAATTCCCCCTAATATACATACTAGAAAGTTGTGGAGTTTGATGAGAAAATAATAGTATTCCGTTGAAAAATAATCCACAAATAGTATATGATGTTATGTGATGACATAAAGAAGAGATATATCCACCTATATATCAAAAGACGCGTATTTAAAGAGCAAGAGCTGCTATTCATATAAATTATTAATTTATTTTATATAAATATTACGTAATAAATTAATATTATTAATATAAATGCTTAATTTATATTATCAATTTATAAATATATAAATTGTTATTATGAAAATTAAAAATAATCGCGACAATATTAAATATTAAAATACGTAACTTCTTTCAATAACGTTAACAACCATTAAATAAATCTGAGGTATGAGGGATCTGAGGGAAGAAAGAAATGCAAATATCCATCATGTGTTATGGAAATTGAAGGAAGCATAAGTCTCTGTAGTGATTACTGACGTAGGCGGCGGAACTATATTAGCAAATTCACCGGTATTCAGATTTGTTCACCAACTTTTGTAAAAAAAATTGCCTCATAAATCAGATCACAATTCATTAAAACCTGGTTAAAGGAAGAAATTTTTATTAGCGCAGCGCTACTGTCAAGGGGGGACAACTTTGGTTATCAGATAGGTAGCCGAAAGGTGATATGCGGTAATCCGAGGTATCCAAAGAAATCTGAGATAATTCAGGATAATCGTAATTCAACTGGCATCAATTTTGTCAGATGATTCGATCCGACAGTTTTAGATTCTCCTCCATTTCATTTTTTTCGACTGAAAGACCTGTTACCAAATTTTTGACATCAAAGTGCAACATAAAAATACGTTACACAACTAGTTGCCACTTAAGTGTCTAAAGATTAGAAAAAATCATGTCTTTAAATTCTTGCAACACGTGCACGACTTCACTCAACATAGCGGAGGCCCTACTCCCCACTCTGGTATACGTAGAAAACTTTGTGGTTTGATCCACAACTCCACTGCTAACAAGGTAATATTCGATATTTAAAAAAAACACTTTCAGGGTGGTTATTGAAAAATAAATTTATGGGTGTATGAACATTCGTAGCGAAGCTAAGAAGACTCCATTTTCGTTAAGGAGACATAACTAAGTGATTCGTGGCGAGTATAAGCACGCCAAGTTTGTAGAAACTATTTATCAAATTAAATTATTTGGTGGCACCATTAGGCAATGCTTCGGAGCAGCATGCAACGATGCACAAAAGATCTTCTCTTCAGTTGAAGACAACACAAGTCAGAGAGACGAAGGGAAAGCTCACGGGAAGTGGAAGCACGTGGCGTCGCGGATGTTGCACAGGAGCACCATAGACCACTGACGACGCGTTGCGGCGAGGAAAGGAAAAGAGGCAATTAGGGACAGGTTCAAGGACGTCTGTTTAATGGTCCCTTTTACGTAGGAAAATGAGCTCCCTTCCAAAAGCGGCGAGGTTTTTACCCGGATAAACACAGGAGTTAAAAGGGTACCCCAGGAAAAGGCATCCTAATGTGCCCCCAGCCAAATGACATTGTCCCTTTGTGTATAGATATTTACTGATAAAATATCATTATTAATCACGTTTTTAACTTTCCTTGCGTTTGGTATTGTTTCCTATACTAAAAATGATGATTTTCGGCTTTTTTTGTGTGTGAATTTAAACCATAAATAGCTGATCATACAAGTCGCTTAGATGATAAAACACTCATATCTAACAAAAATATTTTTTATAGTATACGGCCGCGATAAAAGACCAAAAATATACCAAATAATGTCAAAAAAGGCCAAAAAATGGAAATTTGTGTTGAAATTACTGAGGTGCAGAGCTGATTTTCTGGTCACCTACTCTCAAGAGACTTGAAATTTTGGCAGCATTTAGAATAGCACGTAAAGTGTCGGTGAACTGAAAATCAGCATTTGAGAATCCAGTAAATTAGTAATACACAACATTCTAAGTGTTAAATGCCTTAAACCACATTGTATCTTAATATTGTATCATATTAATAAAAGATAAATGAACGAAATATGATCTATTATTTTTCAATTGCAAAAAATCAGAAAAGTTTTTTCATTTGAAAATCAGAAGTACTGATTTTTTTTTCAACATCAAACAATAGTTAAAAATGAAGAAAATTGAAACATCACCAGCCATGACCCCTAGGGATTAGAAAAGCGGTCCTCAACCTGGGGTTCGCTGTGATATTTAAGGAGGGTCATTGTGATATTAAAGGGGGATCGCAAAATAGCCTAAACCACATAAACAATATTGAAATCATTTTATGAGAAAAAATCGTTTATTATAAACATTTTTCTTACTATCAGTACACATTCAAAGAAAAGAAATTAGTGTAACGGTTGCATTTGTTTTTCATTTAAAATTTCTCCATACATGGATCTACGTTAGAGACACACACAAGCAAATTGTTTTCGAGTGATAAAAGACTATTCCTGCATTTTTTTATACTGTCGGTATTTTCTTAACGTATAAAACTAGTGCAATGTAATTATGTAATATTGAATATTTTTTTACATTTATAATTACAGTCAAAATTCAATTAGTAATAGTAAGGCTTACTGTTATTNGGGGGGTCGCGAAATATTAATTTTATTTATATTTACTATTTGGGGGGTCGCGGAGATAAGAAGGTTGAGAATCAACCAACATTCTCGCACTCAACCAGCCAGCCGCCCAGTTTGAATGGACACTTCACTATAGAATTGAAACATTAGTTCTTTGAATATTAAATTCTTGTAATTTTGTCTTCTTTGCACTCATTTTGTTTCGACATTTACCGAGGTTACAAATTGGATAAGTACTCTGTTCATACTAAATTCAAAGAACACATTTTCTAGTTAGGTCTTTATAATGAACTATAATAGTGATTCATACCTGTGTCCCCCTAGGAGTGTGGTAAGTGGGCGTTACTGAAATCTTTCATGGGCCATGGACGATTTTAAATAATGCAATAAAACATAAATGTTGCTCAAAAAGGTTTTTCACACCGGCAATATCAATTGAAATCCTATAATTAGATTCAGTATAGGGAAATGAGCACGTTTTTATTATAAAAATACAAACAAAGTACACTGTATGCAGACGTTATCAAATTTTATCACATCAGATTATATTTCATATTTAAGCAGTTCGAAGATCATTACTGACAAGTAATAACAACTTTAAATTACACTGTTTTAGCATAAATATAGACCTTCACATAAATTAATAAAATAAAAGTAAAATAATAGAATTCCTACCACAGATATATAACCCTAGCCACATAAATATTAATATTCTGTAATAGTAGAAAATAAGTGTATTTTATGTTCACTTCTACTTAGCCTAAGTTAAATGAATATGGTTAAATGTATCAAAATTATTATAATGTTGTTATTCTTATATGAAAATATTATTGTTATTGTTGCTAGTACTATGACTCGCCATACATCATTGTAATGATCTATGTGGTTCAATAAAAAAATAAAATAAAAAAAAAGTAAATGATATCGTCAAATTAGCATCTGTAGCAAATTATATGTACGTAAAGAGACTGAGATTTCTTCTTTGGACAACAAAGTAAACTTAATTTTTAAAGATATTGTTTTCTACGAACGACGAGTTAACGAGATGTACATTTAGAAAAAGTAAATATGGAAGAAATATTCTAATAATATTGAGTCTTGTATTCATATTGTAAAGTATTTCGAATGCTTCTCGACACTGCGAAAACATTATATACGAATGAAATATATTACGTTGTTGATTAATCAGTGTCGTCGATTTCCTGAGAATCGCGGAAGGGTTAATAACATTAATAGAAAAATACTACTGTAAATCGCATGACTTAAGGAAGTTTTAAAGTGATAAATCACAACACTTTATCATATCATTATAATTTACCTTATTGTATAACGAAATACAGGAAATAACGTGGATAAAAATAATAGTTCATTATCTCTTTTGATAAATCTTACCTTTTATGAATGATGTTTTTATTTCAGGCGTATATTAAATGTTTTCATTTCAGTTGTACTTGAGTAATACGAATTAATATTATTATTATTTTACATATTCAATTTACTAACATATATATTCTTTCTACTCTATTATACCACAGTATTATCGGAATTAGAACGACATAGTATACCACACCTCCTCCTACGACTAATGCGATTATATCTGCATGACCGTCATGTGGTCTTAGACATTGGAATCGAAAAGATTATTCAACAGGTTACACGAGACTGCCCGCAAGGAAGCCACTCGGGACCAATATTGTGGAACACCTTAATGAATTTCATTCCAAAAGAAATTCATACACCAGTGGTTTTGGAAAGGAAGGTGACAGATATTATGCCTCGAGATTTTTCCCATTAAACGCTTCAGGTGTCCAACGCCTGCAGATCAACCTACAATTTTTTTATCAATTGAAGATCAAATTAGGGAAGTGTACCCAACAGTTGTAGAAAGACTCAACGTTTAAGGGACGGGACTTGTGGACACTACATGAGACCGAACGCTTTTCGACCAACGTTTGAGCTCTGTCGATGCGACATTCATCGAGTCACATAATTTTCCTGATTGTTGTGGCTCCATTGCGATAAGTGTAGAAGTGCCCTTAGTAAGATTTGAGTTTCGAATCACTGCAGCAACATTGAGACGTTGAAGAACGATGTCACCTTTCTATATTATTAAGTTAAATATTACGTTCATATTCACATGAATGCTGTCTAACATGGAATTGAGGATGTATGGTCTATTTCAGAGTCAAGCGTTGTACAAGAATGCCAACACCAGTAGAATGTGTCCAATGTGACCTGTAGAAAATGCTGTCAAAAGATGTTGGGTTATAGAAGGTGAGATGTAATAATAATAATAATAAATTTATTGTCAAAAAACAGTACAGACTGCGTATGACCACATGGAGGACAATAAACTAATTTA